>CM038224.1:89025081-89625081 GCA_021442155.1 Cymbidium sinense
TTCGATGTCGAATTTTGATTTTTTTAGGTTTTGTTAACTTGGGACGGTCACAGAAAAGCGGGAAATAACGTTGTTATACAGCATTTGACATTGTATTGTATCCTGGCATTAGTTTTGATATAGGATTTTTAGGTTTTGTTAACGGGACGGTCAAGAAAGCCAGGAATATAGCATTGTTCTTTTTTTTGTTTTATACTAACTGCGTGTCTATTGTTTGAACTTCTTGACATATATCGTTCTTTTAAAATGTTGTATGGACATTGAATGTCAGTTGAAATGTATATTGATATCTGAAATTAGATTTTAATATGACATTTTAGGTTTTGTTAACGGGACGGTCAGAAGACCGCAAGGGATGATATATCTGTTCTTATATTTGATCTACTTGCGTATGTCATTGTTTGGACATTCAACATCATCTGAGTATCGTTCTTTTAGAATGTTGTATGGGCGTTGAATGTGTTGAAATGTAAGTCTGATTTGAGTTTGGATTTGATATACATTTTTTGGGTTTTGTTAACGGATCAGAGAAGGATGGATATAGTATTTCATTTTATCTAACACATGTCATGTACAAAATCGTAGCGTAAAGGGTGAAAATAATTGATTTAGAGGCATATGATCATAAGTAAAGTAATACAAAAATGAAAGCGATTTGATTTAAATAGCACTCTTTATGTTACAAATCATGACATAAAGGGGCTGAAAATAATTGATTTAGAGGCATATGATCATAAGTAAAGTAATGGGCCTAAAATGAAAGCAATTTGATTTAGGCTAATAGCCTCTCTTTATGTATAAAATCAACAAGTATAAATGGTAACAATTGCTTTGGAGGCATATGATATATCTGTAGCATTTATTTCTCTTGAAAGGGAAGGGAATATAAAAATATGAGTAGATGTCATATTTCATTTAAAGAGTGGATTAATTAAAATCCACCTCCCTATCTGACTCATGGCAAGTGGGGGGACTCATTAAATTTATTAAAGAGGGTATGGAAGACTTTACTTTCCTTTCAAAGAAAGGGATAAGGATCTGAGAGGGCATGCCATGTACATGTGCACATCTGACAAGTAAGCATCACCTTAGATGGTTCTGCATTACAATTTATGACAAGTCAAGATGATAGTATAGATGAGAAAGAGGAGGCTAGAAAAATATAAATAAGGGAATTCCTTAAATCACATTTTCACTCTCATTTCTTTCTCTCCCTTGATTTCAAGTTTGAGTTCTCTCAAGCTTGTAAAGAGAGTTGTTATAAAGATTTGTAAGTTTTTTACCCTCTGCTTTTATTTTTTTTTGGTATTTTTATGATGGATATGTCAAATATTTCATTTCATGTATCTTCTTTATCCATTATAATCTGTGTTGATCGATGTGAAAATGGACATATGGAGTAAAAGATAATATTAGCATGTATTTAAGCGTGTTGTATCTTGTCATCACCTTCACATGTTAAGCATGTAAAGGGGAGAAAGATTCAACATTCACTAAGCATGAATAGTTGTTGCATATGTCATATGACATGAAAAGTGAGTTAAACACTAAGCATATACTAAAAATCTTCATTTTTACATTTTTTTTAAAATTTTTTGACCTCGTCATCAAAGGCGGGGAGGTAAGCCTTCCACGCCAGAAAGCGTGGTAGTGTCGTGAGACACCCGGAAAAGTTTGTTACCCTGCGCATGGCGTGCATGGGGTTAGCATATAGCGAGTTTACGAATCCTTATCTCAGGTCTTATCAAAGTTTTACCTCCCCGGTTCTTGAGAGGCACGCCCTGCGCCGAAGAGCGTGGGTGTGTGGTGAAGACATTTGCTTTGATAGAAGCGTTCCTGTTAATATGATCATATATGCAAGTATGAATGAAGCTCATAGATAATAGCAAATGGTATAAAATCCCTTTGTTTAATTTGATTTCAACTTGCATATGAAAGAGGCATGATATACATATAATTCCCTTTATATGAAATAAATTGAATCAAAGTAGAAATGAAATTCATGGGAGAATAGCATCATATCTCATCAAGCGAATATTGATTTTCCCTTAGATAAGAAAGTTTAGCAAGTATATATCTCAGATAAGTAATAGTTCTCCTTTCATAAAATACTTTCGGATGCTATGCCCATTAAATCAAATCGATTTAGTTTCCCTTAGGTAAAAAAAATTTCAGCATGCACATACCCATTACAACAAATTAATTCATTTTCCTTTAGGTAAAAGAAAATTTCAGCAAGAGAAATGTTGGAGATTTTTCAACAATATTAAATATGCTTTAGATAACAAAATGATCTAATTTCTTATAAACCAATTTCAGAATTTCCATATCAGAAATTTTTCAAAACTTACTTACCCTAATGAAACAATACAACTTCCACTTGATTTTCAAGATAAATGCATAGATAACAAATTAATAGCTTTCCCCATCTTGTAGACATGAATTCCACAATTTCCCCTTTGACACCACATTTCAACAAATGGCACACTTCACAACAAATTAATTATTTCCCCTCTCATAGAAATGATTTCAAAAACACCACATTCTGGGAAAGCAAATGCTTTGGTTTCTTAGGTATAATCAATTTCCAAAAAAATAGCATTAACTATCCAGATAGCAAACATGACATTGGGCCATACATCATCCCAAAACAATTTTAGTAGGCTAAGCATCATAATCGATTGAATAAAGACAATAAGAAATGAGATTTGGGCCATACATCATCAAATCCTAAAGAAACTCTTAGCATAATCAAACATAAGACATAGCATGTTTAGCTAATTTCAAAGCTCAAAATGCATAAAACAAAACAGGGTTAAGAAACAACGAGGTGTCGATTTACTAAAGAGAGGAGAAGGAGAAGTTGAGAGGGGAGCGTCGTCAGGCCGAGTTGAAGGAGAAGAGAGCTCGTCGTTCTGGAGAAAGCGAAAAGAGGATCGTCTTCTGGAGAAGCCGAGAATCTAGAATCGAAGGCGTTCTGAGAAAGCGAGGAGAGAATCTCAGAAGAGCTCGAAGGAAGCGTTCTGAGAAGCGAGCGAAGGAGAATCAGATCGAAGGAGCGTTCAAAGAAAGCCAGGAGAAGCTCAGAAAGAGAGAGGAATCGAGAGTTCACTGAAGGAGAATCAGAAGCTCGAGGAGAGGAAAAGGAAGATCGAACGAAGAGAGAACTTGAGGAGGATGCAGATCAGGTGAAAGAGAAGAAAAGTGAGGATCGCGAGAAGTCGTCTGTCAGAGAAGAGAAAGAGAAGTCGAAGTAAAAGGAATCAGAGAGAAAGCGAGGAGAAGCGAAAGAGAGGATCGTGAAAAAAAATGAGTCAACGTTTGTTCTTTTAGCCTATGGAAATTTCCCCCCCTTAGTTGGCACATCGATTGGTTGAGTGGGCGGGATTAGGTAAGAATTAATCGTGATTAAGAATAATTAGCGGATTAAAAGCTTAATCATTTTAATTGATTTTATTACTTTTGACAAACCCCAATATGGGTGTCAATTTAAGTTGTTTCGGTTAATGCGCACAATAGCGATCAATTTCGATCGAGGTCGTTTAAATAATGTCGGCGACGGTGAAATAAATTCAAATTAAACGTGGTCGCTTAAATTCGACCTCGCATACTTTCGGCCGTGGAAGGTGTCGTTTGATAGGTTGACATTTGGCGACGGCGCGATTTATTTTTGAGCGGAGGTTGTTTAGATCGTCGAGCACCGACGATATCGATTTGATAATTTGATTTTAATTATCCGTCGATCCTAATTGATTCAAAATTTTTTGATTAATTCATTTTAATATTTTAATTGAAGCGTCAATTAAAACAAATTTTTGATCGGATCCGATTTAAGGGATTTTAAAATCCACCTTATTTATTTAATTTAATGTGCACATAGTTGTAGGTCAACAAATGCTGACAAACATGATGCGCATGGAGCGGGGCCGTGTTTGTTGTACAGTTGACTCTTTCCTCTTTCTTTATTCTTGTCATGCACTCTTTGTACCCATTGCGTTATTTGAAGAAGTATCTTATCAAATTTGCGCAGGTTGATCCATGCTTATTCACGAATGCGGATTATTCTTTAAATATTCATTTGTTTTCTAGAAAATGTTCCACTCGAGGAGATCATCGGGTTTGGCTTCCGAAGCCTACCGAGGATGTCATTTGGTCTATGATTGATTCGCACACCCCAACAACAATGTGGACATTCTAGATAGACTAGCAAAGATAACCATTACCGCAAGGACGCATTCAAAAACTTCTTCACTCGCTCTTCCGTTCTTCCAGATTGTTCTGGAGAACCCGTTGAATTTGACAATTTTCCAGAGTGGGTGACTACTATCAAGTTAAAATGCGTCGAATACAATCCATTGGATAGCACTGTTGATCAAGTAAGTCACGGGCTATGTGAAATTCTTGAACCAGCCGCAGATGTTATTGAGCCGACGGGGCAGTCGCGCTTACTCGGCCACCGTCAATTACAATCTGGTTCATTAGAGTGGCCCCAAAACTCATCCATGGAAGGATTCACAACCAAGGGGTATGTTATTCTGGTCCCGATATATCCTCCAAGCTCATAAGGATATCCTAAAAGCGGCCGGAGTATATGCGCTTTATGCTTCCATGTTTGATTTCAAAAATATCCCTTCACATGGATAAGTGGTTTGATTGAGTTCTGGGACATTGAAAGTAACACTTGTTGGGTAGGTCCTCAAGAATTGACCATTACTTTGAGCGACTTGTGCAATATCCGACTTCCCATTCTATGGCAATCACTTTCGTGAGTGCATTCCTCCATGTGAGCTCTTTCAGAAGCACCTTCCACGACAAAAAATGACAAGGTGAGGCGATTTTACCTTAATCTATCCCGCTGCTTACTCATTATCAATGCATCAATGAGGTCGCTAGGCTTCCTTCACGCCAGGGTAAATATGCCTACGACATCCTGATTAGCCTTCTGAGGGAGGATGCCTTATTCTCGCTCTATTGACGATCCTTTGAAACGGTATACCGCTTATGGTCATTTATCTGAGGAAATTGTCGAGCCATGCCACATGAACATTTTCCCCTCTCACTGGTATGGATGAAGATTTATGTTTAGTCTTTTAGTTACTTATGCACTTTTGTCTTGCCCACCAAAGAGGGGTTTGTTCGCCCAAAGGTTCTATTACCGCAAGTAAAATCTCTCAAGGTGAACGCCTTTCCTCCCTCCTGTTCTTGCTAGAATGTTTAGAATTTTAAGAAGTATATCAGAAGCAAGTACACCCGAGTCACATGATTTGATTTTGCCTTGGCAATACGTTCATGCTTGGGTTCATGTTCACGTTCGTGGGGCTTTTGCTTGTTTAGAATGTCCTTTGTATTTCTTAGAAGGCCCCGTTAAGTTATGCAACCTGCCACAAGCCTCTTCTACCTTGGAACCAGAAAGGATACGCTTATTTTTCTTTGCCCCACATCTAGTCACCGATAGATTTCAGCTGATTCATCAACTCGAGGTTGCCAGTTTGCCTCCTAGCTTAAGGGAAGTTGATATACTAGACGGTGTTGACCATGAGGTAACCCCACTTTGATTCATACTAGTCGATTACCGACAAGGAATATTTCATTAGATGCGCCCGGCTATCGATCTGTCGCTTAGTTATCCTGAGGGATATCAACCAAATCGAGTGGTCTGCAGCTGATTCTAAGCGACCGCCTATAATGGGCGGCCTTTCATTCTCGCTATTACGCGCTGATGGATACACCCCTATCGAGACTTTGTTTTCCGCTTCAATTGTCCGCTTCACTTACTCAGCTCTGCAATTAAGTTTCGTCGCCTCTCTTTCCACGGAGTGAGCTATACCCGCTTAACTTGGGTACGCTTATCCTTTGACCGATCTTGAACGCCCGCAAATAACATAAAAGTGGAGACTTGAGCCCCTCGAGGGCAACAAGCTCGTGGGGGCGCAGAGGTATGATTTTCTATGTCTTTTATTTAAACCATTATTTAATTCCTCTAAACCCTTTTATTCCTAACATAATGATGTTTATATTTTCTCGAGATGTGAGAGAGGGCGTCAATCAACAAATGAATAGTTCACTTCGAAAAGTGACTCGAGAACCTTCCGTTAGTCATGCGGAGGTACCATCTTCATCTCACAAAGACGCCCCTGAAGATCCCCCAAGAGCTTCAACTGATCTAGCCCCATTCCACAGCCTCTTAACTCCCAAGAAGCAAATCTTGGGGCCAAGAATGTCATGCATGGAGCCGCCTTTGGGATTTTGGAGACTTTCCTAGACGGCAGCTAGCTCCTCGCACGCCGATTCCATTTGAAGATTTTGAGTCGATCTTCCTAAAACAACAAATACGTAACCTTCGCTCTACCACTATCGCTCCTTTATGGACCTTCCTTACATAGTTTCTTTTCGCTTCTACCCCGGAAACGGGATGAGAGACCAAGATTACTGGTGAGGCTTCATACCTACTACATGAAACGGTAGTAGGTGTCATAACGCCTAACCTGCCATATCATTTGAAGGAGTACACCCTCATGTTAGCTTTTAATTCTGCATGACACGATAATTCCCCTTTTTTTTTCTTTAACATGTTACTACCTTTCCTTATCTTCCTCCGCTTTCTAGCTTGAAGGGACATTACTTGAATTCGAGGCACGATCACATGCGACCCACGAATGAGCGATGAAGAGAGAATGTGACTTTCTTACGCGAGTCGATCTCTATTGGACCGCTCGCCAAGATCATTCGACCGCTTTTCAAGAGACGCCAACATAAGACTTCCGCTCACTTTGATTGGGTGAAGACGAATTGCGCATTGGGAGGCTTTATGTCGAGGTCAATTTCTAGTCCACGATGAAAACCTTGGCATAGTTCGTCAAAGAGTTTCATTGTCGAGTGAGAGCGCTGCGACTTCGGCGAAGCGCGACTTTGCTCACGATGAATTCAAAAGAGCTCATTTTGGGTCCTCGTGGTGAGTCTCGACATTGGGGCCCAAATTGAAAGCGCCACCGCCAAGCCTCCTGAGGGAGCTCATGCATGCAAGACCGCAAGCGTGAGCATGATAAACGAACTGACGAGCACAGGGAGCAATGCTGACCCTGATCGCGCCACATCGATGGTCAGCTCGAATGAGTCAGTAGAGGATTTACAAACCGCCAGACTGAAAAGTGAGGCTCTTGTATTATTGTATCTCGCCAGAGATCAGCCTCGTCACCTTGATGTATTTTCTTTACTTTATGTGTCATCTTGTATGTACTTGTGCAATTTTCATGAATGTTTAGACCAACAATCATGTTGTCCCATGATTTCTCGCTCACAGGTTTAATGATCTATTGAAAAGATGAAAATCCCATTGGTTTTATGCTTTGTGCCTTGGTGGACTTAGTGAGATGAGAATATCTTCGTCCCTGTTTTGTGCTTTGACTTAACTTGTTGAAGATTTCATCTCAAAATTTGGATTTGTATTTTCCTCCGCCCCGCTTTGTGCCCCAACGGACTTGATGGAGTTGATGAGATAGAAATGTCTTCGCCCCTGCGTGCTTTTAACTTGTTGAAGATTTCATCTCGGATTGAGATCAGGCCTCCTTTATCCCTCGCTTCATGCTTGAGGATTTGATGGAGTAAAATCAATTATCGAGATTTGTCGCGACAAATTACCTTCGCCTGCCATGTGAGAAGGATAAATTAGACCCACCTCGAGCTTGATCAATGGCAAAGAGTCATCATCTCGTGCTTGCACATGTAATGAACATCTGATGACAAAACTCCTTAGTTCGCATTTAGCCTTGTACTAACATTGGGATAGCTTCTTCATCTCCGCTTGCTTTATTGACATCAAGAATTTCCTCCTGCTTTCTGCTTTGATAGACAAGGAGTTGATAGATTGATTCCAAATTCTCTTGTTTGTTTGTAGAATTGAAAATGACACGAAGATAATTTCTGTCACTTGAACTCACCAAGTTGGAGAGATTTGAGATGCTCTTCTTGAACTAACTAAGAGATCACTTTGTATTGACAGATTGATAGATTTTCGAGGCCGCTATCTTGATCTGATAATGAAAGGATTTTATCCTGAACGACATTTACCACTCACTCAGCTGGACTGGCCTTTGATTTGATTAGGATGTCCTTCCAACTCTGGGACTGATAATGTTTGCTGACAAACTTTGCACATAATTTGATGCAGTGATCTTGACTGTAGATGTCGGTCACTATACTTACTATTTTATCTGCCTAACAGATATTTTATTTGAACGTTTATGTTCGAGAATTTCCAATCTTGATTAATACATATTTGTGCGTGGATCTCGACTATACATGTCAACCCAAAGAGAAAGAAAGTGTGCCTTATGATACTTTATAAAACTTTTTTTTGTCCAACAGATTTTCATTTTATTTTGAAATGCTCTTGTCAGAGAGAATTTTAAATTGAGCATTTGAATACATAATTTGAGTATGTATGTGGGATCTCTAAGACTGCACGCATGTCAACCCAAAGAGAAAGAAAGGCCCCCTGCCTTACAGAACTCCAATACTTTTATAAAACTTTTAAAATGCCCCTGCCTAATGTGGGGATTTTATTTTATTTTGAAATGCTCTTGTGTTACAAGAGAATTTCCAATGAAAATTTTCATAAGTGTTCACAATAAAGATTTTCAAATGATTTGTCCAATCACACTTTCATGTGTAATATTTCTTTAAATGCCGCCGATGATTGCATTTCTTTCACCTTGAAGTCCACGAAATGATAGTTCTCCTCGATATACCTTTTCGATAACAAAAGGTCCTTCCCAATTAGTTCAAATTTACCGCCAATTCAATGATGAGGATGATTGGTCTTCAAAGACTGGACCAATTCTCCTTCCCAAAAGCTCGAGGGCGCATCAGATGATCGAATGCTCTGACATTCTCGCCCGATATACTTCTAGATTTTGTCGAGCTTGAGCCCCGACCGATCAAGCTCTTCCATCCGTAGACGAAAGCATTCTCATCTTGGGTAAGATTTTGTTGAATGGCTACCTGAGCTAAGGTAGTTCAACTGTGGCAAAATCGCTTCACCCCAAACACTGGGGGTAGACTTTGTAGAGTTTTGTAAGTGGTCTAGCCCATAACGCCCACAAGTTTGGTATGCCACTCCCTTTATTTCTGTGAGAATTTTTCTAAGCAATTTGACTAGTGTTTTATTAAATGCCTGCCAAGCCATTTGTTTCTGATTATAAATTGACGAATATCGCCAATCAATCTTATGTCGACAGAAATTTATAAACTTTAGCGCTAAAGACCATTCCGAAATGATTCGTGGTACACCAAATCATAAACATCAGGTAAAGAAGTTGGTCACTTGTTCACCAGAACTTTAAATGGTGCGCCTTCACATTTGGAGAAATAATCTGGTCGCTAAGATGAAGCGGTGACCACCGATGATGGCGGATCATTGGTCCACATTACATCTGCCCCCAAACGCCAAGATGCTATCGTTGGATGCAACGGATTTGAGGTCGATGAATTATGTTACCATGGACCGCATTCATGGCATCTCGGCATGATTGATACAATCTTTACCATGACGCCAATAGATCCAATTCTTAATTTTGAAAGCCATTTTAGACCTCGATTGGCACCACAAAGTCCTGATGGATTTCAACAATTACTTTGTTGGCTTCTTCTATTCCCAAACATCGTACACCGCTCAAGGATCTACGATACGTAGTATTGCCAACATAAGCATATATAAGCCTTTTCTCAAGTTGTGCTATCGACTTATTACTGGCAATTTGCCTTCCTTCAAGAATAAGGGTCGCTCCGCCTTCTCCTTCTACTATAAGGATTTCATCATTGTGGTTTTAGCGCCTCGCAGTTGGAAGTCTTTCATCCTGAAATGGTTTCTTGTTGACTTTGAGAAGTAATTTGTAGTGGAGTGTAAGGAGCAACATGAGTCGCACTCCGATTTATGTTTGATGACCCCTTCCAAATGGGATTTTAAATTTATCGGCTCTAGGACTGAGTGCACAATAATTAAGATGTAGCCGCCATCCATACTGCCATTTCTTTAGCTAATTTAGCTAAGCACCGCTGCTATTCCTAGCTGGAGACTCGAGTCATAATGACATTTGGAATTTGCTTCATAAGCTCGAGAACTCGCTTTGTGATAGTAGAGCCAATTCAAGCTTGTTGATTTTGTAAAGGCCCAACACTGATTAATGACGAGTTGAGAATCGCCATAAATTTGCAAATTGACTCCCATGGAAATGGTTTCTAAACCCGCCACCAACGCTTCATATTCGCTTCTGTTGGTTCGTGGTTGATTATAAGAATGTCTCGATGCCACCTTCGTGTGATCAAGATGAGACCGATACGAGCCTTTGAAGATTTGAGGTTGAGTGTATCTAATGGACTAAGCTCCATCAAAATACAATTCCCACATTTGTTGTTTTTTCTTTTTCATATATGTGCATGATTTGCTCATCGTGAAGATCATAAGCAATGAGTGATGGGATGGAGCGAAGAAAATCGCCGAATTTGCCCCTTCACCGCTCGGGAACATATGTAATATCAAATCAGAAGAAGGACCATCGCGCGACCCAACGCTGGTCTTGTCATCAAGAACTTCAACGGATCGATCCTTGAGATAAGGGTAATTTTATGAGATAGATGTAATGACGAACTTTGGGCAAGAAAATTAACGCCAAACAATGCTTTCAATTGAGAATAACGCTCGCTTCCTATTAGTCTCGAATTAATGTAGTATGTATTTCTCCTTCCTTCCTCATTATGTCAGCCAAAGCACCTGAGATTCTTCTGGCCGGTACAATATGAGAGGCTTTCCGGATTGGAGCGCAATGGGTGGGTTCAACAAATATTTCGACATACAAAGGCCTCGACATTCTTCCCCACTTGAAAGGAGTATCTTTCTTCATTAATTTTGCAAAGGGTCGACATCCGCAGTGATTTGATATAAATCTTCTAATGAATGCGATGTCCTCAGATGGAGCGGTTGACTAAGACTTCGAGGAGGCATTTCGACAATCGCTTTGATTTTGTTGGGATCGATTTCAATCCCTCCACTACACAACATATCCAAGGAACTTTCCGTAAGAGACTCCAAAAGCGCACAAGAGGATTCATCTTGAGATCATATTTTCTCGATTCTTTCAAAGACAATCCTTAAATCATCGATGATCTGATCTATACTCGACAACGAGGTCATCAACATAGCACTCTACTTTTGATGAATCAACTCGTCAAAGATTCGTGTCATAGCTTTTGGTTTCCAAAGATTCTTCAAGCCGGGCATGACCGTAGCAATATATGCCAATTGGCCCCGAATGAGGTATGCTCTCATCTTCGTGAGCCATCTTGATTTGATTGTAACCGACGATCCGCCCATAAATGAGAACATGTCGCGGTTTGAAGTGTTATCCACCAACAGCTCGATACGAAGTGAAAGTCATCCTTTGGACATGCTTTATTTAAATCTGTCGATACTAATCAATTCTTCTTTTCACGGACAATATTAGCTATCCAAATCAGATTTTTCTTCTCGAATAAAACCAGCCTTCAATGAGCTTTGTTTCGCACTACTGTTCTTCAACCTCCAATCTCATTCGCCAGAGGCTTGCTTGACCGGTGTGATACATCGCTTAATTGCTAATTTGTGAACCGCTATATCGGGATAAGGGCATTTCAATATGTCCAGCAAAGTCCTCAATTCACAGCAAGATTTTAATTCTTCCACTTTATCTTGAAGTGAGACCGATGAACGCGCAGGATCCTCCGCCTCCAAATTAACTTCTTGTTCATCCATAAGAATGCCTCCCCACCATCTTCAAGCTCTTCTGGCCGGCTTCTACTTCTTCATTATTTGTGAGACTAACATTAAGAATGACATTCTCATCTTCATCATCACTCTCTTCTATTCCGCTATAAATGTATATCCTGGGACCGTTGTCTGGATAAAACCAAGGCCTTTAGTAGTGTGTTTATTTCTCTTACCAATGGTTTGAGAACCTGGTACCACATCATTTCAAGAGCTTATCTTTGCTTGCTCCACTGACCCCATGTTTGCGCATTAATTTTGCATCTTTGAGAGTAATATTTTGTATCCTTGCATATAGCTTCTTCTTCTTCGATAATACCCAATCGATCTTCTTCTTCGACACCCCTGATTTATAAAACAGCTTCCCGCCCGTGCTTTCCGTGGAGAGGAGGTACATAAGGTCACCGCCTCCTGACTTTATGAGTTTCTCGAGGGTGATTTCTTTAAAATGTTGGGGAGGAATGAGTGACTACAGTGTAGTCTCGCCGCGATCTATGATTGTTTTAAAGTAGTGCATTGCACCTACCTTCAAAAGCATTCAAACTCATAATCGAAATGTTCTTCTCAATCGTTTTACTCAAGAGTCATGGACCTTTGGATTTAGAAGGAACACATTCATCTTCTTCTTCAAGATCACGCTCAGATGAGGGACAATGTTATTGATTTTGGACTGTTCTTTATATCCTAGGAATATTTGGAACAACCTCCTTTCCTTTATTCATTTTATCTTCTCCCTTCTTAACTTGTTCTTTTATTTTGAAGTATGATTTTAGTTGTTTTGTTAGCTTTGATTCCAAGGAAATAACTGATCTGATAAATCTTCATTTCATGCACCGCAGGTTGCATGTCACCCACAATTTGGCATTCTTCTCCATCCTTTGTATATTTCATACATCGATGCAATGTAGATGGGACAATGCCATACTTATGAAGCCATGGTCGACCCGTATGCTCAATGAAGTATCTGATCGATCACATGAAATTTAGCTTCGTGTAGGTCTCCAAATTTAAGAGGAAGGAATTAATGACCCAATAGTTTTCTCGTCCTTCTCATTGAAACCTTGAACCATGACTTTATCTCGTCCTGTTGTACATCTAGAGATACCATCTAAGAGTTCTCAAGTTCATAAGATTCACGAGGAACCGGATCAATTAAGATCCCAGATTATAATTTCATCACTTTCACCGTAACATACGAGGGCGATTGTGCTCGCCCCAGCATTAGATCATCTTCAAAAATGTGACGCTTGGAGGCTTGAACATGCAAGGTCTCCGTTAGACAAATGTCGTCAAAGAAAATATGCTTCAATTTTCCGCTCGAGAGCTTCAATTAAGGTGAGATCTTCCGACATTAAAGTGCTTCAGATACACTAAGTCGCCAATTTTCCTTAGATAATATTGTAGTCGATCCGATGAAGGCTTTATTTGAATCCAGATAACTTTTTCATTGACTTTCAATTTCTTTTCCTTTATCTTTATTCATCGCTCTTTCCTCTCGATGGTGAATCACCACTTCTCAACTCAGACTTGAAGCTACTTCATTTGCATCCAATCTTCGATGACTCAGCTTCAAAGATTCTGCCGCCTGCCTAATGATGTACTAAGATTCAATCACCGCCCAGCTTTATATTTTTATGTTTGATATGGTGAGCTCGTTCATCTTCATCCGGGAAACAGAGTTCCTCAAGTTATCAACTTCATGCATCAAGCAAGACTCAGAAGTTCTTCGCCTTCTTCCCGACCAAGATTTGAAACCACCGCAAGTGATAGGTCGTCTTGCTGATTGTATGTAATCTTCCATATTATTGATGATCTTTTGTGTTACGCTAATCATCCAAATAGTAACATTTTGCATCTTTCTTCTTCTTTTATTTAATTTTTTTGTTTGGCGTGTTTTAGCCTTAGATTTGGCTAGTCTTTTCGTGAGATGAACTAGCCTTCCCATAACTTGGTTTTGTCTCAACTCAAGTACGGCTCAAGTGGTGATTTCCTAATACCTAACGCCTTCCAATTGCTTCAACATTTTACGCCTTTTTAGAGATCTACCGCCATCCTTCATCATCGACGCCTTCTTTGCCTTTATCATTGCTTGATAAGACGGAGATGAGGTGATTACTTTGGTGGATTCTTTCTTCTGACGCACACCAATACACCGATAATGTGAATTCACCGCTTTATATTTTCGCCTATCTTTGAATATGTAGCAATCTTCAACAGGATGGCCGAGCACCCGGTGATATGGACAATAGTTAGATTATCTGCTTGTCCTTCTTCAGTCTTTACACTCTAGTTGGAGACCTACTTGAGTGCATGTTTAAACAATTTGGCCACACTTTCCCTCTTAAAAGAATACTCTTTGTTCGCCTTTTCTTTTAGGGTCGGGCATTCAGTCATTCCTTTGTTTGTCGCCGCTTCTTCTCAGCGACCTGAGTACATCATTACCTCCAAGTATGAGCTTGGGTTGTGATTGAACGACCGCTTGGTTTTTCTTGATATGTAGCTTTTCTTTGTCTACGCTTATACTAACCGCTGCTCAGATCCTTTCAGAGGTGAAATGCGTTTCACCTTTCTTTTCCTGAGCTTTTGCTCTTTTGATTTATCTTGTGGCCATCGAGCGGATAAATTTAATTTTCAAATTTAGCCACCCTATCAAGTAGCTCTTGAAATGTGGTAATCAAGCCATGCAAAGATAACCATCTTATCATCGATGTTGCCCATCAATTGAATTGCATGCTCTTCTTCTAATTGTTGTTCACATTTCATACTCAATTTCGCCAACGCAATTATATGGTACCTTTCTTTCCTCTTCTCTCATGAGGATCGCAATGTTGTCTTTTGATCGCTAGCGAATCTTTAACGAACATATTTTCAAGTTCGCAAAAGTTTTGATCGAAATCATCGATAACTCAAAGATACCATTCGCAAGTTAAACCGATCTAATCGGAATAATAATGCATCATTCCTCGCTAGGATGCTTTGAATCCGATGTCGCTTGGGATTACCATTCCGTCAATAGATTGAACTTTGGCATTGAATATCCCTTTGGATATGGAATTTGATCATACTCAGATATGGGCGCTCACCAATTTTTCGCTCGCAATAATCAGCTTATCTTC
Organism: Cymbidium sinense; assembly: GCA_021442155.1. NCBI lineage: Eukaryota > Viridiplantae > Streptophyta > Magnoliopsida > Asparagales > Orchidaceae > Cymbidium > Cymbidium sinense. The sequence goes on from CM038224.1 coordinate 89,039,995, forward strand.
TCATTCAATATAATATCAAGTTGAGAGACCGCCACCGCGTATATAGTTTGTATATTCAGAAGTTGTCAAGCCGACTCATTTATTTCAATCCTCGCCAGCTCAATTTGGACCCTTGAAGCATGTGAGATCAAATTTATTGGAGGTTGTCACGCATCCGAGCTTGATGATTATTTGGGGATGTGTTGGACCCGCCGCATATTTCTCTCAGATTAATGATCATCGCATATTCAGATCATCATTTCGCCATTTTCACATTCAAGCATTTCTTTATCTTTGCTTTCATCTGACGTCAATTTGTCTTCGCCAAAGTGGTAGTATGAAGGTGGGATTTTCTTCCTTTCTTCTTCTTCTTCTTCTTGTTGCTCCTCTCAAGACTCGAGGATCCTCTATTTGAACATTTTGTTGTTCTTCGAGGAGGTAAGACGACGCCTGTCATGACACCATGGCTCACCAATTGTTGCACCATATACACTACTTCAACAGCCGTTGCCTCTTCTTCTTCGCCCTTCGACACTAATTTCGACGGCTGCTCCATGAACTTCCGATTCCAAGTGTGGAATCAAATTTCTTCGCTTAGAGGCTTGATCAAGTTAACCTCCTCTTGATGGATGAGTGATGACTGATCCCCTGAGGATTCTCCGCGTGTCTACCGTCATCTTATCATTGGGGCCCTCTTTAGCTCCCATCGATAATTTGAGTCAGCGGATCTCGGAATTCACACCGATGTCACGCCATGCCTTGCTCTGAGCATTTCTTTTGAGGCTCAGCCTCCACTGCTACCTTCCACCGGACCTTTCTGGTGGATTCCCTGACGCTGTCCAAGTGTCACACCCGATGTTCACCGTGGGACATGATATGTTGGCGCCTGCATTTGAGTTATGGATGAGGTCTCCTTGAGGAGCCCCAAGATCCTTAATAACAGACCTGTATTTTCTTTTCATCGCCCCTCCTTACTTGAGAACCCGTACTCACTGCAGTATAGCCGTTTCCTCAGAGGAGTCGGAACCAATGTGAGTCGTTCTGCTTAACCCACTGCATTATCAAACCGATTATGTAAACACTCACCGCCGCCATAATGGTTGCACCGGTCGCAGCAGATAAGTGTTGAGCATGCGCCTCAAGATTTCTTTTTCTTCTTTGCCTCCGCTTGCCTCCAGATGAAGAAGTTTCAAAGATCATACCTCCTGATAATGGTTCACACCGATTGATTATTCGGGACAAAGAGACCGTCCGCCCAAGAATAACCCTCTTCATGATTGGTGTCTCGGGCCGAGCCTCAAAGATGATCTTTGAATACAAAGAAGAGGGTCACACAACGCCTTTTCAGATGTTGCACACATGACGCAGCTTCAAAGAAGTTGAGGCCTCAAGAACTTGCTGCTCAAGATGGTCGGAAATCCACGCCACCAAACTGATGGTAGCTGCTTCCAAAGAACGACTGTCAACGGATGTCATGCCACCGCCGAGTAACAAATGACAAATGTGGTTCAGAATGCCATTCGAATTTAAAGGTAAAATTAGCAATTAAAAATAACTCCACTATCACCTTCTTCCAAAAATATGAGTACGATAAGAAAAACATACTAACACATGCACTAAATAAAATCTCAAATGACTTAAGACTTTATTTAGAAAACTTTCAAGTTTAACTTATCATTTCTCATTTCATTTTCATTTCATTTTTTTTATACTCCACCGCAATTATAACTTAGATTTGACTACCAAAGATGGAAAGAGAAACCCGCCCAAATGAGTCGCCAGAATGGATCCAAAATTCACCAATCGATCTTCGGAAAGAAAGAAGTAAGTGTGATAATTTCAGAATGAATAGTAGATAAAGACACTACCTGAGATTTCGCTCTCATTTGGTGAGAACTTTTTTCCTCTATAGGCAAGCCCCTATAGTTAATTACCCTCCCACACCGAGAGCACTTTCGATTAAGCTACAATGAATCGCTAAAGAACCAGTAATAATATGCGTTTTTAGAACTTAAAATTTATTATTTTAACTTAAAACTTTTGTGGGGAACGATGACGCCTCATCAAGATCCCATGGTTCCGCCATCCCGGCCGTCACATCCCCGGTCCGCTGGGGAGAGAATGACCCAACCCGACCGGATCCTTGAACACACGGGTTACGCCGTGCGTCCTCAGACTGGTGGAGTTTGTCTGGGACAAATATAAGTCAACCTTAGCTAACATAGGGCTTTTGCCCAACCAAATACATTCTACATTTCACCAAAGAGCAAAGCCGTGGGGAACATACTGGGCGCGACCGTAATTTAGGTGCCATATCGCGAACCACCGGCCGAGGGCCGTCAGAACCGCCATTTATGTATGCCATATCGCAAAACCACGGACAGAGAGACACGCCACGCCCCACGCTTTTGAATATTTGAGCGAAGGTGTTTAATTTGACATCGCTTCATGAGCAAAAGTTTTCTTAATTTGTCACCAAGACAATCAAGGAGGGATTAATTTTATTTATTATTTAGTTTTAATTTAAATAATTCATTTCATTTTTTTTATTTTTTTTGATTGATGTTTATGATTGATTTTGATTTGAATATATGATCATTTATCATAGAAATCTTAATTATAATTACCTTCTACGATCGTAATATCGATTGATAGACCTTGTCTACTACGTCGTTTTCTGAGGATGGTCTTTCATTGTCTCGAAGTATAATCCTTTCAAAACCTTGTCCACTCTAGTTTGAACATAGAGGATCGGGTTTGGGACTTTTCTTCGAGGAATTTTAGAAGCTATGTTCGTTGATTCATATCTTGTATTATATGCCAGAATTAACTTCTCAGATATTATTAACTTGAAAATTTTATAATATCATATTTTTAGGTTTTGTTAACGGGACGTCAGAAGACCAACCGGGATGATATAACATATTCTTTTGTATTTGACTTAGTATTTACTCCAACATGCATATGGATATACGTTCTTTGAAAATTGTATGGACATTAAGATGTCGTTGAAGTTTCGATGTCAAATTTTGATTTTGAGTTTTGTTAACGGGACGGTCGAAGACCAAGGGAAGTGTAGCATTTGTTCTTACGTATTTGTGATTGTAATCATTAGTTTTGATATGGGATTTTAGGTTTTGTTAACGGACTGTAAAGTCGGGAATATGTAACATTTGTTCTTTTTTTTGTTTATACTCTTGCACGTGTCTGTTTGAACACTTGACATACATCTGTATCTTCTTTTAAAATGTTGTATGGACATTGAATGTCTAGTTGAGTATATGTTGATATGCAACTTAGATTTTAATATGACATTTTAGGTTTTGTTAACGGACGGTCAGAAGACAGATGATATAGTATCTGTTCTTTTTATATTTTCTTACTTGCATATGTCCAATGTTTGGACATTCACATATCTGATATCTGATCTTTTAGAATGTTGTATGGATTGAATGTCTAGTTTGAAAATCAATTTGATTTGGATTTCATAACATTTTGGGTTTTGTTATGACTCGAAGAGGCCAGATGGATATAGTATAGCCTTTTATCTCTTTATGTCGCATGTACAAAATCAGCAACATAAGGGATGAAAATAATTGATTTAGAGGCCCATATGATCATAAGTAAAGTAATGGAAAATGCTTAAGCAATTTGATTTAGGCTAATAGCCTCTCTTTATGTTACAAATCAACATAAATGAAAATAATTTAGGCATATGATGTAAGTAAAGTAATGCTAAAATGAGCTTAAAATTTGATTTAGATAATAGCCCTCTCTTTATGTAATCAGATATAAATGGTGAAACAATTGCTTTGGAAGCCCATATGACCATATCTGCCCATTTATTTCTCTTGAAAGGAAGGGAATATAAAAATATGAGTAGATGTCGTATTTCATTTAAAGAGCAGTGGATTAATTAAAATCCACCTCCCTCATGCAAACTCATGGCAAGTGGGGGACACAAACTCATTAAATTTATTAAAGAGGTATGGCAGACTTTACTTTCCTTTTCAAAGAAAGGGATAAGGATACACAAGGGCATGCCACATGTCCATACATGCGCATGACATGACAAGTGGCATCACCTTAGATGGTTCCATTTACATATGATTTATGACAAGCTTATGTGTCAAGATGATAGCCATAGATGAGAAAAGAGGGAGGCAGAAAAATCATAAATAAGGAGAATTCCTTCTCATAAAATCTTACACTTTACTCTCATTTCTTTCCTTCTCTCCCTTGATTTCACAAATTTGAGTTCTCTCAAGCTTGTAAGAGATAAGTTGTGTCATAAAGATTTGTAAGTTTTACCCTTCTCCTTCCTTTTTAATTTTTTTTTTCTTGGTATTTTTATGATGGATGTCATGTCAAAATGTTTCATTTATGTATATCTTCCCTTATCCCCTTTTTTTTTATAATCATGTGTTGATCAATGTGAAAATGGACATATAGTAAAAGATAACATGTTAAACATGTATTTAAGCATCCATTTGTATCCTGTCACACTGTCATACAAGCATGTAAAATTAGAAAGATTCAACATTCATCAAACTAAGCAGGAATAGTTGTTGCATAGGTGTCATATGACATGAAAAGTGAGTTAGAAACATAAGCATATGCACATAAAAATACTTAAGCATTTTTACCTTTCTTTTTTTTTTAAAATTTTGGCGGCCTCCGTCATCCCCATTTAAGGGCCGAGGAAGCCTTCCCACCAAGAAGTGCATGGTGTGTCGTGAGACACCCTCGAAAGTTTATTTGCACGCCGTGCATGGGGATAGCATAATATAGCGGCGTTTTACACGAATCCTTATCTCGTGCTTATCAAAGTTTACAACGACCTCCGGCTCTCCATGAGGGGATATGCCCAGAAGCATAGAAAGGCGTGCATGGTCGTGTGTGGCGGTAAACTTTGATAACTAGCATTTATTAATATGATCACATATGCAAGTATGCAAGAATGAAGCTCATAGATAATAGCAAATGGTATAACCAAATCCTTCTGTTTAATTTGATTTCAACTTGCATATGAAAGAGGCATGATATACATATAATTCCCTTTATATGAAATAAATTGAATCAAAGTAGAAGCATGAAATTCATGGGAGAATAGCATCATATCTCATCAAGCGGTAATAATTGATTTTTCCTTAGATAAGAAAGTTTAGCAAGCCTCATGCCTCAGATAACAAATAATAGTTCTCCCCTTTCATAAAATACTTTCAGCTTATGCCCATTAAATAATCGATTTAGTTTCCTTAGGTAAAAAAAAAATTTCAGCATGCACATACCCATTACAACAAATTAATTCATTTTCCTTTAGGTAAAAGAAAATTTCAACAAGAAATGTTTGAGAATTTTTTTGAAAATATTGCATCATGCCTTTAGACAACAAAATGATCTAATTTCCTCTTTTAAAACCAATTTCAGCAATTTCCCATATCTCGAAATTTTTCAATTTACTAACTAATGAAACAATACAACTTCCACTTGATTTCAGCAAGATAAATGCATAGATAACAAATTAATAGCTTTCCCCATCTTGTAGACATGAATTCCACAATTTCCCCCTTTGCAAACACCACATTTCAGCAAATGGCGCACTTCAAACAACAAATTAATTATTTCCCCCTCTCATAGAAATGATTTCAGCAAACACCACATTTACCGGAAAGCAAATCGCTTTGGTTTCTTTTAGGTATATTCAGCAAAAAAAATAGCATCGTAACTATCCCTAGAAGGTAGCATGCAACATGACATTGGGCCATACATCATCCCAAAGCAATTTTAGTAGGCTAAGCATCACATAATCAGTGAATAAAGACAATAAGAAATGAGATTTGGGCCATACATCATCCCAAATCCCTAAAGGAAACTCTTAGCATAATCCAAGCATAAGACATAGCATGTTTAGCAAAAGCCTAATTTCAAAGAAGCTCAAATGCATAAAACAAGCTTAGGGTTAGAGAAACAAAACGGAGGTGTCGATTTACTAAGAGAGGGAGAAGGAGGAATTTGAAAGGGGCCGTCGGGAGTTGAAGGAGAAGAGGAGCTCGTCGTTCTGGGGAGAAGCGAAAGAGAAGTCGTCTCTGAAGCCGAGAATCCGAATCAGGCGTTCTGGGAGATCGTCTAGAATGAAGAGGCGTTCTGAAGAAGCGAGAATCGAAGGCGTTCTGAAGGAGATCGAATCGAAGAATCAGAAATCGAAACGTTCTGGGAAGAGCTGAGAGAGATCGCGTGAGGAAGTCGAGGCGTTCTGAGAAGCGAGAGAGAACTTCATGAGGAGATCTTGAAGAGTATCTGCGTCGTCGAGCCAATGAGAGCGGCTCTGAGGAGATCGTTCGAGGATGCGAGAGAGAGGAATCAGCGTCGTGCAGAAGAACAGAGGAAGAAGGATCAAGAATCTGAAACGGAGAGCGGAAGAAACCGAGCGAAGGATCGTGAAAAAAAAATAGGGTCAACATGAGGTTTCGTTCTTTGAGCGATCAGGAACAACCACTTTTTTTAGTTGGCACATCTCGATTGGTTGAGTGGCGGCGGGATTAGTAGGCAATTAATCGTGATTAAGAGAATTAAGCGGATTAAGGCATTAATCATTTTAATTGCGATTTTATTACTTTTGACAAACCCTAGCAATATGGGTGTCAATTTAAGTTGTTTCAGTTGTGCCGAACACAATGGCGCGATCAATTTTGCGATCAGAGGTTGTTTAAATAATGTCGGCGACGGTCGAAATAAATTCAAGTCTAAATTGTGCGCCGTCGCGCTTAAATTAATCGACCCTCGCGCATACTTTGCCGATTCGACCGCGGAAGATGTCGTTTGATAGGTTTGACATTTGGCGGCACGGTATTCGCGAGCGGAGGTTGTTTAGATTCGAGCTTCGACTTTGATATCGACAATTTCATGATAATTTGATTTTAATTATCCGATCGATCTTAATTGATTCAAATTTTTTGATTAATTCATTTAATATTTGCAATGTTGAAAACGTCAATTAAAAGCAATTTGATAGGTTGGATCGCGATTTAAGGATTTTAAAATCCATTTATTTAATTTAATGTGGCACGTAGTTGTAGATTCAAATTACCCTTTCCAAATAAACTTTTAGTTCAAAAGATAACAATGAATTAATTTCACTAAACCAACTTAATTTTGGTATTTTCTATTAAAAAGCACCTATCCCACAACTAAGTAATGGACAATGACCAAATAGGTGCCAAAAAGTTTTATTTTATTTTAAAATTTAAGCAAAATTGCCTCTTATATTTTTTATGTTTATAGATGTCAATTTGAGTTGATAAATTCGATCTGAATTTGATTCAAAGTTAATCAAACTTGAATATGCTTGATATGAATTCAACCTATTTATTATATACATAAAAATATTTGATCAAAATATAACTTAATTCAAACCCTCCAAGCTTACTTAACCAATTTAATCCATTTATCATATAACGGCGTCATCACGATTAGAAGAATAGATTTAGATTTCTTTATGTTAAGAAAGGTAGAGGTAGACCTAAAAGACTGATTAAGATGTATAAAAAATGATCTTAGTATACTTGAATTAAATGAATTTGACATAATAGGGCACAATGGAGGCGAAGGATTCATGTAACTCCACCAGTGGGATTAAGGCTTGTTGTTGTATTGTATATCATATAAATCATGCAATTTTTTGGATCAACATTAGCCATTTAATTCAAATATGACCTATTTACGCAAATTAACTTGCTTGCTTCCAACTTGAGTAGTAATTAGGTCAAAATAAGATTGATTTTGAGTTTTAATTTGACTCAAATCTAACTCAAATAATAATGAAATCAACTTTTTTAATATAAATCCATCCTAAATAATAAACAGGTTAACCTTAAATGAAAATTTTCAAGTTAAGTTTAAGTTAAGCTATTGGTTCTTATTACAGTGAAATCTATCTAAAGTTGATATTGGGGGCCAGGAGTAGGATATCACTTAGTGATGCATCATTGATCATACAGTTAGGATAGAATTAGTGTTTATCATTTTAGATAGTATCACTTTAGATAAATTTTACTATATTTATTAACACCATTATTACATCATATCATATAAAATATAAAAATATATTAACAAGCGAATGAAAAATACACCTTTTCTGCATCTACCGTTGATATATTAACAAGCTATCTTTACCTAACCACGCACATTTTCTAAGCATCTTCTCTAATGTGCCTTCGCGCTCATTGAAGAGCTGCAGAAACGTCAAAGAACGTACCTTTCTAGTTCCAAAAAACATGAACGAAAGAACTCATTAATATAGTTCACATCAAGGACTAGAAAAATGTCTACAGGTTAATTGATGGAAACAGCCAATATTTGAAGCAAAAACAGTTAATTTAGAATACCAACGGCATTAAGATATCTTTAATCTCTTTAGAAGACCATTCCTCCTTCCCCTATATAATCAAAATGAATGCTGTACAAGAAACAAAAGAAATTTATTTTAGGTGAAGTGTTGGTAACCCTGCGTCATTTTTTGGATTTCTTTCTTTAATTAAAATATTCCTTAGATTTATTTTTTTTAAGTGTAAATTTAGTTAAATTGTTCATGCTAATCTTGTTGCTTTAATGTTATTATCCCTTTTAAATATGTTTAATGGATTATTAACTGAGCATGTTAGTGGCATATGTATTCATAAGAAATTATTTTAATTATGATCCATTTGTTAGTCGCTAAGTTCATATAAGAAATAATTTTATGCAAAAAAATAAATAATTTTGGCACAATGAAGTTGGAAATGTATGATACCAACAAGTATGATCTTTTCTTAGTCAATAGAATGTGAATTCTCAAAAGATGAAGAACTTTTAAAGTTCGTAAGGGTACATAGGTTATCAAAACCAAGGTTGGTGAACTCTGCTGCTTTGTTTTTAGAGACTGTTTTCTTAGGTTCTTTGCTGTAGAACCTGCTGTATCTTCCAACATTGACTGGTGAGCTCGTATCCCAATTGTTTTAGGTAATGATCATGCTTCTTTCTTGTTTTCTTCTTTGAATTATAAATTTCTATTCCAGCAATTTTTTCCCTCCAGTCTACAGACTTACAACCAGCTTTCCTGACAGCCAACTCTGTCTACTACTCAGCAATACAATTGTTGGCTTCAAACTGCTGCTGTCCTCACCAAGCCTGCTGCTCTTATCGGTCATCTGCATTTTTCCTGCAATACAGGTCCCATCTCCCTTCCAGTGGCCAATTTCAGCCCTTCATCCCATCAACCGTGAATCCAACCTGCTACAGCTTTTACTGAAATCTGGATTCGAGCTGTCTGCAGTTGGCAGTCCCTCCAATCCAACCCCTGTTCCAAATCATACAAATCAGATCATCCGACATCTTGTTTCATTGGTCACCATTTGATTGACTAGAACGATATCATTTGGTATCAGAATTAGATCAACCTTAGGGGTGTCATCCCACGTCTAAAACTATTCAACCTTTCCCCAAACCTCCAAAACCTTCTCCAAAAATTTCGAACAGCAACCTTCTCTTTTCTAATTCAAAAACCAACCCAAGAACAACCCTAAGTTCCCATATGCCCCTTAAACCCAAAAATCCTAACTCAAGTTAGCAATCATGCCACCAAGGAAAAATCCCCAAAGGGATATTCTAGCCCTTACCATGGAAGATATGCAATGAAAAATTTTCCGATTATAGCGGAGGCTCGCTAAACTTGAAAAAAACAGCAAACAAAAACCTAAATGGACCACCACAACGACCAATTAGATGAAAAAATAAGAAGAGAATCTCTTCCACCAATCTGACTCAATGACAAGGAACCCATGCCTCACTAATTTGGTATTGCCTACAAAAAAAGGGAGCGCCCAAGGGAACATAACCTCGGGGGAAAGGTAGACATCCCAGATTTTGAGGGACGGTGGATCCATATGTCTTTATTGAGTGGATACATACAATAATCTTGAATTCAAAGATGTTCCGGATGACAGAAAGATCAAACTAGTTGCCATCAAGCTCAAGAAAAACACTTCATTATGGAAGAACTTGAAATGTATAAGGCAACAAAGGTAAAAGTAAGATGAATATATGGTCTAAATTGAAGAAAGAGGTGCAGCAAAGTATCTACTATATACTATAGATAGGATATTTTCTTGAGACTCCATAATTTACAACAAGGACAACTGATTGTTGAAGAGTATACAGTTGAGTTTGAGCAACTTATATTTGAAAAGTGAGGAAGCTAGAGGAGAACACAGTTGCCTAATACTTGGGGGGCTTGAAGCCTATTATCAACAACATGGTGTAGTTATGGCCATATTGGACCCTGACTGATGTGAAGACATTAGTTCTGAAAATAGAGAGGCAGCACAAGAGTATCAAGAGCACTCCACCTTCAGATAGAGCTCAGCCCCTAGCTCTAGCAACAGGAGTATACCTACTCCACATGAGGACAGCCAAGGATGTGAGCTCTAGCAACAGGAGTATACTCCACATGAGGACAGCCAAGGATGTGAATAAGGGTGAGATAGTCTAGCACACTCAACACCTTCCTGGCCATGAAGTGCTGCAAGTGCCATGCTATAGGCACATTGCATCCAATTGCCTAAACAAAAGTGTGATTTGCTTTACAGAGTAGGGGATTAATGGAGGTGGATGAAGGGGAGCCAGCTGAGAATGTACCTAATGATAAGTATCAACGTACTGCTGACAATAAGGAGATGTTTGTGATTAGAAAGGTGCTCCAATCTGAACCCAAGAGAAAATAACGATGGTTGATCTATGACATCTTTTGTGCCCGATGCACTGTGAAGGAGAAGGTGTGCAGCCTTATCATTATAGCAGGTAGTTATAAGAATATAGTGTCTACACATATGATGACTACTCAGAAGCATATCTAGACATGTTCCCTTAATTGTTAAAGAAAGAGAATAAGATTTGTATTGACAAGAGGTGCTTAATGAAATTCTTCATTGAGGACAAGCTCTAAAAGCGAGTAAAGTCGAGACAGGAGGACTATTCATGATGGCTACAAGAACACATTCATTCACCAAAGATGGGAAGCGCATTGTACTCTTATCTTGAAAGAAGTCCAAGATGATAAATATTCAAACCAAGAAGAAAGTCATAGTCTCTAGTGCTATTTTATGCAGGCCATAAGAGAGTACCCTTAGGGCTAGCATTAGTAGTACTTGAAAGTGGAGAGACTGATACACCAGTAACTAACAAGGTGCAGCCTATACTACTAGAATTTCAAGATGTCCCAACAAACACTTTACCAGCTAGATTACCACAACTACGAGACATTCAGTATGCTATAGACCTCATCCTGGAATCAATGCTCCCCAATAGCCCGCTTACTACATGTAACTAGCTGAGTATGAGGAGGTATAAAGACAAGTGGAATATTCAATTTCTAGAGGATTGGTGGATTAAAGTACCATTCCTTGTACTGCTTTGGTTCTTATTGTACCCAAGAAGGATGCTTCTTGGTGCATGTATATTGATAGTAGAGTTGTGAACAAGATCACTATTAAGTCCCGTTTCAATTCCACGCTTTGGATGATTTATTAAATCAATTGCATAACACAACCACCTTCTCCAAGATTGATTTGCATAGCGGCTATCATCAAATCAAGATGGGACCTAGGGATGAATGAAAGGCAGCTTTCAAGACACAAGATACGCTAAATGAGTAGACAATCATGCATTTTGGTCTGTCTAATGCTCCGAGCACTTTCATGCGTTGATGAACCAAATTTCCTACCATTCATTGGCGAATTTGTAATTGTCTTCTTTGACAATATTTTAGTGTCGTTTCTATTGATGACCATCTCGCAACATTTACATCAAGTCTTTGAAGTTCTAAGAGCAGAGAAGCTATATGCTCATTCAAAGAAGTTTCACTTCCTAATGCCACAAATGTGCTTTTGGGGTACATAGTTTCAGTTGTTGGTATTGAGATAGATCCCTCAAAGGTAGAGGCCATTATGAGCTGGCCTAGCCCACAATCACTCACTTGAAGTAAGCCAGTTTCTTAAATTGACTTCTTTTATAGGGAATTCATCATAAACTTTAGCTCTATAATAGCATCCCTGACAGAGCTATTAAAGAAAGAAAAGTTTTTATGATCCGAGGAAACACAAGTCAGCTTGGAGGCACTAAAACAATAGGTCACCCAGGAGCTTATTCTAGCTCTAATTGATTTCAACCAAGTGTTCTAAGTGTAATTTGATGCCTCCAACATTGGGATTGGAGCTGTATAGAGTCAAAGTGGACATCCAATTGACTAGTTTAGTGAAAAGCTGAATGATTCTAGGTGTGAAAATACTCTACACATGATAAAGAGTTCTATGCTATAGTGAGAACTCTCAGCCATTGGAGTCACTATCTATTAGCTAGTGAGTTCACTTTTTACACCAATCATGAGGCTTTAAGATTCTTGAATAACCAAAACAAATAGAAGGGTAGACATGCATCTTGGATGGAGTTCATATTATCTTTTCATTTTGTAAGCATAAGTCAAGAAGTTAGAACAAGATAGCAAATGGATTGAGTCAACGACATTTACTGGTCACAACTATGCAATCTATGGTCATGAGTTTTGAAATTTTGAAGGATGTGTATGCCACTAATGAGGATTTTCAAAAGATTAGATCTCGTTGTCATAATAGACCATATGAGTAGCTCCACAAATAATTGCTTGTTCTTTCAAAATAGATTGTGCATTCCTAAGAGCTGATTTAGAGAGATCATTCCACAGGAGTATCACAATAGTGGAATGGCAAAGTACTTTTATAGAGATAAAACTCTTTCTTTCTTTGGTGAAGGAGAGGTTTTATTGGCCCCAAATGGTTCGAGATGTGAAGAGACATACTTGTCAGTGCAAGGTATGCCACCTAGCTAAGACCCAAAGTCAACACTGGTCTCCACACTCCGCTTTCTATTCCAAAGTCATCTTGGGTGGATGTGAGCATGGAAAAGAGATAGTCTATCTTCATGGTGTGCCTAGGACCATCACTTAAGACAAGGATATGAAATTTCTTAATTACTTTTGAAAGACTTTGTTGGGCAAGCTAAGTACAAAGCTCCAATTCAATTAGTGCACCTTCGTGAGTGATGAACATATAGAAGTGGTGAATCTTAGTTTGGGGAACCTCCTCAAATATTTTGTGGGAAAAAATATAAGAGTGGAATTTAATTCTTTCCCAAATAGAGTTTGCTTACACCAAATCCACCAACCAATCATATCCTTTTGAGTTAACTTACAAAAGGAATATCCTCACTCCATTGGAGTTGGTTCTTATACTTCTAGCCATTGAGCTTAATGTCAATGTTGATGTCAAAGTAAAGAAAATCCAATATTTGCTTGAGCAGGTCAAAGGAAAAATTGGTGAGCAAAATGCTAAGTATCATAAGCAAGCAAACAAGTCTCGAAAGGCCTAGATTTTTAAAAGTGACTTGGTGTTGATCAGATAGAAGGAGAGGTTCTCCACAGACTCATTTAGAAAGCTCAAACTTAGAGCAGATGTCCCATTCCAAGTAAGCAAAATGGTAAGTATCATAAGCAAGCAAACAAGTCTTGAAAGGCATAGATTTTTAAAGGTGACTTGGTGTTGATCAGATAGAAGGAGAGGTTCTCCACAGACTCATTTAGAAAGCTCAAACTTAGAGCAGATGTCCCATTCCAAGTCATCAAAAGAATTAATGACAATACTTACAAGATAGATTTACCCAAAGATTACAACATCTCGATCACCTTTAACAGACTTGTCACCTTAATATGAAGATGTTGATACTCTTAGTGAAGAAGATGACTTCTCCCCAACCCAAAGAGAATGACATGGGAGCGTAGCTTCTTAGGGAAGGGCAAGTACACAGCCCCTTTCCCACTGAATCAGTTCTCTTTGAACCGGCTAGGACCAATTAAATAAATCCTGGGCCCAATTCACTTATCTCCCCCTAACTAGGGTTTGCTTGTTTAATATAAATATGTTTTATGTTTGTTTTGAAGAATAATCTGCTGTTTTGTTTCTAGAGATTGTTTTTTCTTAAGGGTTCTTTGTTGTAGAACATGTTGTATCTTCCAACATTGGGTGGTGAACCTGTATCCCAATTATTGCAGGTGGTAGTTGTGTTTCTTTCTTGTTTTCTTCTTTGCATTATAAATTCTTGATCCAGCAATTTTCTTTCCTCTAGTCTACACCCAGCTTTCCTGATCGCCAACTCTGTCTACTACTCACCGATACAATTGTTGGCTCCAAACTAACACTGTCCTCATCGAGCATATTGTCATCCCATGGTTCTCTGCATTTTCCCTGCAACAGAGATTTAGGCCTACTCTTTGTGGTGAGATAAGACAAACTTGACTTTAGGAAAAAGCATTTTCATGTGTTTTATTTATTTGTAACCATATAAAGCTTATTGATAGATCGATTCATCTATATTTTTTCATGTAAGCAATTATTTTAGTTGTACCATGTAAATCTCAATGTCTTCTTATAATATTTGGTCTTTATTATTACTTCATGTTTTCATCATATTTGTACTTGTTATATGCTTTTAACAAAAGAATGTAGGTTCTTCCTTACTATTTGAAGTCATCTATAATGTCATTTTTGTTACTGTGTTATCAACCTATCACCCATATCTTTTCAAGAACTAAGACTAAAGATCGAGTTACATCCTTCTTCATCCCGTTGTCAAATGATAATCAAATTCTCCATTAAGCTTGAAGCACCTCACTTTATGAAGCTTTGATATAATCCCATTAGCATTCTTTATTTGAGCATCATCAATTTCCATAATGCTTAGCATCTTATCGTTAGCAAGTAAAACTTCCATATTATTTCCTACAGAGTAAATAAACGTGGGCTCTTTAAAGTAGAGTGAAGATGATGTATCTAGGTCCATAAGTCATGACTCCAAAAGATTATCAACATTAAAAATGAATGGATCTTAAACCACCTCTATGCTAACTTGTACAAACTATTCTTTCTAGTTTGAATTTATCCTTTCACTTCTACGGTCAATCTCTTTTCAAAAGCTAGATTTTGTCACAGTTCTCGGCATGCATCATTATAACCCTTAGATTTACTTCTTCAAAATTTGGATGTCCCACAATTACACCCATTCTTTGTAAATCTTCCTCTATCTTCAATATTTAAATAAGTAGAAAAAGATTCATGATCTAATTCCCTTCTCTTTATGCCCTCATGATCTCATATTAACTGTCAAACATCATAGAATTTTGATTCCATAAGGCTATTGAAACTGCTACTCACCATCATAAATCTGCCATAACTCTCTGAAAGTGACGATAACTCAAGGCAAGAACTTTGTCACTAAAATTGACATTAATCAAACTTAATTAACTTACAGTCAAATTGAATTTAAGTGAAATTTTATGTTGTAAAGGCACCTTCATTACATCCTAAATCATGTTAAGTATTTTATTTACTACAAAAGGCTTTTGATACATCATTAATGAACAATTGTCAATGAAGTTAAGGAATTCTAATGTAGTATCTTGAAGGCAATGTTCTTGGTAAAGTGAGTAGCGCACAACTTCCAATGCTCATCTGTTTAAAAGTTTCTGATTTTTTTGGTTTATTGATACTGATTTTTCCTCTATGAGAGGCAAATGATGTTTCGTCTAGTGCAATTTTTTTTTCCTCTAAAACTTTTAGCATTAAAATCTTTTCAATAAACTTGCATAGCTTCACTTTTACATCACTGTTGGTCACTACTCCCACTTTTCTCATAAAATGTCACAATTGGTTCTTATTGAGAGAGTAAAATATTAAGGGAACAAAATTAAGCCTAATACACTAATGCATGGACAACTAACCCAAACAACTTAAGGAAGTATATAAGAGGCCACCGCCACTGCCACTACATTAGGTAGTAGACCCATGTTTCACCATCAATATGCAACTATTTTCTCCTCTTATATAGATCTCAACAATCTCCGACTCAGAGCCCTCAATACCAACCATTAATACCCCGCAAAAAATCACCCCCATAATGAAGTGCCCTCTTGACCATGTGGAGCTCATGTAGGACTCACCCACTTGAACTTTGCTTAACAATGGTACAAGCAAACAATATCTACAAGAATCACAAACAACATGAACTCTTCAATTCCAGCCGAAGCATCAAGTTTGATGCTAGTTGAGTGAAACATATGAGGTGCAATTTGAGCCCAATACAAATAATTTTACACCATCAACCTAAAAATTTAAGTCAAAAGGTCGCTTAGTATTATATTAGAAACTCAATGTTTGTATTGCTTTAATGTGGAACTATTTTCTCTTTCATGTGTTTCTCAAATAAAATCAAATCTCCAACTTCCCTTCTTATGATGGTACATCTTCCAACAACTAATATTGTTGAACTCCATTCATTTGATATTTCAATCTTCAAATGAAAACAATATATGATACAATGAGACTAAAAAATCTATTGCAAGCAGTAGATTTGGGATTTCTAGATTAGCATAAGAGAATAATCATTCAAACATCAATTGTAAAAAAGATTGTTTCATATAATGATTATTCTCTTACGGGTGATAGTTGGGCGACCTATAATGAAAAAAGTTTAGTAACCTTTTAGATAAATTATCCAAGAACAACTGCATTTATAAAGTTAATTAATATCAACTCTTATTTTAAGAATGCGGTAAAATTATTTAAATTATTGAGCAAGCATATCAAGAAGATTTGACCACATTGAGTGATTCAAGTGGTCACTAATAATGCATTAAAGAATGTTATAGCAAATTAGTGACTTAATGCATACTTTTACTTCATTAAAGTTATATATTTATTTTGGCTAGCTTAGTAATTTATTTTTGAATGTTTTGTAATAATATTCTAGATAAGTTAATGGATAAGTATCAACACTTACAGTAAAATCAATATGTCACTCATTATTTGGATTCAATAATAAAATATATCTCTAAGATCTAAACTAAGGAGTTGCTTTGAGAGAGCGATGGTATTACATAGTTTCATTTACTCAAGATCACGATTATTTGACTTGATGAGGAGATGCACAAATCAAAAATCACTTGTCATAAAAGACTCGGTTTGCCACTGCCTTCTTTACATTGAAATATTTTTATCAATGACAAATAAATTTTAAGAAAGCATTCATATATGAAACTTCTGTGTTGGGTCCTTATTCAAAAGAGGCAAAGACAACAAATGCAACAAACTATTGTAAAGAAATCCTTTTGGAATATTATTGTATTTGCAATCATAGTAGGTAGACTTTTGTTAGAATACCTTTGATTGATTGATAAAAAAAAAGCCTCCTATGAGTTACATATATGAAATGATGGTAGGGCATAGAAGCAATTGTTGTATGTTTTGCTAACAGTGATAAGTACGAGCAAATTTATGAAATCATTGATGAAAGATGGGACATGCAACTCCAACCTTTGCACAAAGTTGCTCATTTTTTAAATCTTGAATTCTTCTTATTAACCGAAAGAGTAAGTGTATTCATTAAAGGTAAAGGTTTTTTTGAGATTCCTCCTACTATAAGACAACAAATTACTCAGACAAGTAAAATGATTTTAATAAAAGTATAATAAATATTGAATAATAATTTGATACTTAAACAATAATGAAAATTGTTAAATACTTCAAGCTATTTAGTGGCTAGCATATTGGCAAGGAGCTCACACTTACAAACTTTTGCGATCAATTTGCTAAGCCTTACTTGTAGTGTCATGATCCAACTCATGAGCTTGGAATTTTCAAAGCGCAAACGGAGGGTCGAAAGGTAGAGTTATATTATTCTAATATTTATAACATTTCACAACAATTATCCAAACATTAAAGAGCCACTAAACAACAAGATTTATATAACAATATCTAAATACATATAAATATATATAATTGCAAGTTTGCAACTAACAATCTTGGTAAAGTAACATAATACAAGATAAAATATTTTTGATGCTTATTTTCATTAGCCCCTCTTTTTTTAAAACATACTCTCTCGTCAGTCATTTTAAGTTATACAACAACTTAATGAATAATTATAATTCTATTAAATTATAATTTTTCTTTATGCATATGTTCTATGGTGCATGCTATTTTTTTTTAAAAAAAAGGATTCCACATTAACATTTCATTAAATAAAACATACTCTCTCATCAATCATTTTAAGTTATACAACAACTTAATGAATAATTATAATTCTACTAAATTCTAATTTTTTTTATGCATATGCTCTATGGTGCATGCTATTTAAAAAAAAAATCCACATTAACATTTCATTAAATAAGCTTTTAAATATTTACTTTTCATTTTATGAAGTCATCTCAGTAGTACTGTCTAAAAATTTGTACCTATTAAGGTACAACATTTTTCAATTTTGCTTTTCTAAGCCTTTTTCATTTTCTTGCATGTCCGGTACAAAATATCCTCAGCTAATATCATAAAAGGTAACTCATTTGATTGACTTATATAGTCATTTCACTACATTTTCATTTAATTATTTAAAATATGCATTAAACTTTCAATGAAGATGCAATATATGAAATATTTTCAAAACATGTTATAATGCTTATGCAATTATAGTAAATTAAATCACGGTGTCATTTTTGTGAACTAATACTATTGGTTCACTACTTTTTTAATTGTTACGTTACAATCTCCACCTTTTATAAAATTTCATCCTCAAAATTTAAAATGCAATAACAAAAAAAGAGAAAGGGAGAGAAGAAGAGAAAAAAGGAAGAGAGAAAAGGAAAAAGGTGTTAAATGTATGAAACCAAGTTAGAAATTTTTAGAATTTGTTTATTAGAAAGATTAAAAATATTATTTCATGTATTTTTGTAAAATATTATGTCACATATTAAGTATTAATATTTAAGGAATTGTAATGATTAAAAAACTATACCTAAAGAGATAGATGCAATATAAATTTCAAATTAATATAATATTATAGGTAAATTTTTGTAAGTTTTATAAATAATTATAATCGATTTACTAAAAAAATAGTGTATATATATACACTATAAAAATAAATAAATACTAATAAAACATATGATATATATGTTACATCAAGGAAAGTAAATTTTAAAGAGAAATAAGAAATCCTCATTAGAGAATAATTACCTTTATACTTACAATAACTTCAGTTTTAAAATGTACATGCATTTATGTTTAAAATATTTAGATCTTAAAAATTATGGATAAAATTAACTAAATATTTAATTATGGATACAATCATAAGCATTATAACATACCTTGAAAAGATTTCATACATTGCATATGTATTGAAAGTTTGTACATATTTTAAATGATTAAATAAAAATCAAGTAAAATGACTAGATAAATCAATCAAGAGAGTTACATGGGGTTTAGAATAGTATAACTCTATCATCCACTGTCGTTCCTCTTACAAATTTCAAACTCGGGTTGAGTTGTGATGCATTTCAATTGTATGTGAATATAATTGGAGTTCATTTAAACATGCATATATAAAATAAAACTATATATTAATTATTATCATGAAATTTTATAATTTAATAATTTTCATAGATTCTTATTGCCTCATAACAAAGAATAAAAAAAATGGAAGCATCAAAGATTTGATTAAAATCAAGTATAATAAGGCCTAATTTGAAGATACAACAATCATGATATTATTAACACTTCTTTTTCAATGATATTGAATAGTGTTAATGAGTGGTTAACAGAAAAAAATAGATGTATATCAAATGAAGATAATGTCAATGGCGAATAATGCACTATAATGGAAAGGTTCTTATGAAGATAGCACATAATGCATAGTATAATGCACATTATTTTAAAACAACTAATTCATTACCTTTATCTAACTCAATATCCGCCTTTCTATTAACATCATTTTTAAATAATCCATGTCATTTAAAGAGAAACAGTCAATAATTTCATAATAATTATATTTAAAAATACTCCAATTATATTCACATACATATAAACTACATATAAAAAATCACCTTGATCACAAAACTCTACAAAAATGAAGCTCCTTAGCCACGTATTAGCCATCTATCAACTAAGAGTATTTAATAACTTCTTGTTATTGTGTAAATATCAAAATATCATTCAATACTAAATATAATTTTACTAAAACTATATTTAATAATTTCAAAATTCTACTCATATTTACATTACTAGAAAAACTTGCAGCAATTATTTCTTTGACTCTATTCGCTTATATGTATGGAAGTCACCAACTTTTTGTATCAACCCATGAAAGAACCTTCAACAAAGATTGCCTATTTTGAGTGCATATATTGTTTTATATCACAATATTCCAAACTTCTAACCATTCCATTCCACTAGCCTAGACCCAAGGCTCCACATTTGAATTTAATAAAAACTAACCAAAATTTCAATGGGTTGCTCTACAAAAAAATAACATGTCTTCTAGCCTTCATCCTTTAGAACAGTCCTTAAATATGATAATAAGTTAATAACAATAAAGTCTTTGCATCATAATCAAAGCTCCTTGATAAGCACAAAAAATAGAATGATGGACTCGACAGAATTGACAACTCCTTAAACTTATTCCCCAAGCCTTGAACCTAACAAATCTTCCAAAATGTTAAGATGAGCAACCTCTTCAATAAAATGAGGCTTGCATCCATATGAAGTTTCAACCCCAAATATAAATAAACCCTGCCCCAGTGTCAGAGGAAGTCTATTTAACTAAACAGCCGATCTGGCTCAATGAAAGAAATAGTTCTTGAGCTCTAACATATGACGAAGAAACTCACTCTTGAACTGTTTTTCTTTCCACAGCAATTAGGTGTTAAACATGTCTAGTTAGAAAGATAGTCTCAACTCTTGCCATTAAAAAAAAAAAAGCTATAGAGTGAATAATGCAACTCTTAAGTTAAAAAACCAGCCAAAACTGTAGTTTTAGCAACCTTCTTCTTCTCTCTTCAATGTTTGTCGTCTCCACAGAAAGAAACTTTTAAACTAATCCAGGCTTAATAAAGCTTTAGTCTCCATCCCTGATTCAAGGTTTCGTGTAAACTATTGCCCAAAATAATACTAATCTAACCTGAGTATAAGAGCGTATTTCCAACTAAGTAGCAATGAACCAACACTGATGCATGTCACAACCCTTTATGCACGTCTTTTTTAGTGTAGAAAATTTAAACTTATAATCATCACACTTCAAAAGGTAATAAAGGAACATGATCGATTAATAAACCACATGTACACTTCGATCAAATAGAACACAAAAAAATATACCTTCTGTCATGAGATAGATACCTCGCTTTACTAAACAAAGAGGATATTTGGAGTAAAACCATGGTGCAACGTACTCAAAAGAAAAAAACCTCCAGCTTGAAGAAATTCTACTTTGTCTTTAGCCTGTAGGCAAGGCCAGTGAATTTTGTTCGATTGCCAAAGGCACGAAACTTTCCAAAGATTCCTCGGAGACACAAGCCAAACCTTGAAGCAGCCTAACAATCTCAGCTGTGTCATCAAGATAATACTTTGCCTTGCTTGGTTTCTGGCAGACAGTACATGCAAAGACCTCAGCTGAAGGTGACAGTGAAGGGCCATTGACTGCACTGGTTATCACTTCAAACATATCTTCATCAGAGCGATCATCGCCAATACAAAGAACAAAATCTGGTAAAAGTTCTCTCTCCCTCATGGTTGAAATCAACCGTTGAGCCACGAGACCCTTACTCACACCCTGTAAATGGTGGTTCACAGAACAAATTTATTATGAATAAGGCATAATCCACTAGAACTAGTTAAAGTCATGAACCAAAAGTAGTTGCTGACCTGAGGCTTCACCTCAACATTGTTTGAACCACTCTTCACAGAGACTGGTTCATTTGCAAGGACACTCTCAAGATGACTAAAAGCTCCTTAGCCTGGCAAGACCCAAAATCATGGTCGGCATCCTCATAACACCAAACCAACGAGGTCTCCTTGTCTTCAATAAAGGAGCCATCAGTGGTTTCAGTGTAGAAACCTCATCACTGGCTCAACAATTGACTTCCAGCTGCAATCAGTTGCAGGAACACAAGTCTGCCACTCAGAATCTCTCTTTAGCCTGAAATAGCAAACATGAAGTTACTGCATTGTTTTCATCTAAATGAAAAAATCTCATGAATTCAAAATAATCATACCTTACAAAGTAGCCATGCTCAGCCGCAATGCCAAGATTTTCACAGGAGAGAACCACTCGCTGAGACTGCTTCGGCCGCGAGCACTGACAAGAAATACGACATTGTTCTTGTCACAGCACAGGCTATTCAAAATCTCAATCGACATCTGGCTTGGGCTTTTATCAATGGAAGCCTGAGGCATTAGAGTACCATCATAATCTAGAAGGATAGCTCTCTTCTCAGTTCTCCTGTATGCAGATACTATATACTCCAAAGAAAGCTTTCTGAAGCTTGCATTTAGAGAAACAACTCTAAATCCCAGCCCAAAGCCAATTCCCCAACATCTCCTCCTTACATGATCCCTGCAGCTTCTCTCTAAATCCTGTAGAAAACTGTTTGCCCAATAGCCAACATCATGTGAACTCACATATCTATAGTGTTTCTCATGCCTTAATTGCTTCTCTGGCTCTGGCATCCGCAAAGCTGAGTCCATGGCATCTGCAACTGCATCAATGTTCCAAGGATTGACACGAATAGCCCCACTCAAAGATGGCGAGCAACCAATGAACTCTGACACGACCAAAACACTCTTTTTTGGTGTCAAAGAGCTTAAACCCAATGCTCTATCCAACCTCTCATTTCCTTGCCGTGATATTATGTACTCATAAGGTATAAGATTCATCCCATCCCTAACTGCAGTCACCAAGCAACACTCAGCAACCACATAGTACGCCACCCTCTCATAAAACTGCAATAGCTTATCGATCATGATCACAGGTTCATACCCCAAATACCCAAAAGCCTCATTGATCCTTTTCACCATGGCATTGCTCTCACTTTGCACTTCTTTAACATCTCTTCCTTTGCCCCTTGCCGGGTTTGCAATTTGAACCAACACAACCTTCCCTCTGTGCTCAGGATGCTGCGATAGAAGCTGCTCAAAAGCCAAAAGCTTCAAACTAATCCCTTTGAATATGTCCATGTCGTCTACCCCAGTAGCATTGTCCTACCCTGATCCGAGAACTGCTTAATCAGCTCTAAAACTTTTGTCTCAGTCTCAGGTAAGTTCAACACTGATTTCAGTTGTCCCATATGAATCCCAACAGGGAGAATTTTGATACTTACAGTCCGACCATAGTACTCCAATCCAATATACCCCCGTTTCGATTCATAACTAAGTCCAAGCATCCGGCTGCAACAAGATAGGAAATGATGGGCATAATCAAATGTATGGAATCCAATCAGATCAGAATTGAGCAGCGACCTTAGAATCTCTTCTCTAACAGGCAAAGTCTTGTAAATCTCAGACGAGGGAAAGGGACTATGAAGGAAAAAACCCAGCTTGACTCGATTAAATCTCTTCCTGAGAAAGGTTGGGAGGATCATAAGATGGTAGTCATGAACCCAAACAAAGTCATCATCTGGGTTGATAACTTCAAGGATCTTATCAGCAAAAATCTTGTTTGCAGAGACATAAGCCTGCCACAGAGAACGATCAAATCGGCCTCCAAGTTCCGCAGAGAGAGGAAGCATGTAATGGAAAAGAGGCCAAAGATGCTGCTTACAGAAGCCAAGATAGAATCGTGACAAGAGATCAGGTGGAATGAATGTAGGCACGCACTTGAATGTCTCGAAGAGAATCTGAGAAACTTCCTCTTGCTCAGAGAGGGGGATTTCTTCCCTAAGACACCCTACATAGACGAACTCCATTCCTGAGAGGTCCGCTGTGGTGTCCTTGAGCTGAAGGAGAAGGGAAGTATCGTCCCAGGAGAAGTTCCAGCCACCACCGCCATGTAGGCGGTGAGAGCATATTGGGAGCTGGTTAGCGACGATGATAGTGCGCTCCCGGGGTTCGGGGGAGCAGGAAGAGGAGGACGAGGGGGAATCGAGGTCAGGAACGATGCCAGAGGTGGTGACCACGCGAGGAATGCGGCGGGCGAGCCGTCCCAAGGAGGAGGACTCCCCTGATACTAGCTCGAGAAGATTTGTGTATGACCTGGACACCATTATGGAGAAAGAAATTTAACCAAAATGGATTGATCGAGGCGTTAATGGAGAAATGTATTTCCTTTCTCAACCTTATCCAACTTTCACCTTTCTTCTTGCTATTTGAACTGGAGAAAGGAAGAAGAGAATCGAAAGAGAAGGAAACTTTGGCTTTAATCTTCAGTGGGGGCAAACTACGAATTGAAGAAACCTGGTGGAGAAAGGCGTTGGAAGAGTTTGATGAATCCCCGCAAGGAATCGAAGATATGGAGAAAGAAACAGTAGCGAAGAATTTGGATTTGTTTACAAGAAAAGTCTCAGAAACAGGAAAAAGCTAAGCACGACCAATCCACAGGAATGAGAAAACCATGCATAATGACATCGTTCCGATATGAATCTTTCTTCAATGTGCAGAAAGGATAAAGCTTTAACTTCGAGATCAACTAAAAGGGAAGAAATAGATAGTTACTCAATTCCTAGACGACAACCCTAAGTTGATCTGAGAATAGAAAGGTAGGAAGTATTTTAACAGGCGAAGAACTCTCTGCTCCAAATTTATATAAAAGTGCAGCTTTATGCCAGTAATGGAGTCTATCCTTAAAATACCACGATGAACAATTAATTCCATTTATTTTTAGATTTAAAAAAAATCCTTTCTGTGCTATAGCGCCGCATTATCTGTTTAATTATATATTTATATATATAAACAGATAATGCGGTCCTCCGACAAGCCTATAATGATGCGGAAAGATCACTTTTTTAAATCTAAAACTAAATGGAGATAATCGTTCATCACTCGGTATTTTGAAGGATAGACTCCATTACAGGCATAAAGCTGCCCTTTTTTTAAATCTAAAACTAAATGGAGTTGAAATCAATATATATAATTTAGGCAACAAAATAGTACATTAAAAAAAAAAAACTAAAATTTTGCTTATCTCTAATATTATTTGTTGAAGGTAATCGGTATAGTCATAGAAGTTATTTGGTATAAATAGGATTTATCTCAATTATGATTTAATAAATCCTATAAATTCATATTTAATGAATTTTAAGATGATTTAAACATGAAATCTATTTGATATGACTATTAAATCTTATTGTGAAAAAGACATTTAATAAATATTTTTTATTAATAATATGTTATTATATTTATATACTAGTTGATGAAGTCTCAAGCCATTTATCTGGGATGCAAGGTAACCCACAATGCAAGTAACCCATAAGGGTCGAGCTACGTGACATTGGGTGCGTACTCTCTAACTCCTCTTAATTAAAATCAGTAAATCTATCTAAGGTAGAGAATAAACTCCTTTTGTTATTTTTTGACTTTGAAAATTCGCTTTGTGTTATTTCAAATTGAAATTTCAATTTGTTGTTAAATTTCTCAACATGTAATAATCCAAAAATCTATAGAGAGATTCAAATTTGGGTCAATTTTTGCATAAATAATAATAATATTATTATTATTATTTTTTTTTAAATCGGTAGCGATTAAATAAATTATTATTATTATTTCGTTTATAAATAAAACTTGAAATATTTATTCGTATTTACGCGTTTAATTAAGAACATAATGTCTGTCTACAACTTCTCGACAACCTCACAACCTCTTCCACTCTTTGTCGAATAGCCGAAGTACCGAACCCTACTGCCTGCTGGCCGCCGTGACGCATCGCACCTCAGCCCCTTTCCTCAACATCAGCGGCAACCCAAGTTTGCCTCACTCAAAAATTTTCATTTATTTTAAGCATTTTTCTTCTCGCTTTTTCTGGGCTTGATTTTGGGCAATTTCTCTTTCATTAGAAATATTTGTCTAATCAAATTTTATGCTTTTGTTAGACTTTTTTACATATATTTCTTATCTCTCAATAATAATTTTTTAGCTGAGTTATTAACAAAATATTATTTAGGTCTTAATCTTTCAAAATAATTTTCTGACTGCTAAAAACTTCTAAAATTAATAAAATTATATCAAAATCATTAGCTAATAAAAGCTCGTTAAATTAGCCTTAATTACTTGAAAGGCTATAATGGATGATTTGGATTCATTTAAAAATTTTCATATTAATTGTGTCTTAAATTCATATTTTTAATTTATTAAAATCACTGATATAAGGATCTTTAGCTATTTTTTAAATGATAATTTTTTTTAATTTCTTATCAACAATCTGATATAGAATTTCATAAATGATAGGATTTTATTTTGGCATTATATTTATCGAAAAATAAATGAATTTAATATTCTAATTATAAACTAAGATAAGGCACAAAAGCAATGAATTTATAATGATTTCATTTCATGAAACATAAGTCAATATTGACAAACAAATCATATATATATATATATATATATATATATATATATATATATATATATTCTTTGATAAAGTGAAATAAATTTTCAAATTATTTCTTCTCAAATTTTTTCAATCATATAAATTCTTGGATGAACAATTGTCTAATTAAAAGAATATATTCATTAGTAATAATAAATAAATAATTATACAATAATTTCAACTTACGAAGGCTCGAAAGGAGAATTTATAAATAATGTTATATTTTGTGTTTTTTATCAATGTATCTTTATCATTTTGTATTTAAAATATAAAAAAAATTCAAAACTTTTAATGTCTTTCCAAAGCATGGATGAAAATGGTTAAGTATTTTTAAAAAAATTATTGATTTGTCCACCAACTAAAAAATTTTCTAGCTTAGCCATGAAGTATAGTAAAATATGATACCATAATACATTCAAAAAGGAGTAGAGAATCCTAATTGAATGGTGTTGACTATAGTAAATGACATGATATAAACTAAATTAGATGTAACTGTCATTTCATAACAGTCCAATAGATTAGTAAGTTAGAGGAAGTGTATCAAGGTTTAAAATTTTATAATATAGTTAAATTTGATTCTAAGGAATCAAGGATAAATGAATCGAGAGTAGAAATCCATAGAGATTATGATCGACTGTCTTAATCGAGAGTTTTGTAAGTTTAATTAAGATTTAATTAGTGATTGATTCAGTTTAAGATGATTGATTTAGTTTAATATTTAATTTAGTTAACATTTGATTATTTTCATTTCAATTTTGGTATAATTAACTCAATTAAATAATCAAGATTATTTAATGATTAATTTGATTGAGTGATTGATTTCATTGAAAGTTCAATCATTATTCAATTGAATTTGATATGATTGCTTTAATTAAAGATCAATTTAATTAGGCCTCATTGATTAATTAAGATTTAGTTTAATTAGTTTGGTTACATAATTAAGTTAATTAAGATCTGATTAATGATTAATTAAGTATTCATGATTAACTTGATTAAAGTTTGAAATTATCAATTTAATGTGACTTATTTAAGTGATTTGTTGAGTTGAGATTTAATTTGGATTAATTTGATTAGATGATTGATTAAGTCAATTCATTGATTTATTTAGAGTTCAATTATTTAGGTTCATCATTATTAATTTATTAAATGATTAACTTGATTATGGGTTAACAAAGTAATTGACTTAATTAGAAATTAACGATCAATTTAATTAACCCTAAACCTCTCAGACCACTCTAGAACCCAACTTATAGCTCTCAATCAAAGTTAATAATATTTGAACTCTTGCTTGTTCAATACTCTACAACACCAACTTAAAATTTTAAAATCTAACTATCTACTTCTATTCATAAGTAACACTCTTAAGCACCTATTCATAAATATTTTTAATCATTTATCTCACATTAAAGCATCTCATAAATATTTGTAATCATTTATCTCACATTAAAGCATCTCACATGATCTTCTATATCAATTCAAATTAGTCTAAGTCACAATACCTCTCCAAATCTCTTATCATTCTATTATAAATGCTATAACTCTTCCTCAAACTTTAAACTATAAATATATATCCACTTTAGTCATCAATCTCATAAGATGGTCACTGACCATCATCAATGATGTACTTATGGAACTCTTTCTTTTAGAAGGTAACTATGTATAATTTTCCTTTTTGATCATACGATTATTTAAAGTAAATCGTTTTGACAACTTGCATTCTATGAACTGAATGATGTAGATCAAACCTTGTGGGTTGTGAAAATTTTAATTTTATATATTTATTTAATTTATTTTATATTTATCTTATTAGTTTAATGGTTGAAATATTAATGGTTATGAAATATATAAGTCCATACCCCAAAGATCTTAGCTTTTGTTAATTGACTAAATCATGATTGAAAACTTACAAGTATTAAGCGATAATAGTTTTCATTCCTAATTCAATACATGTAAAAAAGGAATGAAAATTAGTATCTCTTAATTGAATAAATCAATGTTATCCCTATAATATTGCACCCTAATTCATTGTAATGTACTATAAATTAAGTGTTATATTAGGTAAGTTCTAACATTAATGACCCATAATAAGTCAAAAATCTTTAATTAATTTTGCCATGGGTTAAATTCATCAAGTCACTCTTTAATTAATAAACTAAGATAGAATAAAAATCCTTTGTACAATTTTTCAACCTCTTAGGTCATTGGTTAAGTTTATTGGGTCAATTAAGGCCATAAACTCAAGATCTCTCAGTTGATAACTTAAGCTATCAAAAATTAGGCCAATTAAGGAAGTATGTGTATACTTGAATCTTAGAATCTAAAACATAATACTATTCTATATTAGACTTTAAATTTTAAGGTTTAATTTAATGTTTACATTGAACAATTTAATTACCCACCGCCCTTAGCTCGGTTGGCATGAGTGAGCATGGCTGGGAACTCTCCAACCATATTCGATTTCATTAAATGGTGACAAGGAAAAGAAAATAGGTGAGGAACTTGTGCTTTTGATTATTTAAATTAATCTAACATCACGTAATATGGATGGGACCCTGGGTGGACACTCCCTTAAAAAAAACTTTTTTTAATTACAAGTTTAGACCTTATATTCTAATCATACAAGATTGAGAAAATATTTTTAAAATTGACGACATAAGATATAATTGAAAAGAATATCAGCCTTGGATCTTAGATCTAAGATAATATTTCATGCCCGCAAACTGTTTTTATGCGAGTGAGAGATCTGCCGTCCGCGAAAATCCCAACGGTAATACGCATTGCATAGAATTCATCTATGCGGACATATTTACAAAACTAATAACGCTAGTGCCCATGGGTACACGTTCCTTACTGCTCGCAGGTGCTTACATGGCGTAACGGGTAACGTTGTCTGTGGGACCCAAAGATTGGATATGGCAGAAGATCGGCGTATGTAAATGACCACGTGGCACACTGAGGCGATCAGTGTTTGCTGTTTGAAGCTAGCAGCTGATGTAAATTCAACATTTAATAATGGAGAGAGGGGCGGGTCGGTCAACTGGGAGTTTGAGGATAAGGATTGGGGAATATTGCTGTGACAATAAAGTATGGTCGGGGACTGCACACCTAAACCTTTTTTGTTTAAATTATTAAATTTTATAGAATAACTTATCTACTTTGTCCTTCATTTTGCTTATAGTAGTAAAATTGTTTTAATTACAAAGCAACAAACTACCTTCAACCACATATATATATATATATATATATATATATATATATATATATATATATATATATATATATATATATATATATATCAAAAACTAAAATTTTATAGAAATATAACTATATTATTAAGAGACTCACTAATTTAATATGATGATATATCTAAATAATAAATTTATAAATAATAAATTCTAATTCAATGGCTAAATATCAATTAAAGTTAATCAATATCTGAAAATATTCATGCATAATCATATAACTTTGGATCGAATTTGAGATGAGGATTAGCACATTCAATCGTGTTCAAGACAAATGTCACAATTTACTCAAAATATATTAAGAATATCTAATTTAAAGTTTAACTATTTAGCGCTTGTCATATTTGTTATCACCTGACGGCTTTTATTAATATTTGGATTTTATATGAGTAAATATCAAAGTTAATAAATAAGATGTGTAAAAATCTTCAATTTATTAATTTAATTTTGATATATAAAGTAAATTTTATTTTAAAAATAATTTGTCAATTTATGAAAGTAGTGTTGATCTTAATAAATTTTTTCAGTGGCTTCATAATATTTAAAATAATTAAAAAATCTTATTTGTAAATTTAATTAATGGTGATTTATGTATGTTTAATGAATTAGATAAATCTTAGGTATTGATTTAAAAAATTGTAACAGAACATTGTTCTAGTACTTATAAATGTAATATATAATACTAGTTTTAGGTTTTAATTTACTGTTAATTAGTACTCTTTTGACAACTAATCAATTACTAATTATCTTTACTAATGAAATGTTCTCATAGCCTTTTTAATTATTAATTTATTCGTTTAGTTTAGGTTATTTTATTTTATTAATTTTAAATTTCTTGGATCACATAAATCTATTACTCATTTCATGACTCAGATAGATTAGTTAAGACTAAGTCTGGATTAATAGTTCAGTTGGAACTCTCAATTATTGTTAATAATATCAATCAAATTGCAATATTTTATATATGATATATTTTTCAAGCATCTAATAAAAATTAATGATTGATTTTGAACTTATTATTTAAAATGTTTCACTATTAATTTATGTTGAACTAAATAAATTGACTCAAATCTGAGTATTTTTTTTAAATGAATAGATCTTATCCCAATATATTTTTATTTGTTTTAAATTCATTGAATTGAATTGACATTTTTTTTAAAAAAATGTATTTTAAAATAATAAATTTATCTTCATTAACTTAATTTATAACATCAACGTTATCAAAATCGGATTGGACATTGATCTGAAATAAGGTTTAAGATTCGTTGGTTCAATCAAATTGAATTAGATGAGGTCAAAAATATTAAAATAATTCAAATATAATTAAAATGATATAATAATGATGTAATAATATAAATATATATAAATATATAAATAAAATTGAAGTAGTATCATCAACTATTAAAAGATTAAATAACTTTAATATTTTAAATTCTAAATAGAATTTTAAATAGTTGATAATTAAGTCTGATGATAAAATAGTTGATATTTAGAATTTATTTTTGATAAATGTGTCCATGAGTTATACTTTCCCCACCATTTCTTTCTTCCAAAGCTTTCAAATTATCACTTTTAAGATCTTCATTTATAACATTACCGTATTCTCCTTTAACTGAACATTTAAGATTTTCAATTATAACATCATCAATCAAATAAATTGAAACATGTAATTTCAAGAAAAAAAAGAAAACTTACTTTGAGATTGCATATTTGTTGTCACATTAACTTCTTCAATTATTAGTTAACTTAAACAAAATATAATTAGAAAAATACTTGTAAAAAAAGTTTATAACATTTAAACTTACGAGGTTGTTCCTTGGATATTGTTAGAGCTATTGGCTTACCAAAAATTTTCAAATTATCATAAAAAAGTTTAACCTGGTTCATCACTAATGATGGTTTAGGGCATACATCCTTGTTTACAATAATCTCCACCAAACCTCGCATGATTTTAGGCTTCTGACACTAATTTTGTTCATCATATTGAAAGTGAGGATTTAAAAATTAAACGTCTACATGAATGCCTTGTCAAAGTTGACTATCTCATCTATTCTTTATGATGCAAATATATAATTTATACAATATTTTCATATTCATGAACATGCTTTTTATTGCCTTTCATATTCTGTGCATGCCATCATTAAGATATCATCAGAATCAACTATTCAAAACCCCCCAATAAACATACAAATTATTAAATAATGTAGAAAGTTGATATTATGAATGTTTCATGTTTCCAAATACAAAATTATAAGTAAGAAACTAAGAATATTGACCTTATTAGAGTCATAGATAACTTTGACATTGTAAAGCAATCATTCTATAATTTAGAATCTAAAATAATAGAAGCAACTTCTTTTCTCTTTATAATTTTAGCCAACTTTGAATTTGTATATCACTTGCTGGTAACAAATTCCTGTCCTCTTCAATGTAATGAAAATAGTCACAAATTCTGTTCACTAAAATGCACAATCTCTTTTCAACCAAGTCTTTCTCGTAACCAAGCTAGTAAGGCAATGTGCAGCACAAGGCAACCGACATTTTTGCGATACTTTTTCTGTAATAAGTTTTCAACCTTCTTGTAGTTCTCAATATTATCAGTTATTATATGCACCACATTCTCAAAATCCACTCACTCTATAATATTTTAATAATTGTACTCTCATTATATAAAAGAAAGTAGTTGATAGCCAAGCCCAATAACTGCGACTACGTCAATAGCTTTTTATGCAAAATATGAATTAAAAACATTCATGTGAATGCCAAATTAGCATGATGTATAATATTTTTGATGTTAACACACTTTTTAAAGATGATTGTGCTCCTAGTTTTATTCTAAGAACAAAGTAATTTTATACTTTAGTATACTTTCTCTTTTCTTTGTCTTTATCAAGACTCTATCTTGTGCAGTAGAACTTTATATTCTGAAAAGAGAGTTAGAACCCATCTCTTCATCAATGGATAAATCATGATATAAATTCATACTCTCTCTTTTTTTCCTTCCTAACTTCTTTTAGATATTTGTTTTAGATTTTCTTGCATTTGATAATGAATATTATGTGTCACTTTTTTGCATGTTGCAATATTACCTTTCACTCCGACAAAATATTATTTCATTATATTAATATCTCTACCTTTGTATACAGTTACACAATGCGAACATTTATATATATATATATATATATATATATATATATATATATATATATATATATATATATATATATATATATATATATATATATATATATATATATATATATATATATATATTTGTTTGAGAATCTTTCAATTCACTAAAGTGATTTCATTCTTTATCACTTTTTTACAAATACTTTGGTGTTTTGGTTCTGCATTTGGAATCTGATATAAAGCAAATGAAGATTTTAACTTTTTTGGTGTTTGGTTTGAGTAGTAAAATTTTAATGTTGAATGTATTTCAAATACATTAATATTATTTTGGTGATTTGGAATTACTGATTTATAATTCCAAAATCACCGGCATAAATGTCAAGCCACCCGCCTTCAGCCACCGCTTACTCAATCCGCCATATCGCCCTTCTCTGCTACACCGCTGCCTCAGCTGATTGCCGTCACATCCGGCATCAAAACTTTCAAAATATTTTACATCATATTTTTTTAACCAAACAGAAAAAAACAAAGTCATGAATTTATAAAAATCTCAACCAAACAACTATAAAGTAATTTTTGAATTTCACTATCTTTGTTCTTTTATCTTAAATTCTTTTCATTAACCAAACAACCCTATATGTTGAAATATAAGGTCTACTTTAGAAAGTTCCATTCTAAAATTATGAGTGTGACAAATGAAACTAAAATTATAAAATTTAAAATAATTGTAAAAATAATGTTGGAACAAATGTTACAAAACTAAAACAATTAAAATAACAAGAACTTAGAGGTTCAGCACAAAGAAATAAGTTGCCAAGTAAAATCATTTGCAGCCACCCAAAATTTCTCCTAGGTTGCTTGAACATTCCAATAGAAAGAACTAATCAGCAAAGGAGAGAAGATTCAATGGAAGAAGAAATGCTACTCAAACCAAGCACCAAAGGAGAGAAGATCCAATAGAAAGAGAAATGTGGCTCAAACCAATCACCAAAAAGGAGCGAAGATCCAATAGCATAACTCAAAAGTATACTTAACATAAGCTCAAAAGTTTAAACTGAAAACTCCTAAGTTGATCAGGCCATCCGATCGAAGGAACTAAAAAGCAAAAAATATTGCATCACCCATAAAATCCAAAACTCATCACCATCCAACATCCAAATCCCACATCAAAAAGAAAATGTTTACATTGTAGTATAAGGAAAAGAAAAAAATAAATTCACTAACTGGTCAAACAATTCCATAAGCAGATTCACAAATATTGATGCCATCAATGAGCATGGCACACACCAAAAGGGTGTAGGTCACCAAGGGACAAGAAAAATCCTAAACAAGTCAACAAAAACATAACCTGGTTGAGAGTAGAAATCTCAATAAATATGAAATCATTGAATTAAAAAACTAATATTATGGGCTATTAATTTTGGAAAAAAAGTTTTATCAACTAATAAATTAGAAATTGAATTCTAGCATGAAGAAATATGTGACCATGAATCTCTCCTATTCCTCACTTCCATTAAATAACATTTCACATAACCAAACAAGTAAATTATAATAATGCAAAAAACTTTCTCCAAGTAGGTGATAGGCCATTGAACTCATTCTCCCAAAACATATCATATTAAGCTCCTTCAACACACTGGATGACAAAATGGATCAAACTTTAAACTAATTGAATCATTGAACTCATTCAACCAAAAACTTAAACTAACGAAGAACAAATCCACATAAATATGACAAAAAAAAGTGAAACTGTGGAGCATAAGGAGAAATCAATCACATTAAATCTTAAAAAACCTATAAATTTTTCAAGTAGACAGTAACCCGTGTTGAGTGAGGCACTAAGCGAGAAATGGAGAAAGAGTCAACCCATTAGGCCAGCAATAATGTTGAGCGGTGGAATAGACTTTGTTAGCAATGAGAAGGCAAAATAGAGATTTGAGATTAAAAGAAGGGAGAGTCGAGAGGCATTGGTGAGCAATGAAAATAAGAGTCTTGATGTCCAGAGTCATGAGACAAAGAAAGAAGAGAATAAGGCAAGCAATGAAATTGAGTCAAGATCGGGGTTTAACGCATCGAATACATGGAATAATATCAACCATTGGATTTAAAATTTACGGTGTAGATTCATCTAAAATAAGTATATGCTAGTTTTATAAATTGTCGTCGATTCTACGATCGAACATTTTTATATGGCTAGTTCAAGCCTTCAATATGAATTTGGGTTTAGTTACTAGAA
Source organism: Cymbidium sinense (assembly GCA_021442155.1). Lineage (NCBI taxonomy): Eukaryota > Viridiplantae > Streptophyta > Magnoliopsida > Asparagales > Orchidaceae > Cymbidium > Cymbidium sinense. The sequence goes on from CM038224.1 coordinate 89,075,041, forward strand.
CCTACTACAAGATAGTTGATGGCCGCATGACCAATCTTGGCTAGCAATCTGATTTCATAAACATTGATAAAGATTTAATATATTTTGTGAATTTATATAATTTAAAAACATAGATATGTTGATTTTTATTTACATTAAATCATACGAAGAAGTTATTTAGGAAAATTTATTTTAATGAAGGGATCAAATGAACTCAATCAGTGATGAATTATATAAATAGAATTCACAGCTGATAAATAGGGTGGGATCATAAACCCTTAATAATAAACATAAGATTAAATATTAAGAAAGCAAACACAAAAGGTAATATTTAAATCTTAAGATTTCATTCTAATTTATAAATAAGCAATTCATTTATTCTTAGGTAATCATCTATTTGTTAATTTAAAATTATTTTGTTAAATTTTTAAGTTTTTTATTGCATACTATAACTTTTATGTCAGTAGAGAATTTATTATCATAATATTGTGTAAATCTACACATTCAAGTAAAAAATTGAGAGTAGCTTATAATATTGAGGTTTTACACAAAAATTCACGAAAGAAAATCTATAAAATATGATCCAATTGAAATTATTCCACTAGTATGAGTCATATGATACAAAAGATGTCCATCATTGAAATTAGGGATGACATTTATATAATGTAATAGATACAGATGAAGATAACTTTAACAAAAGTATAAGATGGACATTCAAAAGTTGAATCAAAAGAATTTTAGAGATCTATTAATTTGTTCTTCAAATAAGAAGGAAGATTAATGACCAAGGAGGGAATTGACCTAGAGGTGGTGAACATCAACTTAAGTGTGAGTGTAGGGATCGACAAGCATCAACTTTGATGGTCCCGATTGGCATTTTAATGGTAATAATAAGTGATAGCCTTGGTGGAGACCGACAATGTTAATGACAACTAGAGATGTAAATGAAACAAGCTAAGCTCGAGTCACTATCTTGGGCAGTTTTATTAATTAATCAAGTTCAAACTCAAATTTAATTCTAAGAGTTTAAGTTTACTCACGAGAGAGAGTGCATCTAATATGAAAGAAAGAAAATAGTTTGAATTCAATCAATTATTATTATAAAATGATAAAGAAAAATGAGAAATTAGAAAATAATAATAATAATAAATTACTTGATATAAGAAAGTGTGACATAAGTTTAAAATATTTTCATCGACATAATAATTAAATATTGAATTTTAATATATTTTAGTATATATTATATTAGTTTTTTTTTTTTTTGGAACGAGTTGGCATGTGAGCTAACGAGTCAAGTTGATTTTTGCTCAAGCATGACTCATTGGCTCATCAATGACTCATGAACTATTTATTAGGACAAACTTTGCTCATGAGTTGGCTTAACTTCGCTTACCTCGGTGGTGACACGAGTACCATTCTTGATGGTGTTGATGAAGAACATCAATTTTATTCATGATCTCAAGCATTAATATTAATATCAATTGTGACTGTTAGCTTTAGTGGCAAGTAAATTAGTGTCAACAATGGGGCCAAAGCATTTGAAGGGTTGTAATCTCCTCCAAAATAAATAAATAAATAAATAAATATTACCAAAAAAAAAAAAGTCAAATATTTTATTATTGAGCACATGACCTTATTAAGTTATATCAGAAGTCAAATCATGGCTAAAACAAGAAACTCGTTATTGAGTCTGGAGAATAAAATCGATAATTAATTACCTTAAAAAAATCATGTTTTTTTTTTTGAAAAGTTGAGGGCAATAGCATATCATTCAAAAGTGTTTTTACAAATGATCAAGGATGAAAAAAAAAGAAGGCCTAAGGTAGGCCAAGGAAAAAACTATGGTAGTAACTTTACAAAAGTTTAAAGGAAAAAAGTAGACTCAGATCACAAAATTAGACAAAATACTAGGATGAATTGCTAAGGACCATTCTGAATTATTGCTCCAGTATTAGGACACCATAAGCAAAAATAGAGCATATAAAGTAATTCTTGGTTTCAATCAACCATCCAAAATGAATGGTCAGTCATGTCTGACTTCAAAGAAAGGCTTCCTTAATCATCAGTCCACCAAATCATGTTTCTTAAATAAATTTTTGTTTCAAAATAAAAAAAAACTTTGATATTTTTATTGAGATATTTATATACATACCATATAATTCTTATATATATTTGCACACTAAATCTAAATTTAAATATTTACATAATTAATAACTACATTTTTAATGTTACATTAAAAATATCATTATCATTATTTTTTTTAAATAAAACACATATTTATATACATAAGAAAAGTATTATATTTATAGATATTAAATTTCAGATGTAAGATATGTAAATGAATAATAATGATGTGGTATAAATGTAAATATTTCCTTTTATTTTTTTCCTAAGGAAACTCCTTGAATATATGATATTTGTTTCTTTTCTGATTAGCTAATTTTTATTTTTAAATTTGTTTCATCAATAAAGGACTGAATGGCCTTCACTTATGCTTTTGGATGAGATGGCTCCTTTAAAACTTACCTTAATTTGAAGTTTCAACTGTTAGGTTGAAATTTATTACATTTTTTATGGACTCTCTTGTAACCTTCTACTTTCTTAAACATCTTTATTTTATTTTGAGGCATTTATAAATATAATATATAATTCTTATTAATAGGACACTAAAAATTCTACTAGTCGAAATATGAATTTTGATGTCAAAAGTCGATCCCAAATTAAACTAGTCAGATCAGTAAAATATCATTAAAAATTTTGGAATATTAGTTAAATCCTTAAATAATTTCTAAATACGAAGTGTTTATGATCAAATCGAGCATCTTGATGAGCCAGATTTAATAAGCCCAAGATCTCTTGATTTTGACTTCATTTGAGCATTCAAATACTTAAAATACATCACATGATTAAGGGAATTATTTTGAGTCATCTAATGGAGTGACTTGGATTTTGCATGTATTTACATAATTGTCATCCCTTTAATCTATAAATAGCCCCTCATTCTTCAAATGAGGAAAGCCCAACCTAAAGAGAGGAGAGAGGTCTAAGCTTAAAAATCCTCCAAGCATAATCGTGCCACACTGACGGTCGACGCCATCTACCAATTACCACCGTTGGCCACCACCCGATCCGTCTAACCACCATCTGGTCATCGCGCGCTATGACGTGCCACCATCGGGTTAAGCCATTAACCGGCATCTTTATTCATTCTTACCAGCATTATGCTCCATCGATCATCGCCGTCGTCATAAATCGTAGGTCATCCGCTTTACCACCATTAATTGATCGTGTCATAGTCACCGCCATCATACCGATATTAATCGATCGGCATTTGGTCTCTCTTGGTCATCGCCCTGGCCGACCGTCATTCTTGACCACATTTCCATCATCACCAATAAGAAGAATTAATTAAAGATAATCTTATGAAATAAATTAAGTTATGAAAAGTTTTAGAATTTTGTGAAATTAATTAAGGGGGTAATTACTGAATTAACTCTTTAATTAAGAGATAATTAAGGAAGAAAAGGGGGTTTAAGAAATAGCTTAGGGGAAATGCCCTAAATTATTTCCTAAACCTCCTATTCACTGAAACAAACCTTAATCAACTTCAACAAAGGATTAAACCGCTAATCAAACCCTTAATTAACCTTAATTACATTAAGGGATAATTAGGAAATGAATTAGCAATTTCCCTAATTAAGCCACCAATAAATTTTAAGAAAATTAGGGGAGGCAGAAGTCATACCCCAAAATATACTCAAGAAGTTTGGGAATAAATAGTGGATTAATTAAAGGATAATTAGCAAATTAATATTCCCAATAAAACCCAAAATTAGAGAAAGACACTGTTCAAAATCAAATAAAATTAATTTTATGAAATTCTTGATCAAATTATCTATCCAATGCAATTTGTTTCATATTTTTCTAATTTTTCTTTGTTGAGATATGAATTTTAGATGTTTAGGTAATTAATTAGAATTATTTAAATCCTAATTAATCCAATCCTCATGATACGCTACACATTACGCACTTTACGCGGCACCGATTGGTTATTTAAAATGTCACATCAAGCACGGTGGCGCCATGCTTTCTCCTCACCGTCCGATCAAGATTACGATTAGAGGGATAAATATATATGCATTTTAATCTCGACCGCCCATCCAAAATGCATGGATGGATGCGAGATCCATCCTAATCTCGTGGAGCCATGGAGACCGCCCATGTTCAGGATGATCGAGCTCGATTGAGCTCGATGAAACTCAACCCACACCATCAACATGCATCCTAGATCACATATAACGGTCAAGATCCTATGCCATTAACATTTCACAAAGCTCCAAACCACATTGATTTAAGCTCAAAAAATGGCATACCTCCTGAGGTGATCTGCTCATTCGGAGAAGCTGTCAGACAATGAAGCTTTTGAAAGTTTGGGTTGAGGTTGAGTGGATCCTCCTATGGGTCACCCCTCCTCCTTGAGCTTGGCCTTGATCTAGGATCTCCCCTTGCTTCAAGAACTTGGAAAGAGCTTGGGCAAGCTCGATTGGTCCCCATGGAGTGTGCAAAGGGAATTGCAGATTTTGAGTATGGAGTGAATTGGTTTTCAATGACCTCCCTATTTTCAAACTCAAAAAATGAGAAATGAATTTTCAAATCCTCTCTAGGAAGCTTAAGACTCTCTGGCTTGCTCTAAGTTCTTCAATCACATGAGGGAAGTTAGAATGTGAATTAGGGGAGGTATATCTCTCCCCGCCGGAATCAGGAGTGACATAGAGCTTGCCATTTTAGTCAATTGCCTTGATTCAAAGGGGTTTGTTAGAGCTATTTGTCCTTGAGTTGATTTGGCTAGAGGTGGAATATGAACTCCCCATGTGCTCAATTGAGTGGAGGAGATTCCATGTGGCCATTTCATGATGGCCATTGGGTCAAGTTGGCTGACCCAAACCCATTGGGTTGGGTGCACCACCCTCCTAGTGTTCACTTGATCCACTAGGAGAGTGTCAAGTAGGTATGAAGAGGATTTGACCAAATTCCAAGTGAATTGGCCAAAATTTACCCTATGGCCTAGGGGTAAAATGGTCATTTGGCTAATTTTTGAATTTGGGTATGTTTGGTATGTTGAGAAAATAGGTTTGGCCAAGTTTCATTGGATTTGGAGTTCATTTGGTATGGTTTGGCTCATGTTGACCCATTTAGGTCAAAATGGGTCAACTTGACCCAATTTGACCAATTGGTCAAACCAAGGGTTGGGTCAAGTTCATATGACCATTTGAAATATTTTGGTGGCTTTGGTTTGATTCAATTTGGTTTAGGTTTGAATTTGGTTCATATGACTTCATTTAGGTCAAATGGGTCAAGTTGACCAATTTGACCCATTTGACCTATTTTAGCTAGGTCATGGGTAGGTTTAGGTTTGGTTGGTCATATGAAGTGGATTGGTATCTTTGTTTCCAATCAATTTTGGTTAAGTTTGAATTTGGCTCAATATGACCCTTTAGGTCAAGTTGGGTTCAAGGTCAATTGGGCTAGGTTAGGTCTAGTTGGCCAATTGAGGCTTTGGTCAAGTTCAGTAAGTGATTTGGAATGAACTTGACCCATTGGTTTCAATCAATTTGGCTTAGATCAAGTTTTGACACATTTTGACTTTTTTAGGTCAAGTTGGGTCAACTTGGGTCAAGTGGCCAATTGGGCTAGGTTAGGCTCAAATGTTGACTTGGTCAAGTTCAAACATTGATCATGAATGAACTTAGATCAATGGTTTCAATCAATTTGGCCTATGGTGGATTTTGGCTATGTTAGGTTTCATTTTGGCTAAGTGTTGACTTGGTCAACCCTTAGGTTTGACTTGGTTTGACCCAATTTGATTGATTGATCATCTCATGATGATTGTTGATCATGATGAGAGGCTTAGGTGAGTTTGATTCAATCCAATTTGGTTAGGATTAGAATTTGGCTCATAAAGGGTACTTTAGGTCACTTTGGGTCAAGTGAGCCTAAGTGGGTCAAATGGCTTGGTCAAAGCTTGATTTGAGTTTGATTGAACTTGTATATGGACTTATGATTGAAATATAAATCCATTTGCAAGTGGTTTGAAGTCAAATGGGTTTTGATTCATTTGACAATTTCAAGTTCAAAGGGTGAACATGAAATGGATTTTTTGATTTTTGAATTGAGTTTTTTGGTTAAGTGATTGAAGTTTGTGTTTATATTTGGATTCATGATTGAAGGATTGATTGAATCATGAAGGAAAAATCAAGAGTTTGGCTTGATTTGAAGTTGATTTGGCTAAGTTCAAGAATTTGACTTGAAAGGCTTAGGTTGGATTTTGAATTAGGAATTTGAATTTTGGAATTGGTTTTGGTTGTTTGAATTTATATTTCATTTATATATGTGAATATAAATGAGAATATAAATGGTTATGAAAATTTCAAGGATTTGAAGTGATTTGATTATGATCTTCTAAGTCCTTAAGAAATCAAAGGACTTTGGAAAGATTTGGAATTTGAATTTTGGATTTAGTTTGATTGATTTGAATTTCTATTTTATTTATATATGTGAATCTAAATGAGAATATAAATGAGTTATGAAAAATTTCATGAATTTGAATTTTTTGATTTAGGCTAAGTCCTTAAGGGGAATTAAGGACTTAGAAATATTTAACTTGAATTTCAATTGGAATTTGATTTGATTGATTTGAATTTATATTTCATTTATATATGTGAATATAAATGAGAATATAAATGAGTTGTGAAAAAATTTCAAGGATTTGAAGTGATTTGAATATGATTTAGATTAAGGCCTTGAGAGAGAATTAAAGACTTAGGAAAAATTTCAAACTTGGAATTTCAATCATGGGTTTCAATCATGGATTTCAATCATATGATATTAATTTGAGTTTGGAGAAAATCAAATAAGATTGATTTGGAGTTTGAGAAAATCAATTAGGATTGATTTGGAATTTGAGTTGAAGGAAGGAAGTGAGAAACGGTTCAAGCTAAGGGTAGGTAAATTTTCCTAACACCCTGGGCATGACCTATTCTATGGCTAACTCTTCTAAGTCTCTAAGGCTAGGTTGAGTGTCCACCTAATCACTAGATGTGTCTTAAGACTAAGGATCTCTTAATGTCTAAGAGAGTCCTATGTCTAAGATGGAGGGTTGAGAGCTCATCCTAAAAATGAGGTCAACAAAGGGCATAGGTGTGGTGTGACTGAACACCACACATATGGTGTTGAAAATGATCAACAACATTGAAGATCAGCACTAGCAAAAACAATCTACCCCTAACCCAAGGTGTAGAAGGAATCCAGAGCTTAGTGCAATGTGGCTCTACTTATGTCCAAGACATAAGAGGGAGGAATCCACTAAGGGATAGAGTAAGTGAACCTTCCACTAGGGGGGTTCAAGTCATCCATAAGGGATGAGAGGTTTGATTTGATTTGAGTCTCACGGGAGAAGATTTGATTTGTTTGAGTTCTTGAAGAGGGTTGAATTTGTTTAATTTATTGTTTGTTTAATTGACTCCAGGGATAGAGAAGTGAACTCTCCACTAGGAGGCAAGTTCAAGTCATCCACAAGGGAGGGTTGTGAAATCAAGGGATTAGAATTCTAGATCCATTGGGGACTAGAAAGATTTGCATCTCAGGAGAAGCAAAAGATTTGATTTAGATTGATTGATTTGTTTCTTTATTTCATTGGATTTGTTTGTTGAATTTGTTTGATTTTTTATTGATTATGATGGATCCTAAGGTTTGGATGAACTCACCGAGTAGCCATGGAGTCCTAGACCTAACTCAGATTTACCAATCTAAAGGGAGTAGTCAACCAACCACAAGGTAGGACTATCCAACCAAAGGGATGCCTTTCGATATACAGTGATCAAGTCTTAAGAAGAAAGTGTGGGTACTCACATCTTCCAAAATAAGGAACCACTGGAGAGATAAGTTACTTTGGGCAACAAATCGAACCCAACCTAAGGCTGACTATTGAGTGAATGCCACTAGGCGACATAAATCAACTCAAGGATAGTCAAGATTGATTTAATTTTTTAGTTTGTTTTGATTATGATGGATCACATAGGTTTGAGATGAATTGCACTGAGTAGGAGCCATGGAGGCCTAGACCTAACTCAAATTTACTAATCCAAAGGGAGTAGTCTACCAAACACAAGGTAGGACTATCCAACCAAAGGGATGCCTTTCGATATATAGTGGTCAAAATCTTAAGAAGAAAGTACGGGGACTCACATCTTCCAAAATAATGAACCATTGGGATGATCGGCTGCTTTAGGCAACAAATTGAACCCAACCTAAGGATAACTACTGAGTGAATGCCACTGGGGGACTTAAATCAACTCAAGGATAGTCAAAATTAATTTCATTTTTTAGTTTATTTTGATGGATTCTATTGGTGATGGATCAAATTAAGAAAGGAGCTTATAAGCCTAGACCTATCTTAGATTTATGAACCAAAGGGAGTAGCTTCCCGGCCGATGGGAGAACTATCCGACCAAAGGAGTGCCTTTTGGTTTGTAATGATCAATTTAAGGGAAGAAAGCTCAGGGACTCACATCTTCCACTACAAAAGACCACTAGGGTGATCGGTTGCTTTGGGCAACAAATCGAACGACCTGGGTCGCGTTTCATCTCATGCTAGAAAGAATGCATAGTCTTATATCTTCAAAGTAATGACCGGGTAACTTGTGTGGAAAAATAGATTGAACCCCTATAAGGGTGACTACGAGTGAGTACCACCGGATTTATCTCAACTCGTAGTCGCAATTCAGGGAGTTCTACGACATTGCCCTAAAGATAGGATGCCTGCTTGGGAAAAGGGCCCTTTGGGGGCTTGAATTCCTAATCCACAAGCGAATTAATTTTGTTTATTTTGTTTAGTTTATTTTATCATGGACCCTGTTAGTTTGCAAGGGATCAAACTGAGGAGCTTATATCGCCTAGACCTATCTCAAATTTATATCAACCAAGGGAGAATGCATATCTGAGAACAAATTCTCCAACCACAGGGTGGCTACTAGGAAAGGGGACTGTCCAATCCAAAAGTAATACGGGTATTGTCTAAATGGGGTTGCAAAGGATGTGATCCAAATAGAATGCCCGTAGGGGATGGGGCCACTAAAGGTTTAATCTAACACCTTGGAGAAGATGACATGGCTAGTCATATATCCAATAGGTATTCTGTCCAACTCAAGGAGAAAGTGTGGGACTCATCCGCCAAGAGTGGTGTACTCACCGTGAGTCGCTATCAAGATAACAACATCAACCAACCTAAGGTGCTCTTTGCAACAATCTGGAAGAAAGCTCGGGACTCACATCCTCCTATAGAACTGATTGGGATAGTTTTCTGCTTGATGCATCCGACCTGGGGACCTGAGTGAATGCCACCGGGGACTTATATCAACTCAAAAGTAGTCAAGAGGAAAGAAGCCTCTGGGGGACTTACCTTAAACCTCAAATATACTAAACCTAGTTAGTGCATGATGGCTAGTTCAAGAAGAAAGGTCCGGGACTCACATCTTCTTAAGCAAAGTAAACATGAGGTAGCTTACTTGCTGGGCAGTGAAGCTACCAAACTAATAAGGTGCCATTATTTTATCATGATCAAGTTAGAAGAAAGCGGACTCACATCCTCCAACAATGACCACTAGGGTGACATACTAGCAAGGTAGCATGTAGACCCAACCTAGAGCAGCTAATGAGTGAGCCACAGGGCTTGCTCCCACATCAAAGTAGCTGAAGATAAAAGATTTGTGTTATTTTTTGTATGTGTTAAAAGGAATAGATGCTCTTGCTCTCTACACCTATCCTAAACACATTGGGAGTTTGATGAAATGGTGCCATGGATGACAAGGAATTCCCACTAAGAAAGGATGTCGCCGTTCTCTTACACCTAACTTAGTTGTGCTAATCAAAATAGGATGCCTCTTGGGTTCTCACACCTATTCTAATATGTGGGAGGGATAGATGCCACTGGGGACTCTTACACCTACCCTAAACACATCATGGTGGATTTTCAAGATAAGCAAACAATACTTCGAAAGAAGAGAAGATGTTGATGAAATAGAATCAAATTTTGTTCTTTGATAGAATTATTTTTTCAAACATGATTTATTTCATGGATAATATTTCTTTAGGTAGAGCCCATTAATTGGAAGCATCGTGTTCCCCTTTACAATCAATAAGTCGATAAGATCCTCCTTGGTAGGCCTTCTCTATGCATAGGGCCTTCCCAAGTGGGTTCAAACTTCTCCCATCTTTTGCAGAAACAATTGGTCTCCTTAGACTAACACAAGTTCTCCTACTTGGAAAGACCTAGTGACCAACTTGTTGTGAGCTTGAATCATTTTTCCTTACAACTCGAGGTTTAGCACTCAGTGACTCTCCTCCAAACCTTCGAGCTCTTCTAACCATAACTTTGCATTCTACTCTGAAGTGATCTTGCTACCCAATGCTATCATTACTGATGGGAGTTGAACTTCTAAAGGTATAATGACTTTGGACCCATACACTAAGAAAAATGGAGTAAATTGAGTTGGAGTTCGGTATGTGGTGCAGTAGGCCCACAAGGTTTCAACCAATTGCTCATGCCACTGTCATTTGTTGTCATCAAGTGTCTTCTTCAAAATCTGGATGAGAGTTTTGTTGAATGATTCCACTAAGCCATTTACTCTAGGATAGTAGATAATAGAGTATCTCCAATCTATACTGTGTCTTCTGGCAAAGTTATTAATCTTCATGCTTTTGAATACAATATCATTATCGGATATAATTCATCGAGGCACCCCAACCTATATATGATATGGTTCTAAAAACTAAAAGCACATGTGAAGGTGACCTCTGAGTGGGATTGCCTCCCCACTTGGAAAAGTAGTGGAAGCTAAGAATGAATCTGACCCTTGGAAGAAGGAGGATCGATCACCACAATGTCTGTACCCAACACTCAAATGGCCATGAGGCCAAGGTAGGTAGAATGTTGGGTGGTTGGTGGAGGATCACACCATGTACCGAACCGATGGCATCTCTAGCTACATCCATGCGTAATCATCCGGCCAAGAGTATCCAGTCTTGATCTTCATCTTCATCTTTGACCGATTGATGTGCTCACATAGATAATGTATCTTATAATGCCATGGGCTTCATGTTTGTCTAAACAATGTAACCACATTTGGTCAAAGGACGCGGTATAGGGTGCCATCAACAGCATATAGAGAGCTCTATTTCACGATGGGCTTGTGACTTTTCTTGAGGTATTTTCGTTCAAATATCTATGAATTGCCTCCAATCCAGCTCCTCATCCTTTTTGGCAACGATAACCTCCCCTTCAAGAGAAAGTCTCGATGAGTTCATCAATAAGGGATAAGACTTGTCTATTTTGGACCCTTATTGAAATGGACTCATCTTCGACATGCCTCTTGGCAAGTTTGGCCAAAGCATCTACCATCATTCTCTCGGGAACCTTGTAGATGGTGACTTTGAGAATTTGGGCCAACAGCTTCATGGTATACTATGATAGATGGTTTGACCTTGTGAACCCAATGATTGATGACCAAGAGAATCCCCAAAGATGTTGATGCTCTGACATAATGTGATGACTAACCTGCAGAATCAAAGCCTCATACTCTTCATTGGTGTAAGGGTTGGAAAGATAGTATGAGAATCTCATCACATCGTGGAGTTAAGAACTATTCTTACCTACCGCCTTTCTGGGAGAATAGATCGGGTGTTTCCCTTTATGAAAAGAAGCCGCACCATCAAAATACATCTCCCATCGTGGTTGCCACCTCCCCTAAGTTCATGATTTGTTCATCGGGAGATCATCAAGTGGAGAATCGAGGAAGTGGGTGTTCTACTAAGAAATCAAGTGCCCTTTTACGCATAAAGGGGTACAAATATAATGTCAAACTGTGAAAGTATCATGGACTAGCATGCCAAACATCTGGATAGCATTGGTTGTGTCATGAGATACTGCAGTAGATTTGATCTGGAGATCAAGTTCACCTTATGAGAAAGCATATAATGTCGTAGCTTTTGAGAAGCAAAGATCAAAGCTATGCAATGTTTCTCAATAGGTTGGTAGTTCACTTCAGAGAATGACGACTAATGAGGTAGTAGAGAGCATCTCCTTCCTTCATCATTTGGCCAAGAGCATCGAGAGAGTCATCCAATGCAAAGAAGGTAGAGGATGAGTGGCCTACGGATAGGTCGCTAGAAGCTTCACCAAATACTGATGTCTTCAAAGGCATGCTGACTTATCATCCCACTTGAACTTAGCATCCTTTTGACAAGTGTTGAAAATGGCTTGCATCTCCCGATAGGTTGGAGATAAAGCATCTTAGATATGCCAACCATCCTTGAAAGATCCGAGTTGAGTTAAACTTTAGGTGGCATTTCTAAGATAGCTTTGATCTTTTGATCTATCTCTATTCCCGGTGTCAATAAACCCAAGGAATTTCTGAAGCTACCCAAATGCACACTTGTGGGATTCATTTTGAGGTTATATTATCTTAACCATTCAAAACTACTCTCAAGTCAAAGAGGTGGTCTTCCTTTTCTCGCTTGACTACTAGATCATCAACATAGCACTCAACCCGATGATGGATGAGTTCATTGAAGATCTGAGTCATGGCCCGCTTGGTATGTAGCCAGCATTTTAAGGCCAAAGGCATGACCTTATAATAAAGATTCGATTGGGGTTCAAAAGTGGTGTTTCTTTCATCTTCGTGAGACATCTTGATTTGGTTGTTGTAGATGACCCATCCATGAAAGAAAACACTACATGAGATGAGGTAATGTCCACCATTAATTCTGGTATAGGAAGAGAAAACTCATCCTTAGGACATGCCTTATTTAAGTCCCTAAAATCAACGCATATGTGAATTTGGCCATTCTTCTTCTTAATTGGTATGACACAGGCTAACCAGGTAGGGTATTTTTCTTCCCTGATGAAACCAACATCGATCAGTTTCTTGACTTTAGAAATGACCTATTGTTCAATTTCTAATCGCATGTGTCTAGGAGCTTGCTTAATAGGGGTAGTGTTAGGATCTATTGCTAGCTTTTGGACTGCTACGACAGGAGATAATCCAGACATTTCTTCATAACTCCATATGAAGTAGTCTTTAAACTCAACCAATAGCCTAATTAAGTCATTGGTTTATTCTTCATTCAACAAATGAATGTATGTCGTGGTGATTTTCTTCTATCCGAGGTTGATTTCTTTAAGTTTGTCAATTATTGAATGAATCTCCTCTAAATTCTTAGGTGCATCCTTGATTCGAAGATCATCTAGATCATCTCGAAGTTTCTAAACACACATTCTCATAAGAGTTGGTGTTGTGTGAAAAGAACCTATCGACTCCAAATGATTGGTAACAACTAAGTAATCATCATCAGACCACTATCAATCTAGTCCTTTCTTGATTGTGCTTCCGCCTCATTGTTCCATAACTTTCAAATACTCAAACTGCTATCCATGTATGAGGAACCAAACCTTCGTATAAGATTATGAACACAAGGCGAGTAAAAGTCAAGTGGTAATTCCATTAATTTTTTAAATGAATCCTCCTCAAGTTCTACATCAACTTCAGGACTTGAGGATGATGATCCCAAAAAGAATCTCTTCAACTTTGCATCCATGGAAGACTTAGGGGCTTCCTTAACTACTAAACCTTCAACTTTTTGAGATGAAAGTGAGGTTAGAGCTAAGGTTCCCATGCCTAATAGTTTCACATAAACTGATTTGAATACTTTGCTTTGTTTGAGGCTGGTCTTCATCTGTCTGGATCAAAGTCACCTCCAATGGAACCCACAGAGGGGTTGGTTGCAGACTTGTTGTCCTCCCGAGCTAGATTCCAAGTCTATGTGAATAGGGGTACTCCTATGAACTGAACATAACCTATTGGTGATGGCCAACAGGGGTCTTCCACCTCTAAACTACCTTTATTTCTACCTCTACCTAGTGGAGGTTGAGTCATCTACCACACATGTCCATATGATGGAATGAACTATGGGTGGAATGTGATATGATCTATTTCTTCTTCAATTTCTTTTCACTTGGAATTTTATTTTTCTTTTCTTTTTTTTTCTCTTTATTTTTTTCTTCATTTTTTTCTTTTGTTTTGAATTTTGTCCAAGTTCACAGAAAGGGTGTTTGAGGAAGATAGTAGGTCGCATCCTCATAAATCTCAACCTCTCTAACTGAAAATAGCTTTTCGTCACCATTGATATAGTATTCAATCCTATCTTTTCTATGCACTGATGGAGGGAGGATGGAATTATCTTATTCTGATGTATCCAAGGCCTATTGAGCAAAGCAATGAATGAAGTATTCGAATCAATTATGTAAAACTTGGCTTTAGTCTTCCAGTCACCTATCTCCAAGGGTAACACTATGGAACCTAAAGCCCTCTCACCTTGTTCATTGAATCCTCTCAACATCATCGATCTCCTCAGAGTGTGGAGATATCAATCCTTAAATAAGTGAGAGTCTTTAGACTCATAATGTTCAGATGCACTGGATTGAGAACTCTGGCCACCAATCCCATGTCAACTGATGTGATGTGCTCCAAGTCCCAAGAAGGTCTTCATCTATGAAAGTGATCCCCTGGGCTTCTTTTGCATAATGTGCCTCTTCACCAATAGCGGTCAGTTGAGCTAAGCATATTTCAAGATCAAGGAGAGCCTTGATTAATGATTCCCTCATCTCTTTGGATAAGATGAAGGCATCATATATGCTTAGCTTAGATGAAAACTTTCTTAGATGAGAGAGGACATTGTAGTCTACCTTGGGCTGTTCCTCCATAAGCATATCCAAGGGTGGAGCTTCCTATGGAGGGCTTCTCGATCCTCACCAATGACTTATTTCTCTATCTTGAGGTGCCTAGGAGGTAGAACCACCACTAGGAGGTTGACTTGGATCTCGTGGTGGTAATGGAAGGTTCTACGCACTCGCTCACCCTTCTATGGGACCCTCAATCGATGATTCCAAGTCTATCTCAAGAGGTGAACCCATAGTATTCAGTAGGAAAATCCAACTCAATCAAAAGAGGAGATAATTATTATATTATTTTGACTTGAAGAGTTATCATTAGAATAGAAGTAGACAACCCATCGAAGTGACAGATGTAATTCAAACTAGCTTTATTCTTTAATTTCTTGGATTTGAGAGGCAAAGTAGAAATCAAGTAAAGTAAGAGGGATTTGATGCCCTTATTCACCGATATAAGAGTTCTACTAGTAGAAGAAGAGCTAGCTGAAGTAGGAGAAGTCTCTAATGTGGTAGCTGCAACGGTAGATTGGAAATTGGACTCAATTGGTGGTTGTACTAGGGCTATCTGTCGGCACAGTGTCAGCCGCTTGAGCTCCTTTCTTGAGTTGGCAGCAACTTGCAAAACCTTCCTTGATGTTGAGGTTTGAGCCTGTGCACCGCAAGGAAAGTTTCTTGATCTTTGAATTATCTTTTAGAGGTTTTGATAAGGATATATCCCAACCTTCTTTGGTTTTGGAGAGATCAAAGTATCCCCAAGGATTACCCGATGGAATTGGATGGTTGTTCCACAAGGTATTCCTTTGGGATAACTATAACATCTTGAAACTATGTTCAAGCCAATCCTTAAGGTGAAGCAATCTCCAAAATATGACCTAGCATATATGGTAGGGAAAAAGTTAGGATCATGGCTTTTGCCTACTTCCTCTCCTCCTAGTTGGTAGCTAAAAATCGGCTTCTTTAAGGATTCTTAAAGATCTTACTGATTACCTCCCTCTTAAATGAATAAGGCTTGTTAAGCTTATCTAAAAGAGTAGGTGGACCATAGTTACCTGATGGCGAGTATGTGTGCCATTACTGCTGATGGTATGGCTGAGCAGGTGGTGGTGCTAGCCGTGGAGGCTGCTGTGGAGGCCAGTCGGGCTGCCTCGATGGTGATAAAGAAGGTGGAAGCAAAGATTGCTGAGGTCATGGTCTCTCTGACTGATCTCTAGCTGGTTACTTCGCCTTATCTACCACTATCATTATTCCTGACTTCTTCTCATAGACCTTCTAGGACTTTGCTTTGTAACAATGTCTTGAAAAGGTAACTGCTTGGCCTCCTTGTAGACTAGCGCCTTGTTGATTAGCTTCTCAAAGTTTTGATAGTGAAGCCCTTAAGCATGAAGCATGAGCCATGGATATTCTTTAGAAGAATCTTAATGGCATGTTGTGACGGTGCTCATTTCATACTGTTGCCATCCGAGAATATAATCAACAAGGGACTCACCTGGTGTTGTTATGCTACAATGATCACCACAAGAACCCTTTGTTGGGCTCCAGCAAACCTCTTGATGAAGAGTTGCTCCAACTCAACAAATATCTTTACTAAATTGTTAAAAAGTTTAGCATACCAGTCAAAAGCTATCCCTACGAGGCTACTGATAAAGAGGTGGAAAAGCAAAGTGTTGCTATCACCGGTGTTGCAATAACTAGCTCTGAAATGGGCGATGTGCTGCCTCGGGTTTCCACTGCCATCAAAACTCTTGAAGGAAGGTGGCACGAAACCCTTGGGATATTGGATTGTATCAAATTCTTACTGGTAGGGTATACCCTTTGGAACTGATGATCCTCCCAGGGCTTGAGCCAATGCTTCCTTCACTTCTTGCTCAACCATGGACTTTATGTTTTTTTCTTGTATGGAGGTACTTTTTACTATCTTCCTATACATGTTAGTGCTACCTTATTCGACGAGAGGTAAAGTCTTGGGTCCAAGACATGCACTAACTGGCCGACTCTCGTATGGTAGGATGAACTGGGCTTATTTCTAAGAGAGATTGCTGCTAACAAGTCCTCAAGCTGCTTTGCCATCCTATCTATCTTTTCATCTTTCTATTTTAATTGTGCTAGGAGGTGTTGATGCGAGTGGGTTGTGTCTTCCTGCTTGGCATCATCACCTTCCATAGCCTGCTACTCTCTGAGGAGGGATCCTCTAGTATCTACCATGAACACCCTTGTTAAGTCTCCCAACAAATCATTTTTGTTGGAATCAAAGCTGATCTTCTCCTCATCAGACTAATTATACCCCAAAATTTCTTTCTTTTTTACAAGATAATGTGCCACTCTCTCCTCAAGAGAATGATCAATTTGAATGGGCATAAATAATTTTGGCTGACCGGTGTGATCACTATCATGTACTGAGAGAGGACCTCGGAGAATCAATCTTAGAGGACTATACTAGAAGAGACACACTACCGCCATGACCAAAAGGTGTGACACTCCTAGGAGGCTCTACAATCATGGGTGCAACAGGGTTATCATCTACTCCCTCTGTAACAGCTGCAATCATCTCTACGTCTTGCTAAATTCGTGGTGTTGGTGAAGGGATGACCACTATGCTTCGGGATCACCATTCCTTCCGCACCACACTGGGGCAGAAGGTCGAGCAAGAGAGCTCGACCTCGCCACAGTAGGCGGTGTAGATGGAGTAGGATCCCTCGGCCGTAGCCGGATCACCAATGGGGTACGCTTCTCCCCGGATGTGGCCTTCATGGCCTTTGAAAGAGACATGAACGGTGATGGTGGAGTAGAATGTGGTGGAGACACCACCACTCTCTATGAATAGAGCTCCTCCCCATGATGTGGTCCCACAAGTAGGACGATCTATATGGTAGCACACAGTTGGAAAATCAACAAGTGCAAGTGACCGACCAACCTCGCCTCTCCCTATGTGATATGAACATATGGGCCTCTCTCGCCTCTCAAGATGTTTCCCCACATGGGGATGATAGATCTCAAATCAAATTGAGCTCGACTTGAATGTCCAGTTCACCGACTAAGAACCGATCGAGGCGATACTCCACCTCCTAACGGCCGGATCAACACGGAGGTGAAGTATGGATCCTCCTAGCTCTCTGTCAGACCTAGAGAGAGGATGAAACGGGTTCACCAACGGGAAATGAATAGGTAACTCCTCAACAACAAGGTGCTCATCTCCCTAGCTATCCTGGTATGTACCACTTAATCATGCAGGTTTTATTCCTCCTCTATGTCCTAGTAGGATGAGTGGAGTAAGAGCTAGACCCGTACTCAAAAGTGGGAGGCAATCGGGATCGGGAGCACCCTTAGGGGGTACTAATGAGTGGGTGCTAGCTCATGGGGCGCATGAGAAACCATGGGCATTGAACTGCTCACTATGCTATCGCTGGACACTAGCTTTCCTCTTAGGAGAGGTATCAAAATGACCATAAATTGATCTGAATGATGATTCTGCCACTGTGGTCCTACATTGTGAGGGAGTGCCCTCACAAGTGATCCTCACTCAAAACCTCTGCCAAAATGGATGAGATGGGTGTGTGATCAGGGGAGATTGGCGATCAAGGCCAAGTCCATGAGGGGAAAGTGAACACAAACTATGTGAACTTGCCATTTATAGTCAATCAAAAAATTAAAAATCAATTGTAGTTGTAAGAGATGATCTAAGAATGCAATGTTGAAACAAGCTTGGATCAAATTTCTATTTTGTTGATTTTGAATTTTTAAAAAATTTGAACCCACATCCAACATCTTGAAGTGTTAAGTGGGGTTCAAATGGATTTAGAAGATTTGAAAGATTTGATTGGAAAGAGGAATTTTGAATATGAATCCACTTTCAACAAATTTGGGTATGTTGAAAATGGGTTCAAATATTTTGAAAGATGCTTCCATAGGTTCATGTTTGAAATTGATTTTGATTTGAAGACCCTTTCATTTAACAAATTTGGTATGTTAAAGTAAGGGTCAATTGGTTTTGATTTTGATTTGATATTGAATCCACCCACTTAGCAAATTTGGGTATGCTAAGTGAGGTGTTTGAAAATAATTATTTCTTTCTTTTATTTGCTTTTGTCTTGTGAATCTTTAGTGATTTTCAAATTTGGAATTCCCACTTAGCAAATTTGAGTATGCTAAGTGAAGAACCCAAGTGTGTTTTGTTTTTTGAAAGATTTTTTTTTTTTTTTTTGAAAATAGGATTCTTAGCAAATTTGAGTATGCTAAGACAATCCTAAAGTGATTCATTTGTTTTGGATATTTTGATCTTTTGAAAAATAGGATCTTTAACAAATTTAAGTATGCTAAGAAAATTCTAATGTGTTTCATTTGATTTTGATTTGTTTTTGATTGAAAGTGGAGACTCCACTTTAGCAAATATAGTATGATAAAAATGAAGTTTCACTTAATTTTGTGAAATAGAAATTTTACTTAACAAATTTGAGTATGCTAAATGAAATTCTAAAATATGTGTTCAAAAAATTTTGTTTGGTTCTATTTTGAAAATGGAAACACTTTAGCAAATTTGCTAAAGAGTGAAGTTCCAAAGTTCTAATATATTTATATATATATATTTTTTTTTTTTTATTTTTATTGAATTGAATTCCATTTAGCAAATTTGAGTATGCTAAATGAGATTCTGAAGGTGATTCAAATTTTCGTTTTGGATTTTGAAAAAGGGAGACTTTATTTTAGCAAATGGGGGTATACTAAATTGAAGTTCTAAATATGTTTTGAATTTTTTTTTTTAAAAGGTGGGGACTTCACTTTAGCAAATGTGGTATGCTAAAATGAAGTTCCAAATGTGTTTGAAATTTTGTTTTGAAAAGTGGAAACTTCACTTTAGCAAATGTGGCATGCTAGAATGAAATTCCAAATGTGTTTCAAAATTTTGTTCTTTGGAAAGTGGAGACTTCATTTTAGCAAATGGGGGCATGCTAGAATGAAGTTCCAAATGTGTTTCAAATTTTATTTTAAAAAGTGGAGACTTCATCTTAGCAAATGTGGCATGCTAAAATGAAGTTCCAAATGTGTTTGAAATTTTGCTTTGAAAAAGTTGAGACTTTACTTTAGCAAATGGGGAATGCTAAAATGAAGATCCAATTCTGTTTTGAAATTTTGTTTTGAAATGTGGAAACTTCACTTTAGCAAATTTGATACGCTAAAATGAATTTCCAAATGTGTTTTGAAATTTTATTTTGAAAAGTGGAAAATTCACTTCAGCAAATGCGGTATGATAAAATGAAGTTCCAAATGTATTTTTGAAATTTTTGATTTTCAAATTTGGAGACTTCACTTAGAAAATTTGAGTGTGCTAAATGAAGTTCCAATGCGTTTTGAATTTTGAAAATATGATTATTAAGTTTTGATTTTTGAAAAGAAATTTCCATCTAACAAATTTTATTGAATGGAAGTCAATCTTATTTTGAAATGTGAAAATTTTTGTTTTGTGTGTGATTATTGCTTTTTGAAAGAGGGAATTCCAACTTAATCATATATGGAATACGTTTAAGTGGGATTTCCAAATGATGTTATTTTTATTTGGGGATGAAACCTTCATTCAATAAATTTGGGTATATTGAATGGAGATGTTCATATGTGCTTTTGGAAATGATTGTTAGTTTTATTTTTGAAGATTCCTACATGTAACAATTATGAGAATTGTTAGATGAGGTGATTTAAGAAAATTTGTGGAAAATATTTTATTATGTGCATATTTGAAAGAGTGTATTTTTTTTGAAAAGCAAGATTTTTATGAAAAATTTATTTTATTTTTTCATTATTTTAGAATAAACCATTCTTTTTCATAAAATGATAAAGATGAAGACTTTAAATATTTTCTTTTATTAGATTTTTATTTTTACCCATTGGAGAACCCAACGGGGGTTTTAAGACCAACACGGGGTGAGGTCCTAAAACCTAAAGATGTCGACTAGCTTGACTTATGGATGAAATAAATTAAGTGCCAACGAAAAAAAAGATAGTCTTGGGTTCATACAAAAGTACAAACCCACTATCGATATTTAGAGACAACGATCATTTACCAAAGATGGAGAGAGGAACCATCCCCAACGGAGTCGCCAAAAAAATCTATGGTTGAAATTAATATTCATGTCTTCATTTATCCTCCTTCTGTGGGTGGAAAGAAGATAAATGAGAATAGGAATATAATCACCTTGGTCGAATGCCATGCAGATTCGCAGATCTACTTATTAGGGTGATTGGGTACGACATTGAGGAGAGGTGTACTATCTCGAAAGATATAAATCACTACCCTACAATGAGCCTAATCACCAAAATAAGAACTCCTAAGGACGTTGGGTCTTTGAGGTGTACGAGAGATTCTTCCCCTACTTTACATGGAAAAGTAAAGAAGGATTTATTTTAAACCAGGTTCATTAAGTTCCAAGCCCCATAGTTAATTACATCCTAAAGAATAAGAATTCCTTAGGAAAACTCTCGATTAAGGTAAATGATCATTGTCTCTAAAGATTTCAATAGGGTAGGACTATCAATCAATTAGTTCATTTTTGAAGATCAAATGGGATTGATCAAAGAGAGAGTTATTATCGAAGCCAAATGAAGATAAATAGGAGATGCTCATGATGCTAGGAAACCTAAGCATCTCAAACTATCCTATGATTGGGCTTTACATTTTTTAAATTGATTTAATTTGTTTGAGTTGAATTTTTCATTAGAAATTTAGGCTTATGATTCCACAACATAAGATTATGGAAATGCCTAAGAGGTGAGGATTTATGCTTATGGCCCCCAAAAGGAGAAGCAACCTCAGAACCTAAATTTAGGGAGCTTTGGCAAGGGCCAAAAGCACAATCTAAATCTAAGACAAAAATGAGTATTTGGTTTTCCTCCACAAGAGAGGACAGACCACCCGACTGCTTGGACTTACAATCACCTAGGGTGGCCACCAACTAACTCCTCCTATGATTTTAAATTCATGCAGGCAAGTCATGCTTTATGCAAGATAGTTATGTATTTATTTAGAAAGAGACTAAGTCCTTAAACTCACTCCCTAAGAGAGACTAGATCATGGCATGAGTAATGACCTAAATCTAATGCAATTCATATTACATTTTATTCTTTTTTGGACAATCATTTTGACTCAAATAGGATTCATATGCCTAATGCATGAGAAGTAAGATTATTGGCCAAAATTAATGAGAAGGAGGTGTGTTTTCCACCATGGCTCTCAAAGGTCAACCAAGTTTCTCTAGCAAAGGTGAAAGCCCTCCAATCAAGAGTGAAGCAAGATACATTTATGTATGATGTTATAAAAGAAATATTCATACCGCTAAAGGGTTGCTAATTCTTTTACCTTGATTTTAAGCCTAAGATTTAGGTGAGATTATGAGTTCTTTATTTTAATTTTGAATTATTAAATTTGGTAGAAGATTTATTTTTAAATCATCATTCAGGCCATACATAAAGCAAGGAAGAAACTAAGAAAAGGATGCCACTTAATGTACAAACTAAACAAATCATCAATTAATTTATAAAGATAATTGCAAAAGAATAAGAGGTCAATATTGGTTGGGCACTACCGTACAAACCCGAAAACAAATTGGGTAGCGAGCTCTACCCTTATACAACCCAGATTACAAATGAATTAAATACAATTGAGCAAGAAATTCATTATTATGGGGGTCTTCAAGCTTCATTTCTTCATTCTTCTTTTTTTCTTTCTTCTTCTTTTCTTCTTTCTTCTTTCTTCTTTGGTTCTTTCTTTTGGATGGTTAGAAGGTGGATGCTCCAAAGGCTTCACATGGTACATAAGGCATGGTCTTATAACCAATGTTCATCCTAATCCCCATAACAATCATTCCAAAATCCTAATTACAAAAATTACATGAAAAGGAAAAAATGAAAATCTAACTAACACCTATAAAATAAAGATTAGCTAAAACAAACTATACAAATCCCAAGCATGTATATTGGACTTAACATCCCACACATGGGTGATTAAGTCTACCTGGCCTATCACCTGACCTATTAGATTATGCTTATGAGTATAAGTGCCTGCACAGCAAAGCATTTATATTTTTATTTATTACAGTACCCCTTAAGCACAATCCCCTAGAAGATATAATGATTAGACCGCTACCATTCATATGCATTCACCCTAACATCCAGTCTAAAAATTACATCTCAAAATAAAAGCAAACATCAAACCATGCACTATCCTAACATAAAGCTAGAAGTGGTGACTTAGCTTAATGTGTGTGCTTTAAAGGTTTGTATGGTATGCTTAGCTATGGCTTTAAGTTAGATATTTCTAAGTGTAAAGAGTGTTCAACTTAGAGGAGGGTTTCATTTAAGTGGTTTAGTTATTTTAGATTGATTTTATTTTATGTTTTGATTTAGGTTCAAGTGAATCCTACAATTAATTACTAAGTTATCAAGAGAGGGAAAGAGAAGAGAACTTCTCTTTCCTTCCCTAACCTAAGTAATTTTTAAAGTAGAATCATATTTTAGTTTTATTTACTAAATGTTTTATTATGTGTTTTAATTAATCCTAAGTTTAGAAGAACTCTAAATCAACCTATTCAAAAAGAAAATATATTTTAAGATTAAATAAAGTGAATTAAGATAAAAAAAACACACATCACTTCACTTCTTTCCCAACATGTATAACATGCATATGAATGAATCCTAAGCATATCTATACACACCAAATGGGAATGTTTAACACACTTTATGATGCATGCTAAGTAAGTTACTTAAGAAAATTTGAATGTTTATGATGCATGATTTTCATTAAGTAGAAAAGGGGTTCTTATCCAATTTTCACATGCACATATTAATGTATGAAAGGCATAAGTGAGTACACCATTGTTAGCACAGGTGTATACCTACTTAGGGCTACTTAAAGCCTCAGCAACCTCATTGTCCAGACTAATACCACTTTCCTTAAATACAAACATGTGTAAAAAGAAATGAATGCAAAAGAAAGATGCAAATGTTTGTATTTATTTTATTTTGATTTTTTTATACAATTTATATGTGTAAGTGTAGGTGTCCTTCTTAATTCATAGCATAGGAGTGAATAGGAAATAGAATTAAGCAAGTGTTGTGTTCTTTTCAAATGAACTATACACTTCCAAATCTATTCAAAACTATACCAAAAGAGAGGAGAAGGAAACTACACTAACACATCCTTATATTTTATTCACATGCTTATAAAGTAAGATATAAGTAACACACTTTCAGTTTGATAATTGATTTATATATTTTGAAAATAATTTGGATTTAATAGTGATAATAGCCACTCATATTCTTACTTTAGCCAAAACATGCAATTTGACATAAAGAAAATATTTTCTTTTTAAATTTGATTTTTGAAAAGCATGAATGTATAAAATCATATGACACACATATTTATCATGTTGGGAAAGAACTAAAGTAATGAAAGCATGTAAACACATTCACCTTAATTAATTCCTAAAAATAATCTTATGAGATAAGAAAGCTTAAAGCAAATCAAAGTTTATTTAATGTGATTTTATTTGATCTTGAGTTTAATTTAATTTGAAAAAAATGTGAATTGAGTTTGCTGTTCCTAACCCACTCCCACATGTATCTGATATTTTTGTTCAATTTTTAGATGATTAAATTCATTTTATATTTTGATTAGGTTAAGGTATGAATTAAGAATGTTAATTACCCCTTATACCACCTTAGCATAGTTATTCAAATAATTATGAGCCAACAAGATGATATAAAATCTCACAAGAAATTTAAATTTGCAATGCACCTAGGAAGAAAAGGGCCTAATGCAATTTGGCTCATAATTAATGATTAATTTTTAAGGGGTTTAACTTAAGTAATTTCAAAACACCCCTCACACATATGAGTTAAATTTTGATTTCCTTAATTGTACTTAGGCTCTTGAATACCTAAGCATCTTTCCAAGAAAAATTAATTAAGTTCTAAAATTTTTTAAAATTTTGTGAAATTAATTAAAGGGGAAATTAGTGAATTAACCCTTTAATTAAGAGGGGATTAAGGAAGAAAATGGGGTTTAAGAAATAGCTTAGGAGAAATACCCCAAAATTATTCCCTAAACCTCATATTCATTGAAACAGACCTTAGTCAACTTCAACAAAGGATTAACCACTAATGAAATCCTTAATTCACCTTAATTATGTTAAGGGGGTAATTAGAAAATGAATTAGAAAATTTCCCAATTAAGCCACCAATAAATCCCAAGAAAATTAGGAGAGGTAGAAGCCATACCCCAAAATATACTCAAGAAGTTTGGGACTAATTAGTGGATTAATTAAAGGGTAATTAGCAAATTAATATTCCCAATAAAACCCAAAATCAGAGAAAGACACTATTCAAAATCAATTAAAATTAATTTTATAAAATTTCAAATCAAATTATCTATCCAATGCAATTTATTTCATATTTTTTGATTTTTCTATGTTGAGATATGAATTTTAGAAGTTTAGGTAATTAATTAGAATTATTTAAACCCTAATTATATCATTAATCCTTACGGGTGCCACGTATATAGCTGACATGACATGCACTTTGCACCTTCGATACGTATTGCTAATATCATATCGTAAGGCATGGTGGCGCTAGATGCTTCTCCTCACCGTCCGATCAAAGTCGGATGGTGAGATTAAAATCGAGATGAATAAATCATGGATATTACACATTTTATTCTCAAACATCCATCCAAAATGCACGGATGGATGGCCAGAGATCCATCTCTGTAATTGCCTATGAGCCATGGAGATCGTCCATGTTTGAGGGCATGATCTGAGCTCAATTGAGCTCGGATTGGGATGGAACTCAAACCACACCATCAACATGCATCCTAGATCACATTTTATGGTCAAGATCCTATACCATTAATATTTATTTTACAAAGCTCCAAACCACATTGAATTTAAGCTCAAAAAATGGCATACCTCACCGGAGGTGATCGCCAGTGCTTGTTTCCCTTAGAGAAGCTTTGTTTGGTTGAGACGAAGCTTTGCTGAAAGTTTGAGGGGCTGAGGTTGAGTGGATCCTCATATGGGTCACTTCCTCCTTACCTTGAGCTTGGCCTTGATCGAATTGGATCTCCCCTTGCATCAAGAACTTGAAAGAGAGCTTGGGCAAGCTGGGTCATCCGATGGAGTGTGCAAAGGGAATTGCACTGATTTTGAGTATGGAGTGAATTGGCTTTTCAATAGACCTCCCCTATTTTCAAACTATAAAAATTGAGAAATTGAGTTTTTAAATCCTCTCTAGAAAGCTTCAAAAGACTCTCTAAAGCTTGCCTTGAGTTCCTAAGCTTCAATCGACAGAGCGGAAGTTAGAATTGAAATGAATTAGGGGGAGTATATCTCCCCCTTTGGCAATTGAATGGTCGAGCATAGGCTTGCCATTTTGATTCAATTACCTTGATTCAAAGAGTTTGTTAGGCTGTTAGGACTGTCCTTGAGTTCAATTTGGCCAGAGGAGTGGGAATATGAACTCCCCATGTGCTCAAAACAAGTGGAGGCATGATTCCCATGTGGCCATTTAAAGGGGAGTGGTCGGTTTGACCATTGGGTCAAGTTGGGCTGACCCAAACCCATTGGGTTGGGTGCACCACCCTCCGTAGTATTTACTTGATCCACTAGGAAAGTGACAAGTGAGTATGAAGAAGATTTGACCAAATTTCAAGTGGAATTGGCCAAAATTTACCCTATGGACTAAGGGTAAAATAGTCATTTGTCTAATTTTTGAATTTGGGTATGTTTGGTATGTTGAGAAAATAGGTTTGGCCAAGTTTCATTGGATTTGGAGTTCATTTAGTATGGTTTGGCTCATGTTGACCCATTTAGGTCAAAATGGGTCAACTTGGGTCAAGTTAACCAATTGATCAAATTGGGTCAAACCAGGGGTTGGGTCAAGTTCATATGACCATTTGAAATATTTTGGTTGCTTTGGTTTGATTGAATTTTATTTAGGTTTGAATTTGGTTCATATGACTTCATTTAGGTCAAATGGGTCAAGTTGACCAAATTGACCCATTTGACCTATTTGAGCTAGGTCATGGGTAGGTTTAGGTTTGGTTGGTCACATGAAGTGGATTGATATCTTTGTTTCCAATCAATTTTGGTTAAGTTTGAATTTGGCTCAATATGACCTTTAGGTCAAGTTGGGTTCAAGGTTAATTGGGCTAGGTTAGGTCTAGTTGGCCAATTGAGGCTTTGGTCAAGTTCAACAAGTGATTTAGAATGAACTTGACCTATTGGTTTCAATCAATTTATCTTAGATCAAGTTTTGACACATTTTGACTTTTTAGGTCAAGTTGGGTCAACTTGGGTCAAGTGGTCAATTGGGCTAGGTTAGGCTCAAATGTTGACTTGGTCAAGTTCAAACATTGATCATGAATGAGTCTTGATCAATGGTTTCAATCAATTTGGCCTATGGTATATTTTGGCTATGATGGGTTTCATTTTGGCTAAGTGTGGACTTGGTCAACCCTTAGGAAAGTTTGATTCAATTTGAGTGATTGATCATCTTATAAAGATTGTTGGTCATGATGAGAGGCTTAGGAAAGTTTGATTCAATCCAATTTGGTTAGGATTAGAATTTGGCTCATAAAGGGTACTTTAGGTCACTTTGGGTCAAGTGAGCCTAAGTGGGTCAAATGGCTTGGTCAAAGCTTGATTTGAGTTTGATTGAACTTACATATGGACTTATGATTGAAATATAAATCCATTTGCAAGTGGTTTGAAGTCAAATGAGTTTTGATTCATTTGAATTTCAAGTTCAAAGGGTGAACATGAAATGGATTTTGGCTTGATTTTTTTTATTGAGTTTTGGTTAAGTGATTGAAGTTTGTATTTATATTTGGATTCATGATTGAATGATTGATTGAATCATGAAGGAAAATCAAGTTTGCTTGATTTGAAGTTGATTTGGTTAAGTTCAAGAATTTGAATTGAAAGACTTAGGTTGGATTTTGATTGAATTTGAACTTGAATTTTGAAATTGGTTTTGGTTGTTTGAATTTTATTTCATTTATATTTGTGAATATAAATGAGAATATAAATGGGTTATAACAAAATGTCAAGGATTCGAAGTGATTTGATTATGCTCTAGGCTAAGTCCTTAAGAGAAAATCAAAGTAACTTAGGAAAGATTTTGAATTTGGAATTTGACTTTTAGATTTAATTTGATTGATTTGAGTTTATATTTTATTTATATATGTGAATATAAATGAGAATATAAATGAGTTATGAGAAAATTTCATGAATTTGAATTGATTTATATTTGATTTAGGCTAAGTCCTTAAGAGGGAATTAAGGAATTAGTAAATATTTCAAACTTGGAATTTGATTTGATTGATTTGAATTTATATTTCATTTATATATGTGAATATAAATGAAAATATAAATGAGTTGTGAAAAAATTTCAAGGATTTGGAGTGATTTGAATATGATTTAGACTAAGTCGTTAAGAGGGAATTAAAGACTTAGGAAAAATTTCAAACTTGAAATTTCAATCATGGGTTTCAATATTGGGTTTCAATCATATGATATTACATTGAGTTTGGAGAAAATCAAATAAGATTGGTTTGGAGTTTGAGAAAATCAATCAGGATTGATTTGGAATTTGACTTGAAGGAAGGAAGTGAGGAAAGGTTCAAGCTAAGGGTAAGCAAATTTTCCTAACACCCTTAGGGCATGACGTAATCCTATGGCTAATCTTTCTAAGTCTCTAGGGCTAGGTTGAGTGTTCACCTAATCACTAGATGTGTCTTAAGACTAAGGATCTCTTAATGTCTAAGAGGAGTTCTATGTCTAAGATGGGGCAGTTGAGAGCTCATCCTAAAAATGAGGTCAATAATTCTCATTCTGTTGATTCCACCCATCATGTTATACGTGCAAAATTCTAATGCTTTGAAGAATTTCTTTGAAATCATCCTTTTCTTTTGATTTATGAGTCTTCACCTTAAGCTATTGTTCAACATCCTATTCTCAGGGTTCAAGCTAGCATCAACTCTATGATGGGGCAAGTCATATGAACACATCGACCATTACAGACCATCATGCATATCCAATGAGCTCGACATCGCTTTGTCGTCTTTCGTCACCCTCAAAAGTCGCTCACTTGGTTCGACTCCCTTCCAAGGGGATCCATCCATACCTTTGACGAACTCGCCAAGCTTTTTGTATAACAGTTCATTGCAAATCGGAGGATAATTAAAGATTCCTCTCATCTCTTAGACATTGGTCAAAATGAGGGTGAATCACTTAAGGAGTACTTCCAGATGTTCTACCTTGAGGCTCACCAAATACTTAGTAGACCACTATTAAGAGGAGTTTTCCTTGGAGCTCGTCACAGCCTTTTACTCATCACTAATAAATATGAGATATCGCTCATATCTCCGGTTCATCGTGTGGAAGCATAAATTTCTGCTGATGAGGCTATTAATTCCCATCGTAAATAATTTGAACAATCCATAAGAAAATGCAAGAGTGTCCCAGGGAACACAGATCAATAATCCCATCAAAAGAAGCAACAAGGCAGTCGTAATCTCACCTCCACCGCCCTCACATCAATGACATGAACTATGACCAGAATAAGAATACACACCACTGAACACATCTCGTGTTAATGTCTTGATGGCCATTTAAGATGAAGAGACCATCAAGTGGATACATCCTTTGAAACTAAATTCAAGAAATCAGGAGCAATATTGTCACTTCCATCGAAGTCATGGACATCGGCGTGTAAACTCAAAGAAGAAATCGAAAGGCTCATTCAACATAAGGATATCTACGCAATTTGTGCAAAATAAATCACAAATATAACTCCAACTGGGGCAACCGGACAATCATCAGAAAAATAAAAATATCTGATAGTTGAAGAAATTGAAAATCAGAGAGGACCTCTACTATCTAATCAAGTCCTTATTGCCACCTCCGAAGAACCAGAGTTAAAGAAATCTCGTATTGATCATTCTATCACTTTTAATGCCTCAAACTTAGAAGGAGTCCAAGTTCCACATCAAGATCCACTTATCATCAGTGTGTAGATCGGCGACCCATGTTATAATGTTAAGAGAATTTTGATTGATAACGGGAGTTCTATCGATGTCTTATTTTACTCTGTATTTCTTAGCATGGGCTTGATTAGGAAAAAACTCCAACCCGCTGTAGGACCATTATATGCATTTGATAATCACCCTGTGTGAGTGGAGGGGGCAATCACCCTTCATGTTATCCTCAGAGAATTTTCTCAACAAGTGACTCATTCAATTCAATTCATGGTGGTCAAGTTAGATTCAACGTACAACGCTATCTTCGGAAGGCCCCTCTAATCAATTTTTGGTGCTGTCACTTTGGTATCTCATCTTAAGATGAAATTTTCAACCCCCATTGGGGTTGGTGTGGTTTGTGTAACAAATATCATAATCTTGTTACCTCATAAGCTCAACCACACCCTTCAGTGACCTTCAACATCGAGAATTTTAATTTTCTAGATGATTAAGTACCCTAGAGGGCTTCACCTGTAGAAAACTTGCTCCCTGTTTCATTATTAAATGACCAGCCTTTACGAATAGTGCAAGTCAGATCTCTGCTCTTAGACGAATAGAGAATAAATTACATAGACTAACATCTTTGCTTGGAGTCCGATAGATATGCCTGGGGTCGACCCCAATGTGATCATGCACTCCCTCAAGATTGATCCAATATTCAAACCGATCATCCAAAAGAAACGGAGTTTTGCACCTGATTGCCTCCAATCTATTGAACAAGAAGTTAACAAGCTCTTAGAAGCAGGATTCATACGAGAAGTATATTACCCTACATTGCTAGAAAATATTGTCATGGTTAAGAAAGCAAATGGAACTTGGAGAATGTGTATTGATTACACTAATCTCAACAAAGCTTGCCCAAAAGATAGTTTTTTCCTCCCCCGAATTGATCAATTGGTCGATGCTATGTCTGGGCATCAAATGCACAGTTTTTTGGATGCTTACTTAGGTTACAATCAAATAAAAATGGATCCAACGGATGAAGAAGCCACATCATTTCAAATATATAAAGGTTTATATTATTACCAAGTTATGTCATTGGTTAAAATTCTTGCTACCTATCAATGCCTTATGAATAAGGTTTTAAAGACCTCTTAGCCACACAATGGAGGTATATGTGGATGACATGTAGTAAAAAGCTTGGAAGAATCACAACATATTTCTGACTTAGAAACATGCTTTAACCTTCTTCGATGTTATAACATGCGACTTAACCCAACCAAGTGTGCTTTTGGGGTTACGTCGAGAAAATTTCTTGGGTTCATGGTCACCCACTGCTGGATTGAAGCTAATCCCAAAAAAATTAGAGCACTCAGAGACATGGCTCCTCCAAAGAATATTAAAGAAGTTCAATGCTTGAATGGACAAATTACTGCCTTATCCTGCTTCTTAGTCTGTTATGGGCATAAATACTTGTCATTCTTTAAAATATTAAAGGGAGCTAAAAATAATAAGTTTTAGTGGATTGATGAGTGTCAAGCTGCTTTTGAGCAACTAAGGGAATATTTGGCATCTCCACCTTTACTGTCCAAGTCTATCTAAGGAGAGATGTTATACTTATATCTCGCAGTCTCTTCCCATGCAATAAGCTCAATTTTAGTGCGAGAGAAAAATACAAAATAATGACCAATTTACTATGTCAGCAAAATTCTCTCTAATATAGAAAGTCATTATCCATTCGCAGATAAGATGGCTTTGGCTTTAGTTTTCTCAGCGTGAAAATTATGTCCATACTTCCAAGCTCACACCATCGATGCTTATACCCATTTACCATTGAGGGTCATTCTACAGAAACCAAAGACATCTAGGAGGTTAATCAAATGATCCGTAGAATTGGGAGAGTTTGATATCCATTTTTTGCCTAGGCCAGGCATAAAGTCTCAAGTACTCGCAGACTTTAGTGGAATGCACTGCCCCTACTCCAAATGAGCTATCTATTACACCCCTTTTGTCTCAATGGACTCTATGTTGATGGAGCTTCGAAATATATTGTCTTTGGGTAGAATCTTACTTATCTCCCCATAGGATACCTTAGAATGGACTTACTAAAATTCCCTGTAATATGGTTGAATGTAAGGCTCTCATATTAGGGTTGAGACTTGTCTCTGATTATGAAGCTCAAAACTTAATGATCCATACTGACTCTCAACTTGTTGCCTCCCAGATTGAGGAAAACTTTAAAACTTATAATCCCTAGCTAGCACAATACCTCGGCTTGGTGAAGTCACTTCTTGCCAATATCAAGACACATAAAATCATTCACATACTGTGAAAGAAGAACACTTGAGCTGATGCTCTCGCTAAGCTAGCTACCTCTGCTAATAGAGATATATTTAAGAGAAGGCATGTTGAGGAAATATATTTTCTTAGTATCCAAGGGTCATGGGTAATACAAGTAATTAATAAGATAAAGGAACCTTCATGGATGGACCCCATCCTATCCTTTCTACAAGAAGGGACCCTTCCTGAAGACCCAACTGCTACAACTCATCTCCGAAGGAATGCTGCAAACTTTATTATTATCAGAGGTGAACTATATAAATGAGCTTTTTCTGGGCCATACTTTAAATGCCTCTCACTATCAGAGGCCAATTATGCAGTAAGAGAGGTTCACTCTAGGATATGTGGAGAAAACTTAGGAGGAAGGGCGTTAGCCCTTAAAATTATAAGGCTAGGATTCTATTAGCCTATGATAAAGTAAGATGCCTTGGATTTCATAAAAAAATGTGCGAGTTGTCAGTTGCACTCTAACATTTCTCATATACCACATATAGAGCTCTCATCCCTTCAAAGCCTGTGGCCTTTTGCTCAATGGGAAATTGATATCATGGGACTTTTTCCAGTAGCATTAGGTCAATGAAAGTTTATCATTTTAACTATTGACTACTTCACTAAATAGGTGGAGGTTGAACCACTCGCTAAAATCATAGAGGCAAACGCTAAATAATTTTTTTGGAAAAATATAATATGTCGATTCGGTCTTCCTGCAAAGATCATCACTGACAAGAGAACCCAATTTACTGGAAAAGTCTTTACATCTTTTTATAGAGATCTTCATATTCAGCTGCTGCATACGGCTGTAGCTCATCCTCAAACTAATGGATAGACTGAAGCTACCAATAGGACTATCTTCAAAGGGTTAAAAACACATCTCGAGAAGGCTGGGGGGCAATGGGTTGAGGAGCTCTCTAATGTTCTTTGGGCTTAAAGCACTACATGAACTTCAACTAGGAGACATATAATTTTATGTTTTGCAAAAGCTATTATACCGGTAGATATGAGATTCCAAGTCAAGAGTTCAATCATTCAATCATAATAATAAGAAAAACTCACACTTGGACCTACTCCTCCAAACTCATGACATGGTTCTACTTCGGACTACTTCCTACCACTAAAGGGTAGCTCATCACTTCAACAGAAGAGTGAAACCCCGTCCCATCTTTGTCGGTGACTTGGTCATGCGAAGTCTTGAAGCTACAGAAAAAGGCCCTCAACGCAATAAGCTCTCATCTCTTTGGGATGGCCCTTATGTGGTTACAACTATGGTCAAGCCAGGAACATTTAAGCTCAAGGATCTAGAGGAAAAAACCTTATCTTAAACTTGGAACACGGAGAATCTCCAAAAGTATTATCAGTAATTTGTACTACATAATTATTGCAACTTTTATTTTATCTCGTTTGTCATTTTCTCTTCAACTCATATCTTTTTTAAAATTATCTTATGATTGTATCACCAACCTTATCAAAGTAATGAGTTTATGGCCTTTTCTTTCAAGCTTGTTGCATAG
Organism: Cymbidium sinense; assembly: GCA_021442155.1. NCBI lineage: Eukaryota > Viridiplantae > Streptophyta > Magnoliopsida > Asparagales > Orchidaceae > Cymbidium > Cymbidium sinense. The sequence goes on from CM038224.1 coordinate 89,108,648, forward strand.
AAACAATCTCCTTCATTTATTCCTCTCACTTGAGGAATGCACAACTCATGTCCATGCATGATCAATCCTAAGGGGATTTGATCGAACCTCTTCCATACAGGTAAACAGTCAAGTAACACTTTGACTAATGCCTATGATAGGTCAAAAAGTTCTTATGGACATTCCACATCCTCTTCCATACAAATAAGAAGTCAAGTAATACTTTGACTAATACCTAGGATAGGTCAAAAAGTCCTTGGTAGACATTCCATGGCCTCTTCCATATAGGTAAGATGTCAAATAATGTTTTGACTAATACCTAGGATAGGACAAAAAGTCATTGGTGGACTTCCTATGACCTCTTCCGTAAAAGTTAGCATCGTCGAATAATATTCGAACCAAACACCTAGGATAGGTCAAAACAAAACAAGAGCAAATAACCCAAAATTTTTAGTTTACTAATGTCATTGATAGTTCTAACATGATGATATAAGAAAGAACTAAAATTCTGGATACAAAAATAATAATAATAAATAACAATACATAGATAAAAGGAAAAGAAATGCATCCTCAAGTGATACTACATGATATCAACGACCTCCTCATCACTAGAAGATGCTCCATTAAACTAACTCTCAACCCCTTCATCTCCTAATCGTAGGGTCTTGAGATACTTGGGCGGGAGATTCTCAATACTAGCTCGGTGATGTACTAGTGGATTCCTTTAGAATCCTCGGATGAAGCCTTCCTCCAAACATTGGCGCTCCAAGTCCTTCACTTCAACATCAAGAATATGATTACGAGCTTCTTGGACATGGTCCTCGATAGCATCGTGATAAGCTAGGGAGTTCTTAAAGTCTTCCACTGCCTTCAAGGAGATTTCATTTGCTTCCACTTCTAATATTATTAGCTCCTTCTCAGAAAGATGATCCTGTAATACGTTCTTCTTTAATTCAAGAGCTTTCTTCTCCACTGCAAGTGCCTTGAGTCTTTTCTCTTTCTAGCGAGTCTCTGTCCTCATCTCAATCAGCTCATCATGAGTACGCTCCACCTCCAGATGCTGGAGAGAAAGAGAAGTTGACATGTTCTCTAGCTCAGTTCTACACCCGGTTAGCTGATCCTCCAAAGTTGCCACTTCTTTGGCCTTAGCACTCATCTTTCGCTCATACTCGCATTGCAAATATTTTACCTTCACAAATTTAGTATTCCACTCATCTAGAGCTACACCCAAATGAGCCATCAGCCCTAATGTTTGGGTTACCTATAATAAAAAAATCACAAATATTACACGAAGAAAAAAGGAAAAGAAGAAAAGAAAGAGAATGAGAAGATAATATACTAATTCGTTTGCTCATTGACGTCCAGTGCATATGTGCTTTAACACTTCTTCAGGAATATGTGGCTTCGAGAAATGAATCCCCCAGTATGAGTTAAGGTAGCTAAACTCTCAGAGGCCAACTGGGGGCGAACATCTTCTCCACAAATATTTGACATAGTTACTTCGGCACATGTCTTCTTTTTCTTTAAAGAAGAAATATTGCTATCACCATGATTTCGTAACAAGCTTCTTGAAAGAATCCTGTGAATATGAGGAGACCTTTCATCACCTTTACTTGATCTCTTCAGTGGAAGAGAATGAGATCTCCCTGTCTGAATGGAAAGGCTAACCTTGAACATTCTATCTTCAATTATATACTTGCCAATGTGACGTAACTCATGCTACAAGATTCCTACATCCAAAATATTAAGAGTCGTTAGGATTTCATTCTCTTCAATCAACAATGGATCTGGAAGGTCATTCAATCTTCCCCATCTCTGGAGGCCACTCATTTTCACAAAAAGAACCCATTAGACCAATTTTAGATGGATCCTGCTGAAAATTCTATCAATTCTTTATAACTTCGATAAAATAATCACGAGCATCACATGTGAATTTACACATTCGACATAAGTATTTTATATTCAAAGTCGCACCACACTCTCTAAAGAAAATAGTCATACCAACAATGATCACTAAAGCTCAAAATAAAAATTATGACAAAGCTACACCGCATATTTTGAAGATCTCAATCAATTCAGGAGCCAAAGATAATCACAGTCCCACATGAAGAATCATCTCAGAAATAGTAAAGTATCCTGGTGGAGGAGAACGTGCTCAATCAGACTTTTTGGCAACAATTGCCACCAACTCATTGAAGAAATAAAATTTTTTATGGAGCACCATTACACTGTCAACTGTGATAGTAGATGATATATCATCATGCTATGCTATTTCTTCCACCATCATATGAAAATACATAATAAATAAAAAATGAGAGAAAGACAAAGGTCTGAGAACTATGTGAAGCAACTGACTCACCCCAACACTTGGGCATATCATTTCCCGACTTTGTTGCTCACGGACAACTTTGGATAAAATTTTTTTCCTACGATCTCACAAAAAATGTATGCATACATATGAGATCAAAAAAGAAAAAAAGCTATTTCTCTCTAATAATACTCTAAAATTACCTGTCATATTTTCTAAGTTTTTTTAGGGATAGTTCCTAATTGACGCTTCCCCCCCATCTTGGTAGTTGTCAATTGTTGAACCATCCATTGGAGTTTCAAGAAATTCAATTTTCTACAAGAAAAAGTAGAAAATTACATGATTAGCCCACCTCGATCTGCGAGGGCTTAAGCCTCTCTCGAGGAAAATCTATGCAATATGAACTACGGGTCTTGATCGCCTCAAACCATGGTTCAATGAGAATAGTTGGCCTCTCGAAAAAGAGCCTGTATGAACTATGGGCTTTGATCGCAACCATCAGTTTGACAATGATGATCTCTCGAGAAAATAGAGCCCCATATGATTTGTGGGTCTTGATCAACCCGATGTCCAAGCAGTTGGCCTCTCGAGGTAAAATTGGAGCCACCATGTGAACTACTTGCCTCCACACGGTTAATCACCAATAAGGACTCTAAGGCATGATGGGTCTTGAATATACCAGATTTTTCCACTTTTGCATGAATGAATAAAATGATTTATATTAACAGTTCTAAAGTTTTCTGAGGCAAGCCTTGTTATACATCCAGGAAGTGAATTAGAATACTCTCAATTAAAGTAGATAATTAGGGTCTCCAAGATTTCAAGGTTAGATCAAGGTTGGCTATATTTGGAAAATCAATTGGGAAAGTTCAAGAGAATACTTATTTTGAAATTTAAGAGAAGAAGTGAAAATATATATCTTGAGGCTGAAGCATTTAAATCTATCCATGGTTGGGCTTTATATGTTTGAAAGTGAATATTTTATTTGAGTTTAAATTTATTATATTGCTAGGGCATAATCCAACAACACAAGATTGTGAAAATACCAAATGAGTTTTATCACGAAATAGCTACCTCGGATCCTAAATCTATGGAGCTTGAGCACTATGCCAAGCATGTCCTAAATGTAAGCGAAGATGGGCATAAGGTTTACCTCTACAGAAGAGGATAAATCATCACTGACTTACAACCAAGTAGCCTCCATAACTCTCTTCATTCAAATCATGGTATCATATAAAATTATAAGATAGTTAGGCTATTATTAATTTAGAAAGAGACTAAAATTAAACTCCTCCTAGAATAGAGTATGAGTGGTATGAATAATGACTTAGTTTAATGCAAAATATTTTTAACTTTTATTTTAATTTTGACACTTCATTTTTGACAAAGGCTTTAGAATTTTGATGCCTACATGCATGATGAAATAAGATTGTTGGCTAAATTAGCGAGAAAGGGGTGTTTTCCACCACAAGGGATGCCCTCACAGGTTAAGCATTCCCCTATCGTGCAAAGATGGAAATCTCCTATTTTCAAGAATGAGACAATATGTTATGTATGCTGTGAAACATTCAACCATTCAGTTAAGGAGTTGTTAAATCTTTTAATTATTTTATTTAATGCTTAGACTTTATGGCGAGGTTATGAATTATTTGAAATTTTGTTATGAGTGATTAATTGGGGTAGAAAGTTTATTTTACCTTAAGAGCCTAATCATATCCAGGCCACACATTTAAGTATCAAACATTTAAGAAACTATAAAGATCATGCCATCCTAATGCATAATTTAAGCACACCATCAATCAACTTTATAAACTATCGTAAAAGAATAAGTATTTTACCCATACAACCAAAGAAAAAAATATGGGTGATTAAGCTCCACCCTTATACAACCAGGAATCACAAAATAATATTTATAATTTATATTGAATGAATGTTATGGGGGTCTTCTTTCTTCATTCTTCATGTCTTCATTTGATTTGATTTTCTCCACTTCAAAGGCATCACATAGCACCTCAGGACAAAGCCTTAAGCCATTATAGCCCCATAAGATAATCTAATTTTTGTAAAATTACATTAAAAAAAATAAATCTAATTATGCAAATAAGTGTTAAAAACACACATACACCCAAATTATATATATATATATATATATATATATATATGTATAATTTGGACTTAGCATCATGGGTAACCAAGCTCACATATTCTAACTTGGATTATGCTTAGGGTTATAAGCAACCTACAAAGAGAGCATTTATATTTAGTTTTAAGTAACCCCTTAAGCACAATCTTCTGCAAAAAATATGATTAGGCTAAGAATGACCTAACATCCAGTCTGTAAAACATACATCTTAACATGCAGTCTGAAATAATACATCAAATAAAAAAAATATCAAATCAATTAATAATCGATCAAATAATTAAAATCTATTTTTAATGAAATTACATGCATATCAAAGTTAGGAAGCCCCGATGACATTCGAACAATCTCCATTCATGAAATTAACTACACTATTATCGTCAAAATATCGAAACCTATCAAATGATGCCTTCCATTGATTAGAAATCTACGTGTGATTGAATGTGACGTCGCATAATTTAAGCCCAATTTCACTTCGACCATTGTCGATGTTTTCTAAATGACCTCCGATCCCAAAATATCATGTCATTCGTCTACAATGAAACACACATTGACATCCATATTGTTAGGGTTTATCGCACAAAATAATTTCATCATATTCAATGCGAAATGATATTAATTTGTAATTAAAATAATTAACATCTACTTAATCTCTTAATTCCTGTTAATATTTATCCTAATCTCAGCCTCCCACTTACCCATTTGAATAGCCAACATATTTCTAATTGGTTTGCCATTAAAACCAATTAGAAGATGGCAATTTTATCTTCTAAATTGCATCTGCTCACATGACTCTCTCATTCTCTCTCTCATCTCGTGCTCCTTCTCTCTTGGTTCTAAGGCTCTTGGCTGGAGTTTTCATTCTTGCTTCTGATGTGATCCTTTTCATGTGACTCTTAGCTTTTCACACTCTCTACTCTCGTTTATGCTCTCTTACTAAGTCAAGTACCTCCCTCTCCCTCTTGTTGCTCTATTTGAAATTCATGACTCCTTTCTCTCTCTTGGTTCAAAGAAAACAAATAGTTAGCAAAGAGAACAATCTTCTAATCATTCCAACTAAAAATTGTTTCATTTCAACTAAGTTATATTTTTGCTATTTGGGTCTTTCTTAGAAGATGATTTTGCATCCTCATATGTTCTATGGTTGGATTACATTTTTTTATGAACTTGAAATGAAGATGAAGATCTAATGTTGGATTTGTGGTATAATGCGAGTTGCTTGACTTCTCTCCTTCCCTCGTCTCTTGTAGTCAGAATCTCCAAGATTTGGAAAAGACAAAAAATGGGATTTTGAATTTCAGTTTTATGGTTATATGAATATTTACAAAATTTGAAATTTGGTACATGGCATATTGGCATCTTGTGCTTGATTGGTAATTGTTTATGCATGGCTATTTTCCTGATTATACATATTGGACGTTGACAAAAATAAAAAATAATTGCAATTATTTATGCTAATTTGGGAAAGATAAAAATGGGATTTTGAATTTCAGTTTTATAGTCATTTGGATATTTTACAAAATCTGAAATTTGGTTTATATGATATCAAATTTAATATGGTTGTTTGCTTTATTTGGTATGAACATTGTTGCCTTATTTGGTATGAATTACTTTATCACTTTAGAAAGACGATGAAGGGAATGATTAGCTTTTGAGCTTAGTCCTTACTTGCATACTTGCCACTTTCTATCACATGACATCTTATTATCATGCAAATAATCACTTAATAAAATATGAAATTTTAGATTAGTGCATATTAAGCTTAGCATGGTTGCTTGTCTACTTTGCATGATTGGCTTTTGACACATGTGAGCTTAGCATGTTGCTCACCTTTTTTGTACTAAAATAATTAATGGTATTTCTCTTTTATATTCAAAATGAGAAGAATGGAAAGGTGCTTACATGTGATTAAAGCTGTTTATTGTTATTTGAATATTCCAAATGCAAAATTCATGTGAAATGGTGATGAAAATGATGCTATAGCAAGGGGGTATCAGTTATATTTTAATTTTAAGCACATGTGAATGCAAATTTGTTAAATTGTTTTATGTTATAAGTAGTCGTTCACATTTCTCCAATGTGATGGGGAAACTTGTGATAATAATTCATGTTGTTCAATGTGGCAAATCTTTATATAAGTTTTCACATTTCTCCAATGTGAAAACTTGTGATTAGTACATGTTCACTTTGTTCCAACATGGTAGGAAATGTTCTATAAATTACACATTGCTTCTCCTGTGGCAAAATCATACTATAATTATGTTCATGTTTCTCCAAAGTGGCAAAATCTATTCATAAGTACCTATTCACGTTTCTCTAGCATGAAATCTGTTATGATATAAATACTTGCTCATGTTGTCCCAATGTGGCAAAGAAATACTATGCTATGTTAACCCATGCACACCTTTCTTGGCATTGAGGGAAAATAAATTTTTGGCTGCATTGTCTCACGACACCTACCATGCATGTCTTTCTTGGTGTGGTAAGTCTAGTCTCAGCCTCTATCAATGATGCAGTCTAAATTTTCAATAAATCAATAAAAAGTTTGAATTTGATTTGATGTCAATCATACTTTTAAACTTGATATGTCGTAAATGGAAAGTGAATCAAGACTCAAAATATTTATGAAAATATTGATAAATTGAATCAATGATAAATGCTCAAGTTGAATCAAATTTAAATTATAAGAGATTTGATAATTTATTCACAAGCATAAGATAAGATTTGATACCTCAATAATGAACATGATTTGACATTTTCTATTACCATTTGAAATACAACATGTGCTTCATTGAGCCACTTAAAAGTGGGCTTAAGAAAAGTTTGAACCATAAGCTTGAATGAACTTAAGTTGATGACAAATGCACTTAGCAATTCTACATCTAAACTTTGCATGGTTTATGTAAATGTCCAAATGAGCTAAGCTCTTTCACATATCATGAAATAACCTTACATGTGAATTTGCCTTAAGGTTCATGCTAAATGCATAATGAAATTGATCCATTGTAAGTATTCAAAGTGTTATTAAATTTTATTCAATTTGAATGTCTTTAATATGCAAGTGAGAATAATCTGCTTACTTCATAGAACAAGGTTATGCTTAATTATTTGATTCATGTAAACTTTTAAAAGAGCCTATATCATCAAGAACATACTCTCTTGATTTATGTAAGTATGTGAAAACACATATCTTATAGAATAGATTTATACTGACTCATGATAATAAGTTGAAGAGTCAACTTGTCTTATAAAATTTCTACTTGATCTTTGATAAACATTGAAATCAAATTCATATTTTAGAACATATCTGCATTTGATTTATGGTTTTAAGTATCAAAATCATTGCTTGCAATTTGACATGTTTGTCATATTAAACATAATTTTGAAACTTATTTTGAATATACATCACCACGTCGTGGTCATTTGATAAAATTCGATGCATGATATCTCCCACCATCCAAAATAAACACAACAAGTGGCAACTAACGACATTAGTGTCAACAATGAGTCTGTCTTATTAACAATGATGAGTGTGAAATAGTCATTGGCCTTGTTAGCTACAATCAGCATGTGCCTCGGTGGCAATACAAATGGAAAGCATAAAACACTGATAAACAAAATTATAGATTCTCTCCTTTATAATCCTTCCCATCCCCTCAAATATTTGGAATATGGAACTATTTATAAATTTATGCCGGTAAAATTTTGATTCTCTTTCCAAAATCTCAAACATTTTATGAGACAACTCGAAAAATTGTGATATTTTTAAGCAACTGAGTGCTTAATGATTTATTATAATTTTGCAAGAAATGAAATTTAGATAATCCCAAATTCAATTTTAAAAAAATTTAATTTAATATTTACTTCAAAACTAATACTTGATTAGATGAAACTTCTCATGCTACGTCAATTTTATAATGTAATTATTATTTAAATTTTCATGAAACATAAATATATCCCTCCTAAGTGTCTTATATACAAGCACTACATTTATTCTATAACTCAATCAATTCTTTAATAATAAAAAAACAGAAAGAGGCTAATATTATAGAATTGGATATAATTCAATTTTATAATTTACTTTCATGACTATTAATCATGCTGACATAACCTCTAAAATCATCAGTATGATCTTTGTCTAATTTAATGATTTTAATCTTCCTCTATGTTGATTATTATGATCTGAAAATTACAATCAATCATTTTTCCTCCAAAAAAAACTCCAAATTTAATACAAGAAAACAAAGAAATAAAAAAAATTATTTTGGATGATATTATAAATTTTTTATTTTACTGTGCCAGCTTCGGGCGAAAACAATTGAAGGGTTGTAATCTCCTCAAATAATAATAATAATAATAATAAAACAAAATAAAACAAAAAACTGACAAAGTTACATCTATTATTAAGAGCACATGACTTTATTAAGTTATATCAGAAGTCAAAATCATGGCTAAAAACAAGAAACTCGTTATGGAGTTTGAAGAATAAAATTGATAATTAAGTACCTTAAAAAATTATGTTTCTTAAATAAATCTTTTTTTTTTTCAAAAATTAAAAAAAACTTTTGATATTTTTATTGAGATATTTTTATGCATATCATATAATTCTTATATTTTTGCATATTAAATTTAAATTTTAATATTTACATAAATAATAACTATATCTTTAATATTATATTAAAAATATCTTTATCATTAATTTTTTAAAATAAAAAATATATATTTATATGCATAAGAAAAGTATTATATTTATAATATTAAATTTCATATATAAGATATGTAAATGAAAACTAATGATGTGGTATAAATGTAAATATTTCTTTTTATTTTTTTCCTAAGGAAACTCCTTGAATATATGATATTTATTTCTTTTCTGATTAGCTAATTATTACTTCTGATTTAGAATTTAATATTACAATACAGCCATTCTTTTTTTTTTTTTTAATTTGTTTCATCAATAAAGGACTGATTGGCCTTCACCTTATGCTTTAGGATGAGATGGCTCCTTTAAAATTTACCTTAATTTGAAAGTTGTAACCTTCTACTCTTTTAAACATCTTTATTTTATTTTGAGGAATTTATAAATATATATATATTCTTAAATATTTAAATATCTAATACTTAAATTATTATATTTATATAAATATCACCAACAATTTTAATATTACATAATAATAACATCATCATTTATTTTTTATAATAAAATACACCTTTTCCTACAAAGGTAAAGATTTACATTTATAATTATCAAATTTTTGGTATTAGATATATTTACATATCTAATACCTAAACTTTCATATTTGCATCATAACATTCATATCTTTAACATCACATCAAAAATATCATCATTAATTTTTCAAAATTAAATAGACTTTTCATACATATATAATTTTAGGAAGGTAAAAATAAAATTCTAACTGCTAATATGTAAATATATAAAAATTATATGGTATATATATATATATATATATATATATATATATAATATCTTCCTTTTAAATATGTTATAATATTTACTTGTTTTAAAATAAAAGACAGAATATTTCAGTGAATCAAAACTCTCATAGAACAATTGGATCTGTGTGACCGAATTGGTAATTGAAAGAATCTTTCTAAAGTTGTATCTAATTTATTCTAAACTCGATATATTTTTTTGGCCCTTTTTATGAAAAAAATATCCAAAATTAAAGCTATACAGAATCATAGTTAGCTCTTAATAAGCTTCCGTTTAAAAATCACTCACTACCAAAAAGGAGTTTCTTTGATTCCTCTTTCTTTAATGGAAAAGAGATGCATGAATGTAGCGAATGGAAGAGATGAAGTTGTAAACATTAACCACAATAAGAGTTTTACACGACTCCTTTATACCTTTCATATTTCTTAATGTTTTTATTCAAAAAGATTTCTTTTTTACATCAAATCAAAGCAATATAATATTAATTCTATTTGTATTGAGAACAATGTGACCCTAAATTAGAGAAATATAACAATAGTTTAAAACTATATATGCTTGTTTTGGACTAAGTTACATCCTCCTGTATATGCGAATTATCATTAAAATGTCGTCAAAATTTTGATTTAAGCTGATTTGATTAATTGCTCTGACTTGGTTCAAACACTGGTTTAAACCTTACTTCACAGTCATTAATCTCACGATATCTTCTCTAGTGAGCTCATTGCATGCCACTGATCTCATGATATTATTCATAATGGACATATTATTCTCCTCACATGCGACGAAATTGAATAAAATAAAGATCAAAATATACTTTTTTATGAATACAAGACCCTATATAATTTAGATCCAATTAGCCTGTTATTATAGTAAGGATGAATAATTCAATTAGCATTTTTTTATTAGATAATCCCATGTTTATTATTTTCTTAAGTTAAACAAGCTTTGGATTTTTGTATGGAGCCTAATTAGGGTTAGTTCCACCAACTTTTATTGTTCCACTCATCTTTTTTTTTTATCTTTTTCTTGAAAAAGTTGGGCAATGGTCACCACATCAAGAAAATAACTAATATTGTTCAACTTATCTATACAACTCTTAGTTCAACCCAACTTTTTTTAGAAGTCAAAAGAAGTACTAAAATAATAATAACAACAACAATAATATCTCTAGTTTCAAAAGAATTTTTCCAACAAAAGAAGTCCTAAAATACCAAAAATTCCAAGGAATGGAGTGGAAGGCTTTGCTTCTCTTTTTTTCTCACTATTTATAATAGCATAATAATTTAGAACTTGCATTTTATTTTTTTATATTATTTTTAAAAATAGATTTATTTGATATATATTCATAAGTTTTTTTATTATTTTAAAAACACTGAAATTTTTTTTTGGAGATTCTAAGTGTTTTTAAAAATAATTATCTCCATTATTCATGCTTTTATTTTAAATCAAAATACAAATAAGATAAGATACAAATTTAAAAAAAAAAACAATGTGATTTCAAACAGCCCGTTAGCATTATCAGTACTAGTTATATTATTACTTTTTTAATATTATTTATTAATTTAATTTAAATTTTTTTTATAATTTTAAAAATATATTTGATATCTTAAAAATATTTTTTTATTTTTATTTGAGGGTGGTGGTCACCAATGAAGACAATTATAGGGGATGGAGAGTGGTGGCCAATGACGATAGATGATCAATAATGATAGTTATTTTAAAAATATTCAAAACATACAAACTTGCTTTGAGTTTTTTTTAATAATGTATTTTATTTTTAAAAATTAAAATTTAAATACTTAAAAGTCACAAAATAAACATATTATTTAAAAATAACATAAAAAAAAAAGTAAAAAAGTAAAAAATAAAATTGATCCCAAAGAGGACCTAAATTATTTGTGGTAGTGTTATAAGTATTTTTCAAATGACTCTCCATATTAGGTGTTGTATGAATTATTGAATTTTGTTTTCTGGAAATTTTTATAGAAATAACAATTCTTTATGACAAATCTTTGCCTAACTTCTATTCTCACTTTTTAGTGAGGGATACATACCACAATTTTTTATATATTTACTTGTTTAATACTTAAAATTTAGCATTTACATTCATAATGTTCAAATATTTAATATGACATCAAAATATCACTAATATTAACTTTTAAAAAAGTGAATATGCCATTCCATACATAGTTAAGATGTTAGATATGAAAATATCAAATTTTAGATGTTAAATATGTCAATACATAAGAATTTGTCTAGCATGTATGTAAATCTTTTTTAATAATACATAAATATTTTTTTTGTCATCGTCAATTTATTATGCCTTAGTCTTCGAGCAAAGTTGGTTGGTTGAAACTAGAAATTGAAGTCTTTCCTTAAAAAAGTTGATTTGAACTAATTTGAAATCAAATCTAATTTGAACAAATGTTTGAACCTTTTTTAAACCACTGGCTTACTAATCCCATGATGCCTTCCCATTGTTCATCTCACGATGCCATCTACAATAAACACACCATTCTCCTCAAATGCTTAAAATAAAGACCCAAATATGTCTTATAAAAATACAAGGCCCTATATAACATAATTTTGTTGGATGATTCAATTAGCCATGTTTTATTAACTAATCCCATGTTGATTATTTTCTTAAGCCAAAAAAACCCTCTTGATTTTGTATTGAGCCCCCTTAGGGTTAATTCCTTCAACTTTTATTGCACCACTGACTTTTTTTTTTTTTCTTGAAAAGGTTAGGCCATAGCCACCACATCAAGAAAATAACTACTATTGTTCTTCTTATTTATGCAACTCACTGTTCAACCCAACTTTTACATCAATCCAAAGTGAAAAGAATAAAAAAAAATTAAAATCCTAATAATCCCTTCAATCATAGAAGGGTTCATCCAATAAAAGAAGTCCCAAAATACAAAAAATTCTAAGGGGTGGAGTGGAAGGGTTTGTTCCCTCTCTCTCTCTCTCTCTCTCTCCATTTATAAGGACCTAATAATTTAGAGTATTTTTTTTTAGATCAATTATGTGTTTTTAAATATTTGTATTGTTTTTAAAAATATATTTATCTATTTAATATACTTTTCTATGCTTTTATTTTTTTATTTTTATAATAAATTATATTAATTTACAAACACTAAAAATATTTTTCAGATATTTTGAGAGTTTTTAAAAATAAATTTCAATGTAAAATATATTTTATTTCAAATTAAAAAATATAAATAAAATAAAATGAAATAAATAAAAAATAAAAGAAATCATTAATAGCTCCTTAGCAACATCATATGAAGTGAAATGTACTTTTTATCAAGCTTTGGGAACACTTCTATTTTAGGGGCAATAACATAAATAGCACTAAATTCTTATATATTTATATATCTAACATCAAATTTTTCATATTCACAAAAGTAGCATTCAATTCTTTGATATTACATCAAAAAATAGCACCATCAATATCTCTTTAAAGTGAAACTCATCTTTTTATGTATAGGAATGATGCCATATTAATAAATATCGAACTCTAAGTGTTTGATATGTAAATATGTAAGAATTATGTGCTATGTATATAAATTTTTTTTATTTTTTTATTTTTTATTTTTATTAATTTTTTAATTTGAAATAAAATATATTTGGTATCTTAAAGATATATTCATATTATTTTTATATGGTAATGGAAGAAGTCATCAGTACTAACAATAGTGGCAGAGAATGGTAACTACAACTAATGAAAGTGGCTAATAATGATAATTAGTTTTAAAATATTCAAATTACTAAAAATTATTTTGATTTTTTTTTAAAATAATGTAATTTATTTTTTAAAATAAAAATAAATATATTTTTAAAATACAAAAATATAAACACAAAATAAAATTGATCCCCAATAAAGCATAAATTATTTGGGACAATTTTACAATTTTTTTTTTCATATGGCTCTCAATATTAGCTATTACATGAATTATTGAATTTTGTTTTATGAGATCTTTTATAGAAATAGTAACTCTTTAAGACAAATATTTTCATAACTTCTATTCTCACAATTGTTTAATAATTAAATAGTTTTTTATTATTATTGCAAATTTATTATGCATTTATCTTAGGGATCATTTGGTTGAAAATATAAATAATTTGAAAAAAAAAAATATGAAATTTATAACATCCATTATTTGATTGGGTGTCATTAGATGCTATATTGACTCAAGATTCTGCAAACCCTCTCAAAATTATCTCATTAATGACTTCAATTTATAAAAATATGTTAAAATACATTTTTATTCTTTAAATTATATTTTCTATTTACAAGCAATAAAATAAAATGGGCCTTAATATATATTTTTTTATCATACTCAACTTCAATAATAAGATTCTATATTGCTCAACACTAATATATATATATATATATATATATATATATATATATATATATATTGCTCCAAATAAATCATTCCGATATAAATTATTAACAAAGATTTACTTGACATTATATTATTATTATTATTAACCAATCCTATCATGTATAAATAATTAAATAGAATGATGAATAGAAAAATTATAGATTAAAAAGGTACATAATTATGAAGTCAAACGGATGAGATCATATTATAATGAATGAATAAGAGATAGCATGTTAGAGAGAATAGCGGATTGTGAAAGGGAAAAAGGGAAAAATTTAGGTTGATAAAACTGGGCTTCAAATCTATTTTTAAAATCTATGGAGCCTAATTGTTGAAATGTTTTTGCTAGTTTAAGTAATAAAAAACTATTAAAGATGTCATTCCTAATAACTTGAAGCTAATACAATTAAAAGGAATATGAACTATGGATATGTTGATAGTAGGATGAATCTTGAAGTATCAGAGTTGCTATTAAATGATGATGAGAGATCAATGTAGCCATTCTTATAATTAGAGAAGAAATTAGGTCACATAAGAGAAAGCTAGATATCATGGCTGACAAATATTAGATATTAATTATTGACAAATATCAAATGATAATGAAGGAGACATCAAAATTTGGGTGATAATTAGTAGTTGATTTATTCACTATCCTAATAAGAAATGAGACCTAATGGTGAAGAAGATAAACAACAAATTTCAATAATTGATAGATCTGAAATACTATTTGTATAAATCACACCAATGTCAAGGAACATCAAATGTTGGCTGATGGTCAGTAGTTAGTCTAAATGCTATTCTAATAAAAGCAAATACTAGGCAACTAGTTAGATGAGTATTACATGTCAATGGTTGTTGAATATCAATGGTTAGTGGGTGATAGACATCAGCTGACAATAGGTATTAAATGATCATAGGATTTGAATGATAAACTATGGCCAATAATATGTTTTAGACAATTGAATGTCAAATATCAGTAAGAGAAATGATAAACATCAATTATCGACAGTAATTAAATGAAGGTAGATGCAAAACATCAAACTTTGGGTGGTGATGAGCGATCAAGTTAATTGTACCTTTTATAAGAGAGAGATTGAAGAACTAAGAAAACAAAGTAATCAAGAAGATTTAGTGATTAAGAAAACAAACATCAAACATCAATGAAAAATACACATCAAAAGTTCAAGTAAGCATTAAATGATGGAGATCAAGAAACCATAAAGATGGGCATCAAATGTCAATGACTGACAAGCATCAAGCATCAAGCATTGGTAGGTATCAAACATCAATAGGTTTTGGGCACAATTCGATGTCAAATATTGAAAGGCATTGAATATTGGTTGGTGTCATAAGTTGGTTGGTATCTAATGTCAATAGACTTCATATGATAGTAGATGTTAAACATTAATAAGCTTTGAATATTGGTAAGTATTGGTTAAGCAACAATAGAAATACAATTTTTTTTTTATGTCAGTCATTGAACAACATTAAGTGGTAAAAATAGTGGATGTTGATATATGTTCATGATCAATATTAATTGTTGGTATCAATGTCAGTCAAAGGGTAGTGTTAAGTTATGGTGATGATAAGCATCAATGTTGGTCAACAATAAACATTGGACAATAATAAATACACTAGATTTTTTATGTTTAGAAATCGTTTCAATTTAATGTCCTCCCAAATTTTATAATGGAAAGCTTATTTAATTTTTTTTTCTGAAGCAATTTCCCTAGATTTTATATTAGAAATTGATAGCCAATCAAATGATATAAATAGGTTCATCATGATTATAGTATATTCTTAAACATTTTAATATCTTAATAAACTTAAAATTAAGCATTCTTAGACTATTTGAATATGTCCCATTGAGGGAGAATTTTAAATCTAAACATGCAAAATTTAAATGATATTTGATCTCATAAAGAAGTTTCTAATAAATATAAGTCATTTTTAGCACTTTATTTTAAACATTTGAAATCAAATATAGGTCTTCTTAGCATTGTTGAATTTGTCTAATTAAATTGTACTATCTTGGTTCTAAATCTACTAAAAAATAAATTTTGAATGATCTTTAATCAATTTCTAGAACTTTTAGCTTGAATATTTGGATGTATTAAGACATGTAATGTGCATTAAATTTCATGTTTAGTTAGATAAATTTTTTAAAATATTAATTTTTATTTTGTTTACATCAAAATTCTTAAGTTTTAAATATGTTATGTATCAAAATTGTGAGATGCAAAATTACAACTTTGGGAAAATCTTAGACATCACTACTCCTTAAAAGTTAAAATGGATTTCCCCTTAGGGTCATAAATTATGTAATTTATGCTTGATCATAATTTTATGCTTTAATAGAGTTATTACATCTATCAAGATAAAATTTCTAAAGCATTCATTTCAAATTCTTTAAATGCTTAAAATTACCTCCATACTTTATTGGGTCTTAATAATGTCAAAATTGGATCCATGATATCAAATATATATATCTTTAGGTCCCAAAATATCAACAAAAAAAAGTTGTTTGGGCCTTGGTGATTGCAAGTGGGCATAGGTTAATGCTTCCTTAGTGCAGCTTACTCTAAAGATCACAATTCAATGTATATTATTTTAAATTATTTTTATAAAAACTTTTTTTAAGAGAAATTTTCTAAAATAGTGACAATATTCTAAAAATATATATAAGAAAAACTCTTTCCTTTCCTCCTTACAAAATATTTTATACACCTTCTATCTTTAAGAGTTCCAAGAGAGGTTACAAATGATCTTCCAATAATCCCTCTTTTTTTTCTAGAGAGACTAAACACTATCTTATAAGTGGCCAAACATTTTTTATAAGAGGCTATGTTCAGTGGCTAAGATTCATCGACCTTACTTTATAGCTCCAAAAAGATGTCAACTATCTAAAATACACAAAATCACAATACTAGTGAAGAGTTTTTTCTCTTATTTTGATGCCCTAATTTCTTCTCATAATTGTCTTTTAATTTAATAGTTTATGTTCATCATTCTTGCTTTCATGTTTTACTTTTCTTTTTAAAAAATTGATTGTCCTAGTTGCATATTCCAAGCTAATGCAAAGATTCTTAGCCCTAATTTTAGGCTCTATTTTTCTTCTAAAAAAATGATTATCCTTAAACTCACCATCCAACAATATTATGATAGAGATTGATGTGGCAAAATACCAGCTTTTTAAGATTTATTATCTTTGATGATCGATAGATTTTTTATTTTTATTGTCTTTTTTGTAAAATTATTTATTATAGGTATTTTCGCAGGTTTATGTTTCTTCTAAGAATTTTTTTTTTTTTGAAACTTTTTCATCATATAATTTTTTTTTTTTAATTTAAGAATTGAAGTTATGAAACCTCTTTATACAATAATGTTATTTATCAGATTAAAGCGAAAAAAAAATATAGATTTTTGTTTGCATTATGCACAATTTACAAGCATCCCCTATGAAATCTTTTACGTAAAAATTTTATTATTTCTTAAGTAGAAAATTCTATAAAGTTATAATTTTAATTAATTTTATTTCTTTAATTATTTTAGAATTGAAGAATTTATTATAACTTGCACGTTCATCAAAATTCATTTTTTATGCTCCCCTTAATGTGAGGATCCTCCATAAAATTTTTTATACTTTTTCTATATTGCATTATTATAACAAAAAGAAAATTTTATTGAAGATCAAAGTATTGAGAAAACATTAATGTATATCTAGCTATTTGATTTAGTGATAACAAATCTTATATGATATAGTTTTATGATTCACTAAGTGTTCTTTATAAATAAATGAATTTTAAGTGCGCATCTAAATAGAATTCGGTGTTTCACTAAGTAACTTGGAGCCCCTGCTACTCAAAAGATGAAGATTAAGTGATAACTGCAGATAGACTCAAGAGATTGTCATCAATCAAGAAAATTTCAAGAGTATAGCTTAGTTTAGGATGTTTTTAAACTTTAAAATATTAGATTGAGCTAGATTGTTATCAAAGCCTCAAGAATAATAAATGTAAGTTTATAAACCAACCAAGTAAATTATTGAAATCATAAGTCATAAGACACAAAATTACATTGTCATTCATTCCTCACAACAATCAAAATTCTCTTTTAAAAACTTAAAATGGAAAAAAAAATACATTTATGCCCTAAAATACATTTACATATTATAAGTATTAGTTTTAAAGAAATTAATTCACATTTGTTAAATTTTAAATCATATTTATTTTTGTTTTTATGCTTAAAATATTCAATGCTTATACAATTATTATAAATACCTACCCTAAACCCTAAACCCTAAACCCTAAACCCTAACCTAACCCTAAACCCTAACCCTAAATCCTAAACCCTAAACCCTAAACCCTAAACCCTAAACCCAAATCCTAAACCCTAAACCTAAACCCTAAACCCTAAACCCTAAATAAACCCTAAACCCTAAACCCTAAGTGTTGATTTTATTGTCTTAGACATATCTCAAACTTGAGCCTTTTTTATATAAATCCAAAAAAAGAATGATGCAATGCCTCAAAAAGTTTTAAATGATTGCTTCATGCTTAGATTTGTCTCACATCACTCTTGACAATAATTAAGAACATAAATTTCAAATTCAACTAAAACTCATAAGAGAAAATAATCTTAGACTAATGTTGATGTATTATCACTTTCAAGTATATATTTCCAATAAGGATATGCCAAACCCCTCAAGCTACATGAGAATGACTAAAATATGCCATTAAATTGCTTAAGCAAAAAATCAATGGCAAGGCTTGTGTGCTTATAATTGGATATGTACATGCATGAATTTGTTGGCCATATGTTGCATGTGATTGGGACAAAGCTCACTTTTAGCTAAGGTTTGTCATTAACTTGGCCTTCTTGGCAAAAAAATCTACCTTCAATCTATCCATGATTAATAATGAGGATTAAATAAGAATTTTTACATATATAAGTTGCAATAATCGCCTATGTGAGATAATACTTAGGCAGATATGTGAATAAGAGGTTTTCAGTTAATGCACAAATTAATATGTTGACGAGCATCATATATTCATAATTATTTTAAAACTAGTGTAAGATACTAATAAAAACTCATCTTTGTATATCGATATGCTGAACTTGCTCCCTTGAACTATTTGAGATCAATTTTATTTTATATTTAAAATAAAATATATTTGATGATAATAATTATTTTTTAAAATACTTAAAATATTTAAAAATTATTTTGAATTTTTTAAAATATTATTATTTATTTTTAAAAATAAAAATATTAATATTAAATAAATGCACTTCAAAAAATATATTTTTTAAAATAATATAAAAATAAAAAATAAAATGAATTTGATCCCAAATAAGTCTTTAGTTAGTTGTAATAAACCTAGAAATAAACATAATAGGCACATCTTTTTTATTAGAGAGAGAGAGAGAGAGAGAGAGAGAGAGAGCTCCATGAATTAAAAATTTAAAATCCATCAAAACAAAATATTTTTGGTATCATCTTTATAATGTCATTAATAAAGATCATAAATGTTAGAAACATAGAGCACAAAAAAAAAAAAAAAAAAAAAAAAAAAACAATGCATGACATTTCTCAGAAACCTTTTCAGCTGTACAGCTTTATATTAAAGTTGACTTGATGTTTGTCGGCTAATCTTTGAAAGAAGTGCTCACTTAAAAGAGCAGAGTCAGCAGACAGCAACTTCAAACAAAGGATTGATGGGAATATATGTGTTAAACGCATGGCTTTATCTCATTCAATGATGAAACTGTTCTTCCTTTTCCCCCCCTTGAAACAAAGTTGTCTAAAGAGACTAAAATCTCAAAATAAATTATCACTTAAAATAAAATTTATTTTATTTTATTTTATTCCATGTATCTACAATTATATGACTCGGTCAAAAGAGATCTTAAATACATATGGATTCACAAGGACATAAAATGATAGAAGATAACAAAGCTCAACAGTGGGAGATAAAAAAAACAAATAGCATGGGCTCCTTGCAAGTTAAAAGAGCTACAAGGTACAGGAATGTTGCTTGCCATTTATGATCACAAATCTTAAGTATGGCAACCAAATAGCAGCTTCAACTATAGAAACAGCAGTAGCGTGCAAGAGTAAACAAATCTGGTTACAAAAGAAACTAAGATTCACTAAAACAAGATTTCATTTTTTCAGCAAAGTAGAACTGCACTGTGACATTATCTTTGATGCACGAGTGATGGAATCAGTCATATAGAAATTGTCAACAGCAACTCCAAATGGAGCCAAGCTCACCTTCTGCTGAAATTCTGGCTTCAGCTCTCCAGAAACCGCCGGCGTCTCTCTCTCTTCAACATTCAGCAGATTGGGAGCCACTGCACTTATCCGAGCCCGAACAGCCGTAAGTGAATCATAGGGGAGGCGGACTCCAGCCACCTCCGACAGCGCTCGGATAATCTTCCAGTCGTCCCTTGACTCACCTACAGTAGGGACAGCAGGGACCGTCCACTGGGCGCATCCTTCGGTGTTCTCGTAGGTGCCTTCTTTCTCACTGAATGCAGTAGTAGGAAATATAACATTGGCTCTGTAAACACCCTTGTCGCCATGGTGTCCTTGATAGAGTACAAAAGCATCCTTCGGTATGCCGTCAAAGTTCACATCATCTGCGCCCATAAGATAGACAAATTTTGCAGACTGAATGCACTCGGGGCTGGATACAAGGCCGAGATCAAGAGCAGCTGCTTGAGCAGCATTGAGCAGTAGGACATTGAGGCCATTCCAGTCGGGACGGGTTACTCTTCCGAACTTTGCAATGGTCTCGACAGCGGCTATAATGGCATCCTTGTCCTTGCGCTCAAACAGCCCAGCTCCGACAACTATGGCAGGGTTCTTTGCAGAAAGGATGGCAGAGCAGAATGGATGGCGGCCCTCAGCGATATCAAGGAGGGTTTTCGAGCCAGTGCCAATGTGCTCGTGATCATAATTGAAGTCAGTTGCAGGGCCAATGTACGCCACTTTTGCCTGAGTTGCTCTTACAGTCTTCCGGATCCTTGCATTCACCATTGGAGCTTCTACTCTAGGCTGCAAGGTGACAATAGTTCAATAGAAGTTCTGCATACACTCCAAAAGCTGGGAGTTTAATAAAAAACATTTCTTAAATGATTTTGAAGACAAGTCCAGGATAATTGGTGACATATAGTAAAAGCTATACTCAGCTGTAGAATTTTCATCTTTTTATTTCAGTGGTGATGATTTTTGCAGAATAAAATCCAAACAAAAAGAATTCTCACTGAAATGATAGCACTACGTGAGTGCAGAATCAGGACATGAAAAGAAAACTAGAACTATAGCTTAGAAATGACCACACTATGAAGCGCATAAGATATTAAAACCATATTCTACACGGATTAATCTTGGATAGGAGAAGATAAGACCAGCCATACAAATTCAGCATTTTTTCACCACCAAGGCATATTGACAAATGCTACATGAAAAAAGATGGAATCTCCCAAGCATTTTATTATGACAACTTGAGCGCCATCCAACAACATACCACAATCACAAAACAAACTTCCACCAACCGCTCATCTAATGAAATGCAAATAAATCAAAGCTTTGTACTTTAGTAGAGAACAAATTTTTGAAGTAAAAGTTTCATCACAGAATTGTTGTCATAATGTTTTGTGCCAAAAGTAGATGCACTATTATGCTTCAGTAACAAACCATCATTTGCTAGTAAGTCTTGAAGAAAAAAACCATGTTATCTAACCACGTTTATGATACATTTTCCAAGTAAACATGATTTTGGAGCTATGTCACAATCTAAACTTCCTCAAACTAATCATGCGACCTTAGCACCCGCCATTGATGTGTGGGCTCCGAAAATTCGCCACCGACCCCTCGACAATTTTGAATTTGAAGAGAGTTTGATTTTGGTGTGTAATTTTCGTGGCAGAAATAGTAGATAAGACACTACCCGAAATTTCATCTTCATTTGGGACTTTAGATCTAGTTTCAAGTTTCCTAGGCAAGCTCCTATAATTAGTTACCCCGATAAGTGAGAGAACTTTCAATTGGTAGTTAGATTGCTTAATCGAACGATAAGTAGAAATATATGAGTTTTAGAATTTAAGATTATGAAATTCACCATTTCATCTTAAATGGATGGTTAGGAAATGACGTCAAGATAAATGATTGGTCATCAGTCAGCAGTGGTACTTAATGTAAGAATGACCTAATCAATCGGGGATCCTTATCAAGAACATGTTATGGGTTTAAGGAGACAATCTTAAAGCCTTTAGACAGAGGTTGTTTGTCTATCAAGATACCCTATAATTCGCAACTCAAAGGTATTGGGAGTATGAGCAATTGAGCGACGGCCAAATCACGAAGGACTCACGTAATCGCTTCATCTGGAGCCCACCAGCCCACGCATTGAGGACAGCCACGCCCATTCAAAGATTGATTGAGAGTAACATAGTAGACCGATTTGACATTAGCATGCTGAATTTTCTTAATTCTACCCGGAAACTATTGCGAAAGGTAGATGGATTGAGTTTGATTTTTTAGAGATTAAATTTCATTTAAGCATTTTTAGATCGATATTTTAATTTGAGTTGATTTGATTTGAAATTAAAATGACATTTTGATGGAAATATCCACTCTGGTTGAAATCACCATTCAACACAGCCATCGTCGGGATAGTTAATTGATTGACTTGAATATATTTAAGAACTTTAGATCCTGTCGATTCTATTTAGCTCACAAGGATCGGATCTACTATCACAATTTACGTATATTTCACTAAGTTGAAATTTTATAATGATTTTATAACGACGAAGACTAAACTAGATGCAACCCGCAAGACATTCAATCTAAACATTCAACATAGTGGGGCTAGGCGTATATTTAATACCTTAATTAACGCCTTTACGCTATTGCAAAAGTGTTGCGAATCCGGTGGCGTTTATTTCAACTTTATATTTTCAATTCAGAATACTACACTTCACTTATAGCTTTTTCAACTTAGCTTATTAAATATAAGCCTTGTTGCTTAATTCACGTTTGAATTGCATTTGAATTTGACTGCTGGCTATCAAACTTAATATACGTGTCTTGTGGTTTTGATTATAAATCCAATTAGATTTTCACTTAGATCATTTAAAGTGACATATTATAAAAATTATATTCATGATTATTGACTATGTATCCAATTCTTTATATGTCTCACTTAAACTTTCACAACACTTCTTACCTTGTTTAGTATGAATTAAACCTTAATTCATTTGTTAATCAAGAAGTTTTGCTATGTTTGTTATTGTTCAGTGATAAAATGTTGTCTATGTTAGTTGGTGAAATATCAAAATCCACATTTGCTCACAGGTGAGTTATCGAATTTCATATTCGTTCTCAAACTTGATTGATTTAAATCGACTTTTGAAAATAAATTATAGATTTGATTTTTTATTTTTTGGCAAGTCATATCGCATTGACCATTTAACATTGTAATCATCTCCATATTCATATAAGAGTTATTAAACCCAATTTAAATTCATCTTTAACTCCATATCAAATTCCATATTTATTTGAAAATTAAACTTCAAATTTATTACAAGTCTCTTATGAGTTTAGTATTTACCTCCCCAAATTTCACTTAACTTGAGTATCCTCATTTGTTTGAACATATTAAACAACGAATCAAGCACTCATTTAGCAATAAATTAAGTAATTCACCTTCATAGTACATTTTAGGAGTAATAATTATTGACACACTCTATTATTATTTTTAACATGTGAACTCATTCCCTTTTCATTTTATTTTGTTTTAAGACTTTATGCTTACCATTAATTTAATATCCAATTAATTTTAAATTGAAGTCTTAAAATTTGATGAAATTTCAACCTCCGCATCATCTGTGAGTGCATCGATGTTTAGCTTTCTCGGTCTTAATGACGTGAGTGTTATCTTGCATCCAAACACAGAACCAGGATAAACAAAGCTTCTAATAAATTTTGACAACATTTCAACTAAAGGAACGAATCCGATGGACGGGGGTTTACCTCTCTTGGTGACGCCTCTAATAAAGATAATGAAGGCCAGATCATGACACCGCAATGATTTATTTCGTCGCGCTCTAATGCGACGACTAATGGCATCCTCAAACCCGCAGAAATAAGATAAACACATATATTTTCACATCCACAATAATTATTTCCACACATTCATCATTCACACAAACTGTTTCATTGAGCACCTCTGACACTCCTTTGCAATCATCATAAAGCAACCTCCTATGAAGCATCAATTCTACTTGCCCATCTTGTATACTGGAGCCACCCATAGATTGGTCCACCAAGAGAGAGAGTCCTGTGCTGTTATCTTGCAAGTAAATTCCAAGATTAATAGGATAATAATTTCCTGTAACAGGTTGGTGTACTCGCAGTACCCAGTCTGACCTATAGTTTCAAATCCTCTTTATGAAATCTCGCCCGTTTGAATCCGTATAAAATATCTTATTGGTCAGCATTTTTGTTGTAAATTGGGTGGCTACTTCTTTCCCATTCCTATCGTCAATGGGTATTGGACCAACTTAAAACTCAAACTCTACATGTTCCTTTGTCTTGTATACTCTGGTAATCTGATATATCCATGGATTGATCTGTTCATGCACTTCATCTACTAGGGGTCCTCGCAAAATAGTCAATGGAACCTGTTTAGATTTGATCAGAGAAGTGCCATTTGGGCGAAAAACATATGCTCCATCATTAACCGCTTTATTGTAAGAGAGATCTGGGCAATCTGGGTAGTCTCCACTTGCTCCATTATGTCAAAGAATGACAGGTTTTTCCATGGTCAAAGCTGCTTTTATTGAGATGAGAATAGAAACCTATGGCTTCTAATGTAGTAATCGGGAAGACTGTCAAAATACCATCAACGGAGAATTCACCAGTAATTTCTTCTAAAGGCATTAACTTACTAGCATACATTGATAACTCCTCAACTCCAAGGGAAGCCAAGTGTTGCAATATTTCTGTATTATCAGAAACCATTTCTACAAACAGTACAACAGGCTTGGGCTTGAAGAGACCTTCCATACTACTCTTCCGATCGACAAACCCTTGGGGCGACAACCTCCAGATTGCACAAGAGACTATGGGAGGCAGCGTCGTTGCTTAGGCTCCAAGCAGAGTGAAAAGAGCTCGACTTGTGGTTTCTCCTCAACGGCAAGTACAGAAGCAGCACAGCTATTCACTACGAAAAGCAAGGAGAGAAGAGAGAGGGAGGGGTCGGACGATCCTTCTTCCTGTAGCAACGAGGGAAGGAAACGAATAGATCGACTAAGCTTGCGTTTGCCTCTTGAGTCACGGTAGAGAGAACGGATGGCCATGCGTAGGGAGTGGAAGGAAAATGGAAGAGAACGAGGAAGGTTCGTTCGTTCGTCTGGGAGCACGTTCGTCTAGGAGCACTGAGGAGGCTTGCAGTTTTCTTCGTTTGCTGTCGTTGAAGGAGAGCGAATGGGAGAATCCAAAAATGGGAGTGGTTTCTTGCGGTTTAAGAGTTGCGGAAATGAAGCTTGGAGGGAACTGTTGCTGGCGGTTCCTTAACCTAATGAACGAGAGAGAACGGTTGATAGCAACAAGGTTCAAAATTTGCATAATATGAATATTATTTCTAAGCAAATTCAACATTTCGGATTCAATGGAGCATTCACAAGAGTCCATTCGGCAGTCATTAAAAATGGATCTATTTCAAAATGCTAAGTATCGGCCCGACCGCCGATTTTCACGTAGTCTTGAATTGTGAAATTTTACTGATAGATTTTGACGTTTCAAAACTAACGGCGCAATCAATTTCGCGAACGGAGGTCGTTTGGTTTACGTCGGCATCTCCAGATCTCGAGCGCGCATGCAATTATATTCTAACTAGTTTACGCATCAACGCACTGGAGAACTCCGCTCCGATCGGAGGTCATTTGATGATTTCGCCCCAGATACTCGATTTGCGTGCTATCACTTTCAATCATTCGACATTTGCACAGATTTGTCCGAACTGAGCGTGAATAGTAGTATCATTTAATAGTTTTCGACATTTCGAAGCTAACAGCACGATCAATTTCATGAACGGAGGTCGTTCGGACATCGTCGCAGCTTTCCGCCTCCGATATGCGCGTCAACACATTGATAGCTCATTGGTTGATCGATTGATCGTTAAATTGTGCAATATTTATATTCCGATCAATTTCGACGCTTTGAACGCGACGGCGAAGTCCGTTCGTCGATCGGAGGTTGTTTCGGCTATTTTCGGTGACGTCCAGTGCATTTTGAGCCCCGATTGCGACCGTTACTCCGGGTTTAGATGAACTCAATTTATGACATATGTGGGTCAACAATGCTCAACAAATGTGATTCGCATACTGGAGCGAAGTCACGCTTGAAAACCGATTGACCGGGTCACCATAACTTGGATCATTTCAACTTTGATCAGAATTACTAAACTAGATTATAGATGACGCCTTATTTGGGACGCTAAATGACCGTCATTTGTCAAAAACTCATTTGACAGAGATAAGAGTTATTACACCATCTACTCTCCGCTTTCTTAAGATCTCTTTCTTTCATGTCCTTGCAGATTTGAGTTTTCTCCAATCCTAGCTTCGTACTTGATTGGATTTATTGGAAGAATTGATTTATTTGTTTTGATGAAGGACTCCGTTGAAGAGTTGGTTTATCTGTGCTTGGTCGGATTTGAAATTTCTTCTGTCCTAGCTTTAAGCTTGACGGATTTGATGAAAGTCTGACCTGATTGATCCATATTGACTTGTCGAAGTGATGACGCCATGAATCGCCACGCCTGACTCGTTGAAGGATATACATGATGACCCAACCTCCCGCCTATATGTGATCGTGTTGAGTTATTAGTCAAGAATGCTTTAAATGTGATCAACAATGAAATTCTTTAGTTTGGCCATCGCTTTATATGAACTATGGAATTGCTTCTTCTGCTGCCGCTGACCGACTTGATGAGGAGATTGGTTGATCTGCGCTTGAGTGATCAAATCATTTGAGAATAGATTGAGATATCAGCAATATATATAAATTGATTTGAGCTCAATTTAGAGTTTCTCAGATTGTCGATCTATCGATGTAAAAAAAATCTCTTGATCCTCATAATCACTAAGTTGATCTGAGATCAATAGTATCATCATTGATGACGAAAGCTTTCACTTACATTTTCTTACCGCTTTGAGTGAGGAGAGCGCCAATCCATGACATTTGGGCTTGTTGAGTTCGACCTTTAAAACCTCTTAAGTCTTCGACTTAAGCTATAATGGGTGGTGGTCATCGAATGATTTAACGGATCTTTCACTTCTTTCATATGGAGGAGAGCATTAAAGAACTCCCATTTGTTGAAACTCATCTCGGTCCTGACTTCCTGGATATGAGGTTAATATTTTTCCAACTTATTGATTGAAGCTCCCAAATTGAAATTTCGACTTGATCTCCAATTTGAAAAACTGGGAGATAAATTTTGATATTTAGGTCTTTTTTCATGCGTAGAAATAGATTCCTTTTGTTCTCAGAAACCCGCAACTTAACAAGAATAAATTATGGATATATTCGGATTTCTGAAAAGCTCGATGACAACCTGAATCAGAATAAATTCGAGAACCTCGTCTTATAGCACGATGTCAACTCAAATAAACTTAACATAAATTTAAAAAAATTCCACCTATCTTGCAAGAAAAATTCTAAAACACATTTAGAAAAAATTTTAAGATGAAATTACACAAATACATCAATATTTGAATTAATATGCTCTTAAGAAGGTTTTAACATGTAATATTGATTTCATCTATATACAAAAATCTAAAATGCCCCCTGTGTAACAGAAAAATTTTCGCGAAAATTTTTTTTTTCATATGAAATGGGAATATTTATTTAGGATCTCGCATGAAGCACATGTCAATAGATATATATACTAAAAAAAATGTCCTAATTGTAATTCAGAAATGTATTCATCATATGTAATATATTTTCAACCACCATTAATCATCGATCTTTTCACCTTTAGTCAATGAGTTGAGTACCCCTCCTTGATACACTTTTTCAATAACAAAAGGACCCTCCCAATTAGGCTCAAATTTGTCACCAAATTTTTGATTGGAGATAATTGATCTTCTCAACACAAGAACCAATTCTCCTTTCTGGAAAGTTCGAGTCGCATCGTATGGTCAAAAGCCCGACATCTTTGCTCTGAAACTTCCAAATTTTGATGAGCTAATCTAACTTCATCACATCGAGCATTTTGATCTTCAGATTGTATTGGATTGCTATTCGAAGTGAAGGCAACTCAACTTTGAGCAGAAAAATTGTTTTAGTTCCAAATACCAATGAATAAGGAGTGGTTTTAGTTGGCGTCTTATAGGTAGTTCGATATGCCCATAATACCTCTATTAGTTTAGTATGTCATTCTCTCTTGTTTTTAGTGAGGATATTCTTGAACAGTTTGACCAATGTCTTGAAGGCTTCCAACCGTTTGCTTTCTGATTGTATATTGAAGAGTATCGCCGATCAATTTTTTATCGACAATCTATAAATCTTTGAACTTGATTATCAAAATTATTCTGGTACACCCAAATCTATAAACCACATTATGCGAAGAAGTTGATCACTCAATTAAAGAACTTCTTTAAATAAAGTCACTTTAGAAAAAGAAATAGTCGCCGCTGGATGAAGTGTTCAGACGATCATGTCAATTGGTCCAATTACATCCGTACCTCAACATTCGAATGGCCAAGATGCTATCGTTAAGTGTAGTGGATTTGGAGGTTGATGGATTATATTCTCATGTACTTAACATTCATGACACTTCTTAGCATGATTAATATAGTCTCTCATCATGATGGCACAATAATAGCCCTCCTTGATCTTTACCGCCATTTTGACTGACGCACGCAAAATCCTTCATAACTTCAACCATCACTTTGGTGCTTATCATCAGACATCAGAAATACATTTTTCAAATGATCTATGATATAGAGTGTTGTTGACGAAAGCATAGCGCAACATCTTCTCAATTTGAGCTGCCAAAGATTTACTATTTGGTAATTGTCTTCTTTAAAATAGTCAAAGAAAGGTTGTCTCCAATTATGTGGCTCTTCTAAAATGAAGGCTTCGCACTTCCTTTCTGAAGCAATGTCAAACTTAGTTCTTCTGGGTATAATCCCTTGTTGATTTTGGAGAGTATGAGAAGCAACCTGAGTCGATCCCCAAATTTAATAACCCTCTACCGTAATTGGTAACTTGTCTAGTAAATATGCCGATCATGACATAATCACCATTCATACTTGTCATCTTCTTAGCTAATTTTGCTAAACAAATTTTTATTATTCTCGATCGAGATACTCGAAGGTGATATTTGGTATTTGCTTCATAAGCTCGAGAACTCACTGATAGAAAGCTATCTGTTTGTTGATTTTATAAGTCAAGTACTTGATTTATAAGTCGAGAATAAAATATACAAGTTTTGAATGCCTATGAAAATAGCTTCTTCAAAACCGCCACCAATGCTTCATATTCGCCTTCATTATTAGTTCTTGGCTTGGCCAACCCATATGATCATCTCATTATCCCTCCTTCTGGTGAAAACGATCCGATTCTTGCTCTACTGGGAAATTTAGAGGTTTGACTGTTGATCGATGAGGCTCCATCAAAATGCATTTCAAATTTGTGATTTTCTCTTCATAAATGAGCATAATTTGCTCATCTGCAAGTCGTCATTAAAAGAAGAATGGTGCCTAGAAAATCACTAAGACTTGTCCCTTACTATTTTCTCAACATATGTGATATCAAATTGTAATACTACCCATCTTGCAGCCACAACGCCGGTCTTGTCATCAAGTACTTCACGGATCGATTGAGATGAGTGATCTTGTGAGATAACATATAGTGACGAAGCTTTTGACCGCAAAGATCAATGTCAAGGCTTCTATCTAGTATCTCATTTCTGCCCAATCTTCAACCGATATAATAAAGAGCATTTTCTTTGCTTTGTTCATTGTGTTGTGTTAATAATGTCCCGAGAGACTCTTTTAACGCAACTGTGTATAGAATGAGGGGCCTTCAGGAATAGGCGTTGCTAGGATTGGTGGATTTAATAGGTAGCTTTTAATGCTATTAAAGGCTTCTTGGCACTCCTTGTCCCATTTGAATGAAGCATCCTTCTTCATTAACTTGCAAATGGTTGACATCTGATAGTTTGATATAAATCGGATGAATGCAAGCTATCCTTATAAAGAAAGAATGCGAAAACTCTTCGATGGAGGCATCTCCACAATTGCCTTGATCTTGACTGGATCAATTTCAATTCCTCTACGACGCACAATATACCCAAGGAATTTTGTTGAGGATACCCCGAATGCACAGTTTAGAGGATTCATCTTGAGATCATATTTTCTAATTCTCTCCAATACAATTCTCAGGTCTTCAAAGTGATTTTCAATTTAAGCTCTTCACCAAAATCTCAACATAACATTCCACCTTTTGTGAATCAACTCATCAAAATACGCGTATGACTCTTGGTATGTAGCTCCAAAGATTTTTCAAAGGCATGATTGTACCAAGAATGCCAATAGATGTTATGAACGATGCATGTCTTTCATCTTCAGATGTCATTTTGATTAGGTTGTATCCCGAAGATCCATCCATAAATGAGAACATATCATAGTTAGAAATATTGTCCACTAGTAGTTCTGATATTGGAAGCGAAAAGTCATCTTTTGGGTATGCCTTATTTAGGTCCCGGAAGTTAATGCAGAGACGGATTTGGTCGTTCTTCTTCTAACTGACAATGTTATCCACCTACATACTTCTCCTCCTGGATGAAGCCCGCGATCACCTTCTTAGTTTCGCAATTACTGCTCTTCAATCTCTAATCTCATTTGCTAAGCTTGCTAATACCGATCCGTTTTAATGGCAAGTTTATGAACCGCTACATCGAGATAAGCCGGCATTTCAATAGCAAAAGCAATCCATGAATTCATATTTTAGCTCTTCAACTTTCTATCAAGTAATGGCACCGACGAAAGTTGGAGGATCATCATCACCTAGGTTGATTTCTTTGAGTTCATCCATAGTAGCTATTATTTGTCCACCATCTTCGAAGTTCTTTAGATGCGTTTGGCTTCTACTTCTTCATCTTTAGAAGAATTTCATGGAGATCATCTTCTTCGTCACTCTTAGTTTCGATCTCAGCTTCTATTATATTATAACAAGGTCTATTTTGATAAGATTTATGAACTAGACCTTTAGTGATAAACTTATCACTTCTTCATGAAGGACTTCTTTGGCTCCACATCTTGTTAAAGATTTGAGTTCTATGTTTAATATATGAATTCCAAGCTTATGAATTCATTCTTCGCAATTTTGTGAATAGTATATTGATATTCTAATATCTACCGTAATTTTCCGTTGAGCAAGTCATCTTACAGGTCGAGACTCTTCGATTTGTAAAATAGAGTTCTGTTCGCCACTCTCACTCAATGGGCACATAAAATGTTATCAACTTCTTCAATATTATGAACCTGGGAGTGATTTCTTTGAAGTACTGTTGAGGGATGAGTATAATTTTGAAGTTCTCGAACACTGCTAAATGAGATATCCTTCTTGATGCGACCCTCTGAACTATATTTTCATAAGTAGATTCAGAGTCATAGTCTGAATCATAATCACTTATTTCATAATTTGCCTTTCTTGAAAGTTTAAAAGTTCTCTTGGGTTTAACAGGAATATATTCTTCTTCTTGTGTGTCACTTCCCAAATGAGGAACTGATCTTCTTGACTTAGGTGTAAAGTCAAGTACTTTAGGGAGAGTCGACATTGCCTTCTCTCTTCCTCTTTGCTTCTGCTCTTTCACTTTGTGAAATTGCTTTTAGTTCTAACCTGGATACCGCTTCAAGAGGCACCTGACTTAGGCTCTTTGAGGATAAACTTTGCATCTTCATAAATCTTCATTGACTGGAATGATTTTAAGTTACCGGGAATTCTGAATTCTTCTCCATCTTTCAGATACTTCATACGTTGATGCATAGTTGATGGGATCATTCCATACTCATGCAGCCATGGTCGACCCAAGAGAGCTCTAAATAACGTATTAACGTCGATTACATGAAACTTAGTTTCTGTATATAAATCTCGAAACTTGAGCGAGAGAATAAAAGAACCCAGAGTTTTCTGCTATTTTTCATTGAAACTATGAACCATCAACTTGTCTCTCACAAGATGTTGAATATCAAATGATAACCCTCTTAATACCTTTAGACCCAT
Source organism: Cymbidium sinense (assembly GCA_021442155.1). Lineage (NCBI taxonomy): Eukaryota > Viridiplantae > Streptophyta > Magnoliopsida > Asparagales > Orchidaceae > Cymbidium > Cymbidium sinense. Next base: position 89,141,228 of record CM038224.1, read on the forward strand.
AAGATTGATAAAAGAACATGAATCAATCAATATTCAACTGATCGAGATGTCATCACTCTCTGCGGTAACATATAGAGGACGGTCGTGATCCGCTGTTCCCAACATAAGATCTTATTCAGAAAATATGATTACTGGGAGATCTTGAGTTTGCAATGCTTCGGTCATGCATATTTTAGCAAAGTAAACTTCATAATTTTCCGGATCTTTGAGAGCATGTATCAAAATTTCTCAGAGATCTTTTGATATTAAGAGAGCCTCATACACACTCAGTTGTGTAGGGATCTTTCTCAGATATGATAGAATATTATAATCTATCTTTTCGCTTGATTTAAGCTTCATTCTAAGATTTTTGGGAACGACATCTTCGTTGACTTCAATTTGTTTGCCTTTGTCTTTATTTGCATTTCCCTTCTTTGATGAAGGCAATAAGACTTTACCACTTCTCAACTGAACTTGAATCACCTTATCTTGCTCAGATTTTTCTGAAGAGATAGTTTCTTCAAATTCTCTTCTTATTCTGGAGGATTGGCTAAAAGGGCTAGACTCATTTTTCAACTTCATACGTTTCATGCATAATGATATCGATGAATGAGTCTTCTCCGTTGGAAAAATATAGATCTTCATCTGAACTGTTATCGTCTTGTTGAGTCATTAAATAAAATTCAGATGTTAACTCCTAGGGCTCTTCTTGCTTTCCGATAAGAATTTTGATGAGGTCGAAGTTTTGACTACCCTTGTCATTTCGAGTAACCGATGCTAAAGAACCTGATATCACATAAATGATCAAAGATGTCTCTATCAACAAGATTCACCATTATCTTCTTCATATTCACTAATGCGAAGTTTAGGTATAAAGTCTACAAGCCTAAATGGTTGCCTTGTCGGTTGGTGATACTCTTCTAGATTGTTAATAATCTTTTGAGTTATAGTTATCTTCTTGATTTTCTTTTTCTTAGTCGATTTCTTTGTTTTATAAGGCCTACATTTAGTAGACTGTTCCTCGTGCTGTGATGAGGTAGCATTATCAAAATGTCGCTGAGAAGCCCAAATACTTGATCTAGTCATCTCTTTTAATCCAATATAAGTTCAAGTGGTGAATTCCACTTAACACCAGGGATGCCTTTAGTCGCATTTTCACTCTTTTGGAGACTATCGTTTCTATTCTTCACCAACTGATTTCTCCTCTTTTGTCTTTGATGGATGAGACAGAAGAGGACGTAATCATCTTTGTAGACTCTTTTTGGGTTGACTAGAACACCGTGTAAATTCACCTCGTCGATACTTTCTAGCCAATCTTGAAGACATAACAATTTTCAATGAGATGATCATCCGATAATAGGACGAATTTAGATTCACGACTTGACGCCTTCTTGACCTTTTAATTTATAGTAATTGTAAACCTTTTGATTGTTTTAGAAACAATTTGGCCACATTGTCCCTTCTAAAGGAATAATCTTTGTTCATCTTTTTCTTAAGAGATGACCGCATTCGTCATCATCTTGTCGCTTTTTCCCACCACTTGGAAAAGTGAGGTTTGTCATTGCCTCCCAATACCATTTCTTTCTTATCATCTTTGTACATCCGTTATTTTTCTTTATCCACATTATATATCACCCGCTTTTCATAATTTGAGTTATAAGAAATAGCATGAGTTTTGTTTCTTCTTGAGTCTGAAGATTTGTTTCTTTTGCTTTATCTGTATAGATTTTAGACTTAGGGCGATTCAGCTTTTCAAATTTAACCATCCTAAGTCCCTGAAATGTTGTAATCGCTTCATACATTAGAGACGCCATTTATCCATTATATCTTCTCTTCTCAAGTAAAGTCATCGACATGATTTTCTGCTATAACCTCTTATAATTCAAAGATTTTAACCAATCATTTGACAATCAGATACCACTCAAAAGTAGTCAAATCAAGCTAACGAACTAACGTGAATGAAAATAATGGCATTCCTCCTACCACAATAAGTAAATTTTAAATTAGCTAGATGTTTGTTACCAAGCCCACTGAAGGTATTAAATTTCGACAATAAGTAACCTTTCGGGTAAGACACTTGATCATGTTCAGCTGGGTAAGAGCGACCCTTACTCACTAGCTTTTCAGCCTACTCTGAGGCTATGACTACCTTAATCTTTTCATTGATTATCATTTATAAAGGCATCTATCGCCTAGCCATATTTTGAATTATCGGCTTAAGAGGTAATTAGTTAACTTCATTCCTCGCTTCAGGTGTAACGTGTACTGTAGGAGTTTGAGGTACCAGAGTGACTGGTGGTATAGAGATTGTATTATTAGCTACCTGTTGATTAGCATACAAAATAGGTGCTGCACTTGATGTGATATTGTTTTGCAACATCATCATAATATTCATTTGCACCATCATGTTATTCATCTTGGTACCGAGCTGTGCAATTTCCTTATCTTTGACTTCCATTTGATGCTACATTTCTCTCTTCTCACGGCCAACAAGTACAGTGCTCTTTTCTTCTTCCTCTGTTTGTTGCCTCCTTATCTTGGAAGAACTTGACCCTTCTCTTGTGCATTTGTAGAGGGCTTATCGATTGAACGACGACGCCGATTATAAAAGCGTACCAGTCGATTATTTCCGGTTCAACTATAAACAACACCAACACCCATGATCTCTTTCTTCTTCTTCTTCAGCAGAGACTGAAGATCCATCTTCTATTTACTCTGTGAAGACTCTTCTTCATAAATGTCGAATTGAGGTTCAGATTTCCCTGAGTTCATGTTGCTACTGATGGTGCTAAGAGGAGAGTTCATCTATATCTCTGATCATATAGACGACTTCTACTTTCATAGTGTCCTCTTCATCACCTTCTTTTTGCACATGAATTTATGATCGACATTTCCAGTGAATTTTTGGTTCAATGTACGGAACGAATACTTCTTTCATTAAAGGACAAGGTCAAGTCATCAACTTTCTCTTGTAGGGTGAATCGATTTGTGATGGGATCTCCTGAGAGGATTCTCCGTGGTGTCGACCATCATGTCTTTCATCAATGATATCCACTGATGAGTTATTTTGAGGATTTCAGTAGTATATCGATGTCACACCTCTTTCATTCTTCTGGATTTCATCACGGCCTAATTCCATATCGCTTATCCTTTCGTCGGGACCTTTGTCCGAATCTGAAAGTGTCACGCCCGATGCTCACCACGCTGGCATACCTCGACTAGTTACTAAAAGAGATGACGACCTCCTTGGTGGAGCTTCAGTATTTTCACTCACCACTGGCCTCTGAAATTTTCTTTTCATTAAGCATCTATCCTTGGCCACTTTGAGAACTATGTATTCTAGCAGATAGTGTTTCAGGCTGCCTCCTCTGTGGTGGTGGAACTTGATGTGGTTGAGTCCAGAAGGACTACTTTACTTCACCGATAGAGCTATTCCTCTTAACCCACTTTAGGTGGGTGAATACTACAGATTGCTTGTTCACTGCCTGGGGAACCCAGCTCAAAGATTTCTTCTTCTTCTCTGTCTTCTGGTTAATTTGCTTCCTGATAAGGAAGCTTCATGATCATGCTTTCCAAATACAAAAGGTTCAATCGGCGGAGCAGTTATACCACGAGGTAGTAAAGACACTTTGCCCACTAACGGTTCTTTTCGTCACGGGGGCTTCAAATTGGCCTAGCCTTTTAAAAACTGAAGTTCTCTATCGGGAGAACTCCTTAACGGTTATTGAACTGATTGAATGTGGCTAATAGAGCTTCAAGAACTGAGGCTTTCCAAAGATAATTCCTGGACGAGTATTGGTACTTTAGAGTTACAACGATAACCGGAAATTCAAGTTACCAAGAATTATACCCAACATCTCCTGTATGACGATTACAACGCGCAGATGTTCGCACCACGCCTTAGCTAAACGGTTAAATAAATGCTCTGTAGATCTATTTCTGTGAAAGTGAAAGATGAGGATTAGTAATTAACAATTATTATTTCACCTCATACTTTCAAAATGAGAGGCACTACAGAACAAAATAATAGTGTAATAAAGATGCACTCTACAAAATAATTTATTTGATATAAAGTCTTATACAATAGTAATATGAATTTATTAAAAATTTAAATCACTATTTTTTTTGAATTTTTAAATATTTTATTGCTACTATAACACATATTACTAGTCAAAGATAGAAAGAGAAACATATCCCCAACGGAGTCACCAAAAATCTGTGAGCTCTGAAAATTCGCCACCGACCCCTCAACAATTTTGAATTTGAAGAGAGTTTGATTTTAAGTGTCGGTGTAATTTTCAAAAGGCAGATGGAATAATAGATAAGACACTACCTGAGATTTCCCCTCATTTTGAGAACTTTAGATCGATTCGTTTCTATAAAGCAAGTTCTATAGAATTACCCTCCCATAAGTGAGAGAGAACTTTCGACATAGTCTGTTAGATCGCTTAATGCGTAATGAGATAAGAAGAAAGATATAAAGTTTTAAAATTTAAGATTATGAAATTCATCATTTCAGCTTATACCGAATGGTTGGGGAAATAATGACATGCTCGATCTAGATCACATGGTCACATTCCGCCGCGATCACTACCACTTAGTCAAAGGAGTGACCAAACTGACCGAAGGATCCTTATCGAACAGTTACGCCCGAAGAAATCCTAGACAGCGGAAGGAGACAATTTTAAGTCTACTTTAGCCAACGATATTGTTACCCTATTAAGTATTCTATGATTCGCAACTCAAAGGGCGTGAGCCATCGAGGAGCATACCACGCACATCATAATATAATGGAACCCGATTGGCCAAATCACGATCGAAGGACTCTTATAACCGCTTCATCTCATGGAACCTATCGCCACGCAGCCGGAGGACACGAGTCACATCCTTACTAAGAGATTGATTGAGTGAACATAGTAACACTGATTGACATCGACATCGTGAAGCTGAAGTTTTCTTAATTTGTCACCTCCAACAAACTATGCTAATTGGATGACTTTGATTTTTTTAGAATTAAATTTCATTTAAGCATTTTAGATTGATATTTTAATTGAGTTGATTTGATTTAAAATAATCACATTTTGATAAGTATCCTCCGGTTGAAATCACCATTCAAAGACAATCATCGGGTAGTTAATTTTTTGACTTGAATATATTTGAAAACTTTAGATCACGACTCTACTTACCCTAACAGAGGATCGATCTATCGTCACACGTATTACTTCTTAGATATTTCACTAAGATGAAATTCTTATAATGGATTTTAGGTTTTGTTAATCCCACCCGCTAAGACTAAACCGAGATACAACCCGTAAAGATCCTCGACTCAATCCAAACATTCAAAGATAGTGTCACGTATATTTAAGAATACCTTAATACACTTCAACTGTATGAATTAAACCTTAATTTATTTGTTAATCAAGCAGTTTTGCTATGTTTGTTATTGTTCACTAATGTTTGGAATTATCAGTGATAAAATGTTGTTTATGTTAGTTGGTGAAATATTAAAATTCACATTTGCTCACAGGTGAGTTATTGAATTTCATATTCGTTCTCCAAACTTAATTATGTTCAATTTAAATCACTTTTAATAAGTCATACTAATTTCAACGTTTATTGCTTTAGTCATACTCATGCTTATTCGCTAGCATTATAATCATCTCCATATTCATATAAGAGTTATTAAACCCAATTTAGATTCATCCTTAACTTCATACCAAATTCCATATTTATTTGAAAATTTGACTTCAAATTTATTGCAAGTCTCTTATGAGTTTAGTATTTACCTCTTCAAGTCTCACTTGCATTTAACTTAAATATCCTCATTTGTTTGAACATATTAAACAACGAATCAAACACTCATTTAGTAATAAATTAAGTGACTAAATTCACCTTCACTTAGCACATTTTCGTAGGATAATAATGTTTATTGAGCACGCCACTCTCTATTATTACTTTAAGGTACATGTGAACTCCACATTATTTTTTTCATTTTATTTTATTTTAAGACTTTACGCTTCACCATTAATTTAATATCCAATTAATTTTAAATTGAAATCTTAAAATTTGATGAAATTTAAGAACCTCGATATCATCCGTAGAAGTCGACGGAGTGTTTTTTTTCGATAACGAGCGTAATGAAATGGTCTGCGACAATTGTCAGCACACCACTAATGCAATGGGCTTCTTGAAACTGCATTGGTGTCCAAACACATGGATTAGGATAAAACAAAGTCTTTCGACATTTCAACTAGGTGGCAACTAACAGATGCTTACTGATATGCCCTAATGAGCATAGCGATGGTGTATCAGAATACCGCCGATGATTTTCATCTCGCTACAGCACGAGACCTTCAAACCTGCAAAGGACAAACACATATTTCCACATCCACAATAATTAGGGTTTAAGACCCCAACTATTTATGAGGACCAATTTAGTCTACTAAACATGATAATTTGGTCTCAATTATTTGATCGGACCGTTGGTCCTTCCGTTTAGAATTTAATGAAAAATTGTAGAAAAATAATGAATAATACAGGGCATTTTCGGAATAACAAAAAATAAAAAGAAATAGATAACTAATAAACCCTACTCTCTTCGCATTTTCATTCACATACAGCATCATGGAAGGACCAATTTGGTCCCTAATCAAATAATCAAGGGACTAAATTGGTCCTCTGTCTCAGGACAAATGGTCCTTCATAAATAGGAGGATCGATCTTAAACTCACAATAATTATTTCCACACATTCATCATTCACACAAACTATTTCTTTGAGCACCTCTGACACTCCTTTGCCATCAACGTGAAGCAACCTCCTATGAAGCCTCAATTCTACTTGCCCATCCTATATGCTGGAGCCACCCATTGATCGGTCCACCAAGAGAGAGTTATGTGCTGTTATCTTGCAAGTAAATTCCAAGATTAATAGGATAATAATTTCCAGCAATTGGTTGGTGTACTCGCAGTACCCAGTCTGACCTATAGTTTTGAATCCTCTTTATGAAATCTCGCCCGTTTGAATCCGTATAAAATATCTTATTGGTCAGCATTTTTGTTGTAAATTGGGTGGCTACTTCTTTCCCATTTCTATCATTAATGGGTATTGGACCAAGTGTAAACTCAAACTCTACATGTTCCTTTGTCTTGTATACTCTAGTAATCTGATATATCCATGGATTGATCTGTTCATGCACTTCATCTACTAGGGGTCCTCGCAAAATAGTCAATGGAACCTATTTAGATTTGATCAGAGAAGTGCCATTTGGGCGAAAAACATATGCTCCATCATTAACCACTTTATTGTAAGAGAGATCTGGGCAATCTGGGTAGTCTCCACTTGCTCCATTATGTTAAAGAATGACAGGTTTTTCCATGGTCAAAGCTGCTTTTATTGAGATGAGAATAGTAACCTATGGCTTCTGATGTAGTAACCAGGAAGTCTGTCAAAATACCATCAACGGAGAATTCACCAGTAATTTCTTCTAAAGGCATTAACTTACTAGCATACATTGATAACTCCTCAACTCCAAGGGAAGCCAAGTGTTGCAATATTTCCGTATTATCAGAACCCATTCCTACAGGCAGTACGACAGGCTTGGGCTTGAAGAGGCCTTCCATACTACTCTTCTGATCAACAAACCCTCGGGGCGCAAACCTCCAGATTGCACAAGAGACTATGGGAGGCAGCGCCGTTGCTAAGGCTCCAAGCAGAGTGAAAAGAGCTCGACTTGTGGTTTCTCCTCAACGGAAGAAGCAGCACGCCATTCACTGCAAGGAGAGAAGAGAGAGAGGAGGGTCGGACGGTCCTTCTTACTGTAGCAACGAGGGAAGGAACAATAGATCGCTGTTTGCCGCTCTGAGTCATGGTAGAGAGGACGGATGGCCATGTAGGGAGTGGAAGGAAAATGGAAGAGAACGAGAAAGGTTCATTCGTTTGTCTAGGAGCATGTTACCTAGGAGCACCGAGAAGGCGGTTTTCTTCGCTTGTTGCTGTTGAAGGAGAGCGAATGGGAGAATCCAAAATGGGAGTGGTTTCTTTAGGAGTTGCAGAAATGAAGCTTGGAGGGAACGCTGTTTGCCCTTAACCGAATAAACGAGGGAACGGTTGATAACAAGAAGGTTCAAAATTTGCATAATATGAATATTATTTCTAAGCAAATTCAACATTTTGATTCAATCTGTTTAAGAACGGATTTATTCGAAGGCCAAATTAGATCTATTTTAGCTCAAAAAAATCACTCGACGCTGATTTTCGAGATTTGTCCGAATTGAGTCTTACTTGATAGATTTCGTTTCAAACTAATCGCAATCAATTTCACGAACGGGTCGTTGATTTGTGTCACCTCCAACCTCGATACGTCTGGCGGTGTTGACCTCGACGCGATCAATCATCGCCGGCAATATTTATATTCTAACCAATTTCGGCGTTCTAAACGCAACGGCGAAGTCAATTCATCGATCGAAGGTCATTTGGGCAGATTTTGGCGACGTCTAGTATATTTCAACCTCGATTTACGTGCTATCACTTCCAATCATTCGACATTTCCACAGACTCGTCCGAATTGAGCATGAATAGTAGTATTATTTGATAGTTTTCAACATTTCGAAGCTAACGACGCGATCAATTTCATGAACGGAGGTCGTTCGGACATCGTCGCAACTTCTCAACTCCGATATGAGCGTCGACACATTGATAGCTCAATTGCTTGATCGGTTGATCGTTAGATTGTGCAATATTTATATTTCGATCAATTTCGACGCTCAACGCAACCAAGTTCGTCATCGAAGGTCATTTCGACTATTTTCTGACGCCCAGGTGCATTTTGAGACTGATTTGCATCGAACTTAAAAACGGCTCGACTAATAACTTCAATAACACAATGGAGAGCTTACAACACGTAGACCTCAACTCTTGAATCCTTTCTTGGTTGGTTACAAATGAAGCGGTGGTGGCTCCTATTTAGTCATTCACCCACTCCCTTAGAAACATTCTAGATTAGAACAACAACAACAAGCCTTTATCTCACTATGTGGGGTAGGCTAAATGAATCATTCTTCTCCATTGTGTTCTATTATGTATCAAATTCTCATTTAATTCAAGTATACTAAGGTCATATTTTATACATCTTAACCAAATCTTTTTAGGTCTACCTCTACCTTTCTTAACATAAGGCAAATCTAATGCATCTACTCTCCTCTAGCAGAGTCATGAGCCGACGTTTTTAAACCATCTAAGGCGACTCTAATCTTATCTATCTATGTTCCACTTTTTCTCGAACATATCATTTCACATTTTATCTTTAAGAGTAAAGCCACCCATCCACTGAGCATCCTCATCTCACTTAACTTATGCTTCTCTTTTCTTATAATATTCATGCATAAATTATTGCAAGTCTTACCACCATCTTATAAAATTTTCCCTTAAGTTTAAGCATTTTTTTATCTGCACGTAATAGGATGCATTCCTCCAGTTCAACCATCCAACTTGAATTCCAATAAAATAATATCACCATCTATTTCACCATCATTTTGAACAATAGAGCCTACATATCTAAATCGCTCACTCTTTTTAATAACTTGTTCACCCAATGTCACAACACTACCACTATAACTTCTACAACTAAAATTACACTCCATATATTCAATTTTAGATCTATTTAAATGAAAACCGTTAGACTCTAAGGTTGACCTCCATAATTCAAGTTTCTCTTGGACTCCCTCTCTAGTCTTATCAACAAGAAAAATCTCATCAACAAAAAGCATACACCAAGGTACATCTTCACTAAATGCCAGTAAGAACATCCATGACTAAAGCAAAAGATAAGAGCTTAAAGCTGATCCTTGATGTAATCCAACTGAAATAGGAAAATATTTTGTCAATCCTCCTTGTGTTTGGACACAAGTAATAGCTCTAGTATACATATCCTTAATGACTTGAATATAACCAATATTAACTCTTTTCTTTTCTAGAACTCTCCAAAGAACATCTCTTGAAACTTTATCATAAGCTTTCTCTAAATCAATAAATATCATATGTAGATCCTCCTTACTTTCTCTATACTGTCATATATAAGAACATTCTAGATTACATTCTAGATTACATGAGATAAATCCTAATTGTAAAATCCTCTAAAACTTTACACTATTCCTACATTATTATACAATCTGAGGGGTTCTAGAGACTCCCAAGTTATTTCCTAAATATCTACACTATTCTAGAACATTTTGGAGACATATACAATTCATAAACTTCCATTGTCTTCTGGAGGCTTTTAGTATCTTTCAAAAGAGCCTAGACATGTATAAGACCTTCTAGAGCCTTCCAATGCATGATGGCTCCACTCCTTGATAGCTTTGGTTTATCCTTGTCCTATCTTAGCCATGTCATGACCATGTTAGCATGGCTAAACTCCTTAAGCCTTGGAGGGTGTGTCTTCCATCTAGCTTGCTTTGTCAATCTGTCTCTCTTATAGTAAGGTACTAAGAACAGCTTCTCCTTTAACCTCCAACATATGACCAACTTGACCAACTTCTTTGGAATTCAAACTGGCACTCAACTAGGGTGTTAACAACAGTTGGTATTGAGGTGGCTGTTGATAATGTTGATAAAAGGTTTAGTCCCTAATTCTAACTTTAGCATACCATTTTGTTCTTGTCCCAGGAATTCAACCACTTCTATTTAGGGTTTCTTTAATCTTAATATTAAATATTTGTTATTAATATAGATGATTCTTTGGCAAGCTTCCCTGATTACTTGTAATATTCTTAGTGAAGCAAGCAATCAAGAAAGTTGTAGCCTCTAAATCGAAAATATTTATCTAAAACTTCATCCCGAAGGTGCAAAGGAGAACCACAAATAATGCACCTATGGTTCACCCATCTATCCAAGTACTTTCTCCACACATCCATTCCAAAATAAAAGAAAAGGTATCAGGAGGCTAATTAGTGTCCATCGATCACAAAATCTCAAGTTAAATCTCTTGCATTCTACAGATTAGGGCTCTCATCCGGAAATGTGTGAAGTCTAAGGTCATCTCTCGGTTTTTTTGGAGACCCATAACAATCCTACCAACATGATTTGGTTCTTTTAGAATGTCTTAATTAAGACCTAATATATGTTAACAGCCAATTTATAAATGTTTCAATTAACTTTTATCTCTATTTTTGTTACCATTGCCTATGGTAGTTATTTTAATCATATGCATAAAGGCCTTGACAAAGCCATAAAGACATTCAAAACAACTTTGATGGTCCTTAGTTGGTATCTGGGAACTTCAACACATTTCCCCATTGGCATGAAAAAGGGAGTTTTCCAAATTTGGGTTCCATAGAAGACTTCACAAATGCTTCCATTAAGTGTGGGCTTATTGATGAAAGCTTTTACGTGCAATAAACTTATATGGATCAATAAAAAGATTTGGGAGATACTAAATACAGCCCTATCTATTGCCTAGTATGAACAATTCAATAATACTAAAATCTTCCATCTCAACAAAAAATGAATCATATCATTCTCCCCTCCTGGTGAATATTACCAAACACATACCTTTTGTCCCTCCCTCTTTTAGGTTTCAAAATATGTGGACCTTCCGTAAAGACCTTTTCAGATTTTTCTTCATTTTAATCAAATTGCTCCATGTGATGGATCGAGTTTAATTAGACATTGGATTAAGCATAAGCACCATAAATCATCCTGAAGGACTAAAATAAATAAATAAGTCTTTGATAATATGTTTGTCAATATCAAAGCCACAAAAGAAGAGGTGACTCGTGCTAAAAGTCTTTTTTTTTTGCATTATGGCTTCATTGAAGATAGTATAAATCTAATTGTCATTAATAATTTCCATGAATACTAGATATGGAGGAAGAATTTTGGAGTTAAGTCTAGTATTAAGACGATAAGCATGGAAATGGGAACACTAAAAATTTTCAAAATTATGACAAACTACGTAGGGCCACCAATAAAATTTATAAAATAAGAGATGGAGATCAATGACTAGATTTAAAATATTGGTTTGGTTATGTTCTTAAGAATCCATTATTTTTCTAGCCTCTTATAGGAGAGAAGCATTTGACTTTTCTCTCTTGATGATTCATCCTGAAAACTGCTCATTTGGATGGCATTGAGTTGTCATAAATTTTGACCCCAATAATCAGCCAGCCAGGGTGATTTCACCCCTTTACCTATCAAAAGTTTTGAGGAAGCCATAACTAACTTCTTTTTTGACAATTTTTTTTCTCCACCTCTATTGCTCTAGTCCTTAAAAATGCAAAACCTTGAACATTGAAAATATCTATCTATCTATCTATATATATATTGAACCATCAATTTGTGCATTGTTGTCAAAAAAATCATGACAAAAATATTATCTAAAGGATTTGCCTATCATCTTAACAAAATTATCTTATCCAATGAAAGTAGTTTCATCATTGGTGGGGACATATGGGGGCATAAGTAGAATATCCTTTTGGCTCAGAAATTTCTCCATGAAATTAACCACAAAGTCCATAGTAGTAACTTCTTAAACTTGACATCCATAAAAGTTATAATTGAATTTCTTGAGATTTTATGCATAACATTATTTGATTATTTAAACGATATCACTCATATAAAATATAGTATTACTAACTCCTAGTTTTCTATTCTTCTGAATGGTACCAATGTTGATGTCTCTAAATCTAAGAGAGGTCTAGCATAGGATGATCTCATCTCTCCTTCCTTATTCATCATTGCAACTAAGTACTTGCCTAGAAGTAATTAAAAAAATATAGTATTCCTGTTCTTCAATGTATTTCAAGGCAAAATGTAACTCTCTAATTATCTTTCTAATCTAGATGATGACATCCTTAATTTAATCAATGGTGGTAAACCCTCTATCAAGAGTATGATTAATCTTCTAAACTTTGAGAGAATATCAGGCATTTATATAAACTATAGCAAGAGTTGATTATATCATTGGATAAAATGCCTCTGCATTCTATCATTTCCTTCAAATCTATCCAAAATTTTCTAGAAAAGAATCTCCTTTAGGTGTCCCTCTCTTCAAAGGAAACAAGAAATATTTTCTCTTATTTTTAATAAATCTAATTTAAATTAAATGGATGGAGCAAATATATTTCTGTTGATAGCAAAATCACACGCCCCAAAAGTGTTTAAAATTCAATGCATCTTTATCTAATGCCTATCAATTATCTCCTCTTTATTCAGAAAAAATCAAAAAGAACTTTGAACTAATTTCTTTAGAGTGGCAATGACAACATAAGAAAAATTCACCAATCTAAATGGGACGAATTATGTTATCCTACCTCCTAAAGGGCTTGCCTTTAGGCAACTACTCCATATTTCTAAGTCTTCTCCTTCAAGCTGGCATTTAAGCCAAATCTGTTGATAATTTATGGGCCAATTTATAAGATCCAAATATATTGTAGCTTGTCACATCTTTTATGCAAGTTATCTCTAGTTAGATTCATGAACTTGGATGAGGCTCTACTCGACTATGATGAAAAGGATAAGTTCATATTCAAATCTATTGGTATTAATGATATTTACTTTTGGGAAGACCATTGGTTTGATAAAAGTACTCTAATTTTTATGTTTATAATCATCATTATCTGAAGCCTAAGGTCAAGGACCTTCTAATGAATGATAATAAAAATAAGGAGACATTATTTGTTACTCTTCTAACTAAGACCGCTTCTATGATTTATGACATTCTTGATCTTGATACTTTTAAAGACTGCCATTTGAAAACTTTTCAAAGTCTATGATAGGTTGTTCAAATTTTTGGATATAATTTTATTCTAACGTGAGAGATGCCATTTTGAATCTTACATGTATAAATTTCTTATCAATTTCAAATAACAAAACTTCCCATTAAAAACTAGAACGAGAAATATGTTACAAGGAAATACAGGGTACGCAAATATTCTAAATTCTTACTCCTGTATTTACCCCAAGCATCTTCCCATAGCCCTCCAAGATAGCTGTAAAACCTCATCCATCTCTATTCTCTTAATTGGAATTTAATGGACATTTTTTTAATTAAAATTGAAGGCTAGCACAAACTACTATTGCGTACAAGATATTTTCCATAAAAAAATAGCCATCACCAGCACTTGGTCACACTAATCATGAATGTATAAAGCATATCAATTATCTTTCAACAACAATTGTGTCACACAATTATAAGCTTTTATTATAAAAACAAAGAATTTCAAAGAAATCATCATTGACATTAATCTTATCCTAAATAATTGGGATAAGTTTTATGAATCCACATTCTCCATTCCTTACATGATAAATTAATTCTATTTTACACAATCCTTTTCACAACATCTAGCCATATCACCTTTGGACTCTCTCTTCTTCATTTCTAATCCTATCATGTTAATTTTATCTACTCTATTTATTGATGCAGCTTCTACCCTCCATTATATATGCGTAAGCAACTTAAGCCTATTTTTTCACATTTACTTCAATAGGAGTTACTCTCAACATCTCTCTAATATAAAATTTAATATATCCGTCATATAATACCATATATTCATCTTAATATTCTCATTTAGCATACTCAACTTGGTTGTTATTGACTTCTTTATCACCCAGCTAAGATGCGTAAGGGATGGTCAATTAATTTGCAATTTTATAAATTATCTTGAAGTTTCAATAATATTCTCTTATACCATACTAAACTCAAAAAGAGCTCCATTTAAACCACCCAAAGTTAACCCAAGATGTAATAACCTCATTTATATCCCTATTCTTTCTATATAATTAGCTTAAGATATATAAATCTATAATACCCAAGTGTTACTTAATTCTTCTAACAATTTTGATTAATCATATCAAATACGCTCTTAATAAAATTGTATACTATATACTCAATTGTTTTCTAATCCAAAGCTTCAAATTTTCTCCATTGGCCTTACCCTTTATTAATTTTTAGAATTTTCAACAAAAACACTTGTTCTTATTATGTCATCTACAAATAATATACACCAAACTACCACCTTTTCTCATTTTAAGTATCCTTTTAGAAGCATCCCAATAACAAAAAAGGAACTTTATGTTGTTATTTGATATATTCTTCCTAGGGAATAACTTTTTAATTGCTTTTCAACCACTTCTAATGTGAGTCAATACTTCATCAAGCTTTTCTTTAATAACATTAACATACTTCAACATGCATCTTTTATGAATGTGAACCAAACAAATCAAGGGTACTACACCACATGATTTCTCAATATCAGCAAAAATTAAATGAAATTCATTTCTTTATTTTATGTTTTTTAATAATTATCTTAGCAAAGATAAAAACCTCTAGTAGATCTACCCAATAAAATATCAAATTGATGATAATATCAATATAATTTTCCTAAGTCTATGCTCCATTACCCTCTTCATAACTCCATTTTATGACTTAAAAATTTGACCACCACACAATTACCATAATTATGAACATTTATTTGTTCAAAAATCTGTTTCCCAAAATGTTATTTATTCAATCATTCGGCATCCCCCTAATCTTTGAGATTATAACATATTCCATTATTGAACTCCTCCAAAGTAAATATATTAACCTTAAATATTCATAAATAATAAAACCTAATTTGACCCTTGATAACTTTAAGTTGCCATCATAATCACTGGCTAAATTGAAAGCTATTAAGTTCATTAATATTTAAATTAATTATGAATAGATATTCCAACTAAATTTTAATTAATATTTAAATCACACTAGAATTGAATAAGAATACTAAAACTTTGATGATTGTAAATAACATACAAATTAATTCTTAGTTAATCATAATAAATATTAAACTACTAATTACCATGAGTAATTGATGGATTAATTATTTATCATATGCCTAATTATCATAATTAAATATTGATAAAACTTGTTGATATCAACAAAACCCTAATTAATCACTAATTATCCTAAGTAAATATTTATTGAATACAATTATAAGTTGATTAATTATCCTAGACCTAATAAACATAATTATACTAATGAGCTTCATTAAAAATTTAATTAATCTTTATTAAGCTAAAATGAGTTATTAATTATCAATAAAATTAATTAACAAATAGGTTGATTACCAATGTTTCATTATCATTACTAAATGCTAAAAATCATATTGGTCTTATTGAATCCTAATTCATTTTTAATTAGTTTAAATAATTAATTCTCATATAGGTGAAAAAATTCATTAATTTATTATCATAAGCCTAATTATTATACTTAATCAAAACTTAATGAGCATAATTAAAACTCTAATTATCAAGAAAAAATCAAAACCATGATTAAAATATATTTAGCCTTAATATAGTCAATGATAATTATTCTATTGTAAAAAAAATAATTAATTAACTAATAACTCTATACCTTTTTAATATAGTTAAGCCCTTCATCCATAATGATCATAATTACAACACTAATTGATCCATGATTATCCTAATTAATCTCTAACAAATTAATCAAATAACCACTTAAGCATATTTCCAAAACATGTGTGTTTTCACAATTTCAATAAACTTATTTTGTTTCCAAAATCCAAAAAGGTTATTTACATAATCAACACATAATTCACATTATTTATTAATGCACCAATGAATTCCTTAAAAAAATCATATCGACTTTTCTTCTTTCTCTCCATTAAAGTAATAACTTTTGGCCAATGATCCCCTATCAAAAGGGAAGAATTTACACCAATTGCTACTCTCAACTCATTAAATCATCTCTTCCTAAATTCTCAAGCTACTCCACCATTCTTCTTCCCTTTCCACCAATTTACATCAATTGATACACTCCTCAACTCATTAAATATTCATCTTAGATTCTAGAGCCACTCCACCATCCTTCTTCTCCTTCCATCACCCAATCATTCTCCTCCCTCGCATTAAGTTTTTTATCACTAACATACCAGCCTTAACAAACACCTTCATGTCTCTCTTTGACACCCCTGATATGTCAAATATCATCTTCATCTTATTCTCATGATCCATAATATCATATGGCATTTAGATATTCCCGACTTAATTCTCGCAAAACACAAATGGATCCTAAAATACACTATGTATAGTGATAAGCATGTCTCATTCAAAGCTCATACTAAAATAAGATATTTTGAGAATAGCCAACAATACCAAAGCTGATAACAGATGTTCTTAAACATTGACATATTAACATATTAATGCATCGCCCATTGTGAGAATAAAGAATCAAGGCCTCCTAATGTGTTGTGCTTTGCCAGGCCAACAATCATCTCAACTAATGCAAGATTCCAATCCACCTTCTACTTAGTTGTTAATGTCGGCCACACAGAAGTCACTTCACCTTGAGGTTGAAGTTGGGGATTGGGTTCTAGCTTGGCTTTGCTAGAGGCATGATTTTAATGGAGTACAATAACAACAAGCCTTTATCCCACTAAGCGGGGTCGACTACATGAATCCTTCGTCTCCATTGTGTCATATTAACTGTCAAATTCTCATTTAATTCAAGTATAATAAGGTCATTTTTTATATATCTTAACCAAATCTTTTTAGGACTACCTCTACCCTTCTTAACATAAGGCAAATCCAATGCATCTACTCTCTTAACCGGGTCATCAGACAACCGATGTTTTATGTGGCCAAGCCATCTAAGGCGACTCTCTCTAATCTTATCTACCACTGGAGCTACTCCAACTTTTTCCCGAACATACTTATTTTGCATTTTATCTCTAAGAGTAAAGCCACTCATCTCTGCCACACTTAACTTAGTCTTATGCTTTTCTTTTATTGGCCAACATTCTACACCATAAATCATTGCAGGTCTTATCACCATCTTATAAAATTTTCCTTTAAGTTTAAGCTGCTTTCTATCACAACACCGGATGTATTCCTCCACTTCAACCATCCAACTTGAATTCTACTAATAACATCTCCATCTATTTCACCATCATTTTGAACAATAGAGCCTAAATATCTAAATCGTCCACTCTTTTTAATGACTTGTTCACCTAATGTCACAACACTTCCACTAGAACTTCTACAACTAAAATTACACTCCATATATTCAGTTTTAGATCTACTTGAACGAAAATGTTTAGACTCTAAAGTTGACCTCCATAATTCAAGTTTCTCTTGGACTCTCTCTCTAGTCTTATCAACAAGAAGAATGTCAAAAAAAATATACACCAAGGTACATCTTCTTGTAAATGCAGTGAGAACATCCATAACTAAAGCAAAAGTTAAGGGCTTAAAGTGATCCTTGATGTAATCCAAGAAATAGAAAATATTTTGTCAATCCTCCTTGTGTTTGGACACAAGTAACAGCTCTAGTATACATATCCTTAATGACTTGAATATAATCAATATTAACTCCTTTCTTTTCTAGAACTCTCCAAAGAACATCTCTTGAAACTCTATCATAAGCTTTCTCTAAATCAATAAATATCATATGTAGATCATCCTTACTTTCTCTATATTTCTCCATCAAACCTCTTAACAAATGTATAACATCCATAGTAGATCTACCTGGCATAAAACAAAACTAATTGTGAGAAATTTTGTATCACATCATGCTTTATACTCTCTCCCATGATTTTAATGTATGACACATTAACTTAATTCCTCATAATTTGCACTCTTGTGCATCACCTTTATTCTTAAATATAGGAACCAACAAACTCTTTCTCCACTCATCTGACATCTTTTTAGTTTTTAAAATAACATTAAAAAAATTTGTAAGCCAAAAAATTCCTTAATCTCCTAAACATTTTCACATTTCTATTGGAATATCATCAGGTCCTACTGTTTTTTCACATTTCATTTTTTTTAAAGTTTCTCTAACCTCAGATTTACTAATGCGATAATAAAAACAAAATTCTCTATTTTTATTTAGGGTATTAAGGTTGTTAAAATCAATCATATTTTCAAATTCTTCATTGAAAAATTTATTAAAATACCTCATCCACCTATTTTCAATATCCTTTTCTAAGAAAAGCACTTTATAATTTTCATCATTAATACACTTCACTTGAACTAGATCTTTACTTCTCCTATCTCTTTGGTTAACTTATACATACATCTTTCACTTTGGTATATAATCTATAAATCATAAAAATTATTTTTATCATATATTCTTTCTTAGAATCTCTACACTTTATATATTTCCAATTTTCGAGTTTTACATCTAAACCAAGTTTTATAATAATGTTTCTATATATTTTTCTTTTCTTCACCACTCACCAACTATTATTTTATTAAAACAAACTTTTTCCTTTTGATTCTCCAAGCATTTTTTTACAACTTGCTTAATTTACTATACTTTTTTTCTCACATAACATTAGTTTATTATGAACATCTCAAATTTTAAGCTCTTGTAGCTGCTTAAAATATTTTATTAGATTCTTAAATCACCATCTAATCTTGACAATAATTTAATTTATTTTTCATCTTCCAATCTTTCATCTTAAAATCTAAAACAATGATCGATGTTAAACTTTCTTTGGAATGACCTAATCTCTACAATCTAAATGATCTATTTTTCTTATCGAAAATAATCAATTTTATCCATTTTACTAGATCCATTTTATAAATAATATCTTGTCTAAAATCATAGAAAAGAGTAAAATCTAATATAGTCAACCTTCTTCATTAGTCATTCCAAATCCATAACCAAAATCTTTTACTCTACCAATATATCCATCTCCTCAAATAAATACTTTTCTTCAAGAGGTATCTTTTGTATTAATCTCATTTTCAAAATTTTTTCTTTGACATCCAAACCTACTTGAGAAGCATAAACACTTATAACATTGATAATCTTAGTATCAATAATCTTTAAAGTATAATTATATCTCCACATCTATTAATATTTATAACATTATCCTTCAAACTTTTATCCATAATCACATGTCTCTTCACCTATAATCAAAAGTTTAAAATATTAATCTCCTTGACCTTCTCCCCAACCCATTTAGTTTTGAACACATAAAATATTTATCTTCCTATGAACCATCTATTAATTATTAATTTACACAGAAGATTACCTAATTATAATTTCAAGGACTAACTTCTTTGCGCGTCATCCGCCCATAATGGGAAACCCTTGCTTATTTAACACGCATTCGATCGGTAGCAGCTTTTTCAGTATTTCATACAACGGTCGCGGGACCAAGATCATAATATTTTAATGGAGTAATGCTAAAAAATAAATTAATGATATTCATGATACATTTAAAAAAATAAGATGTACTAGTAAATAAAAAAAATTAGATGTATAACATATAAACTAATATGATTTGCATGTCACGAATATAAATTTCTCAAAAAGAAAACATAACTGTCGAACAAGTTGTCGATGCTCAAGAGCTCTTGGAATGGCACTGATTTTTTATTTTTTATGCTTATTTTAAATTTGAATTATTTTTATTTTTATGCTCTAGCATAAAAAAAATATTTTATTTTAATCATAATTTATTATTTTCAAAATAAAAAATAGCATTATTCACTTCCAAACAAATAAAAAGCCTAAAATTTTAAATAAGTTGCACTATTAATTTTTTTCCTAAACACTTGCACTCGCTTACCTTGTTTTCTTCTTTTGAGCACTCCATTGCAAAATAAAAATGTCCCTCCTTTTTATTCTCTACAAAATCCTTAACCTTTCCTTTGGATATATAGATGATGTCACCATATTTTCTACCTAACTTGCAATAGATCTCAATCATCATTGATAATCCATTCGTTGTCATCAATGATAGACCCATGTCACCGATGCGAGGTCAACATTTTCATCATTGTCGATCCACATAGTCATCAATGAGAGATCTTGATCGCTTAAAAAAAGACAACCCTCTTTTCTATGAGCCTCCTCAATGTGTGTATAAGAGGATTCAAGGTAAGTTTTCCTTGGAAGTATATTAAGTTCGTTTTTAACCATATTTCCATAATATTTAGACTCAGGGTTATTTAGATCTTAGGTCAAGAATTCTCATGGAAAAAAGCCCCCGCATTTAATTATCTATCCTGCTCGTGAAGAGCACCCTCAATTAAGAAGCCTTGCTTAGATTCAACTTTAAGCTCAAATTTAATGCTTAGATTTGCATGAGTTAATAAGGAATAATTGGGGCAATGGAGTTAAACTCAATCAAAGTCTTATGATTCCATCATCCAAAGTATTTCAATAAATCTAATTTGTCAACATCAAAGGGCCATGAGTCATAATGTCCAAGTAATCTTAGCAAGCATGGATAACCTCATCTCAAATATGCCAAGCAGATCAGGGTGAAAAAAATTGAGTGTGTTAAAGATGTGTTTTCTTGATTGGCATCAATTCATTTGTTGGCAGAGGATTGGTTGGACTAGTTTCATTGAAAGGTTCAAAGCCAAGAGCATGATATTTTCAGGTTTAAAGGTACTAAACATAGATGATAAAAACTTAGAGGTAAGACATGATCATTACTTGTCAATGAGTTTTAGCTTGGCCAAAGAAGCATGTATAAGAGTTTTGCAAAATTGAATTTAATTGATGGGTTTATTAGCATGTGAATTAACCCAAATTTTATAATTTAAGCTTAGATATATTAGAATGTGAAAATTACTCGAGATATAACTTACATCTATTGGAAGGCTCGAATTAATTAAAAAAAGTCTTACAGCCATTTGAAGTCCCAAAGGGAGGACTTACAACCTCAAGTAAAATAAAAGCCTACTAAAAAGTCTTACAGCCTTTTCTTATATGTAAGGTGGCCTAATCTAAAGAGTAAATTTTAATTTTTGATAAAGTTTTTATTTTAATACAGATGTTATTAGGACTCGTTAGGATCCTAAAATTAAGTGGAAGCTAAAAAAGTCAAATATGGGCCCTTGACTTCTTGGTTCGATCAACGAAATAGGCTTTTATTGCATTTAAATTGAATAAAGCCTTGGAGGCAATACAAATTCTTTATATAATTTGTCAATTTATGGAGGGTTTTATAACTAACTTGAGTTAACCTTAATTTTACTAAAATCTTTAATCTAGACTTTAAAACAAATAGAGGACAAAGGTGTGCTTACACCCCCCCTCCTTTTTTATGCATTGGCATGTTTATCAATGCGCTTGCTAGATATTGACTAATGAGCCATTTATGACACTTTCATAGTTTTCTGTTTATTTTGGCCTCTAGAGCCAACTGTTAGTTGATTGATTTATTAATCAAATACCATGAGATAAAACAGTTAACAACATTTTCAGGGGAAATCCTCACTCATGATTAAGTAGTTATATCCCTTGTCATCACAAACAACTTTCAATTCCTCCTTATTTATAACCAGCATTTTTTATCATCTACTTTATTATTGAGACTGAAAATTAAGAATAAAGCAAGGCGCATGAGCATAGGATGGCAACAACTAAAATGATAAGTAAAATATAATTCTTGGTTAGCAGCCTATGCTTTCCTTGGTGAAAAAAATTTACCTTGACTTCTGATGGGATCACAGACTCTTTAGTGTCAAAATAAAAAAGTGTGCAAGTAAAAAAAATGGTAAGAATTAAGTAGGCATTCGAGTAGGTGTGCTTACACCCCCCTCCTTTTTTATGCATTGACATGTTTATCAATGCGCTTGCTAGATATTGACTAATGAGCCATTTATGACACTTTCATAATTTTCTGTTTATTTTGGCCTCTAGAGCCAACTGTTAGTTGATTGATTTATTAATCAAATACCATGAGATAAAACAGTTAACAACATTTTCAGGGAAATCCTCACTCATGATTAAGTAGTTACATCCCTTGTCATCACAAACAACTTTCAATTCCTCCTTATTTATAACCAGCATTTTTTATCATCTACTTTATTATTGAGACTGAAAATTAAGAATAAAGCAAGGTGCATGAACATAGGATGGCAACAACTAAAATGATAAGTAGAATATAATTCTTGGTTAGCAGCCTATGCTTTCCTTGGTGAAAAAAATTTACCTTGACTTCTGATGGGATCACAGACTCTTTAGTGTCAAAATAAAAAAGTGTGCAAGTAAAAAAAATGGTAAGAATTAAGTAGGCATTCGAGTAGGTGGGCAATGTGAAAGAATTGCTTGCTTAAGAATAAGAAGTTTTTCCCTGGATGTTATAATTATTCTACTTCAAATATTTGATTAATATTTTAGAAAGTTACCTTTTAATAATTTGGTGTGTTAGATTTTTTTACTACCTCCATTATAGTTACCAAAGTTATTATTTTTTTCATTTAAAAATTTATAGAGTACAAGGGGTAAACTGTCAGATATCCTCCTTCTTATTGGCAATTCAATCGGCAACTACAACAACCAAAGAGATTCAATGCACTAACACACTAAGTACTACAACGGTAATCTTTTCGGTATAAGTTCAATAACACTATCAAAGTTTCAACCAAACAACAACAACAACAAGCCTTTATCCCACTAAGTGGGGTCGGCTACATAAATCCTTCGTCTCCATTGTGTCTTATTATGTGTCAAATTCTCATTTAATTCAAGTATACTAAGGTCATTTTTTATACATCTTAACCAAGTCTTTTTAGGTCTATCTCTTTTCTTAACATAAGAATCTAATGCGTCTACTCTCTAAAGTCATGGTGGCTTACATGTCCATCTAATCTTTTATCTAGAGCTACTCCAACTTTTTCCCAAACATACTCATTTCACTTTATCTCTAAGAGTAAAACCACTCATCCACCTAAGCATCCTCATCTCGCAACACTTAACTTAGTCTTTTGCTTCGTTTATTGCCAACATTCTCGCACATAAATCATTGAGGTCTTACCACCATCTTATAAAATTTTCCTTAAGTTTAAGCGGTACTTTTTTATCACACAACAAGCGGATGCATTCCTCCACTTCAACCATCCAACTTGAATTCTACTAATCATCTATTTCATCATAATTTTGAACAATAGAGCCTAGATATCACTCTTTCTCTTTTAATGACTTGTTCAAATAATGTCACAACACTACCACTAAAACTTCTACAACTAAAATTACACTCCATATATTCAGTTTTAGATCTACTTAAACAAAAACCTTTAGACTCTAAGATTGACCTCCATAATTCAAGTCTCTCTTGGACTCCCTCTCTAGTCTTATCAACAAGAAGAATGACATCAACAAAAAACATACACTAAGGTACATCTTCCTGTAAATTCCTAGTAAGAACATCCATAACTAAAGCAAAAAAGATAAGGGCTTAAAACTGATCCTTGATGTAATCTAACTAAAATAGGAAAATATTTTGTCCATCCTCCTTGTGTTTGGACACAAGTAATAGCTCTAGAATACATATTCTTAATGACTTGAATATAACCGATATTAACTCCTTTCTTTTCTCGAACTCTCCAAAGAACATCTCTTGAAACTCTATCATAAGCTTTCTCTAAATCAATAAATATCATATGTAGATCCTCCTTACTTTCTCTATACTTCTCCATCAAACCTCTTAACAAATGTGTAGCATCCATAATAGATCCACCTGGCATGAAACCAAACTGATTGTGAGAAACTTTTGTATCACATCATAACCTATGCTCAATTACTCTCATAATTTTAATGTATGATACATTAACTTAATTCTTCTATAATTTACACACTCTTGTGCATCACCTTTATTCTTAAATATAGGAACCAACAAACTCTTTCTCCACTTATCTCGACATATTTTAGTCTTTAAAATAATATTAAAAAGCTTTGTAATCAAGAAATTCCTTGATCTCCTAAACATTTCCACACTTCTATTGGAATATCATCAGGTCCTATTGTTTTTTCACATTTCATTTTCTTTAAAGTTTATAACTTCAAATTTACTAATACGATGATAAAAATAAAATTCTCTATTTTTGTTTAGGGTATTAAGGTTGCTAAAATCAATCGTATTTTCAAATCCTTCATTAAAAAGTTTATCAAAATATCACATCTACCTATTTTCAATATCCTTTTCTAAGAAAATCACTTTATGATTTTCATCCTTAATACACCTCACTTGAACTAGATCTTTAATTCTCCTACCTCTTTGATTGACTAACTTATATATACATCTTTCACCTTCTTTGATATCCAATTTATTGTATAAAATCACTAAAAGCTAAATTTTTTGCATAATGTATTGCTTTCTTAGAATATCTACGGGTCACTTTATATATTTCCCAATTCTTCGAGTTTTTACATCTAAACCAAATTTTATATGCTTTATTTTTTTATCTTTTACATTCGACTCCACCACCAACTATTTTATTAAAAAAAATTTTTTTGATTCTTCAAGCACATGTTTTTTAATTTTTAATTTCACTTTTATTTTTTTACATAACATTCCTTACTCTCAAATTCTAAACTCTTTGTAGCTTGCTCTTAAAAATATTTTTATTAGTATTCTTTAAATATCTCATCTAATCTTAGGACGATAATTTAATTTATTTTCATCTTCCAAATTTTCATCTTAAAATCACAACATGTATCCAAATCAAAGATCAATAAATGAAAGAGAGACTCTTTGTCAGATTAGACCAACATAACACATCTTCATCCTGCCCAAATTAAACAAGAACGAAGGTCTCTTCACTGGCAGTGATTCAAAAATATTTTTTTCTTTTGTCATTCATGCCTTCATAGAAGTGAAGGGCGTTCTAAAGAGGAAGTGGAGTTGAGAAGCTTTTAGAGAAGTGGCATGCAACGTGGAGGTTGTGAAGGGAGTGTGCATATAGTTCATACGTGTGTTGCAAAGTAGAGACATATATCAAAGGGACGGAACCAATCTCAATTTTCAGGAGGAGCAAATTTATATGTTAAGACAAAATTAAAGGGCATAAAAATTTTTTAAGGGAGGCAAATGACTAATTTGATATCTCATATAAGAAAAATTATAAAGTTGAGAGAGGACAATAGTATTTTCTGCATAGGACATAGGACCTATATGACTACTTCTCTGAACATGTAATTTTGCTTTAAAACCATCTAGCTCTAACCTGTCAATCAACCAAGAAAATCTTTCCCGTTTTAATACATCACTTGAGATAAAGATAACTCCAAACACAAAGTTTGATTCATGAATTACAAAACGAGAAAACTGCAAAAATCAACTCAACACAACCCACCTGATTTCTTATAGAATTCACATCCAACAAGGTCGAAGTAACCATTGATTGAAACAAATTTTACTAGCCAGCCTTACGATATTATGGTACAAGAATCAAGAAGAACATCATTAGATCAAAGACATACGAAATTGTAACACTTCATGTTAAAAATATAAATTACAAGATGCTAAATCTTTCAGATTTCTATCCTCAGTCTATTGACAGAAACAACACTCAAAATCCTCCAAAGATTGTAAGAGACTAATAGATATAGGTACAAGTAGACAGAACAAAAATATTGAGCAATTTATCATTTAATCTTCCGTATATCTTGATAAGTACCAAGTAACTACAGGAGATCCACCTAAAACCTTGAAATTCATCAAGATAAACCATGCAATTTCGACACAAGAGTCCGGGGGAATTTGACAATCATACAATCAAGTAAAAAAAATGCATAGAAAGGCAATGTACAACTAGAAGAAATTAAATTTGTCCTAGATCTCCAAAAGATTTCCATTTGCTATTTGCATGCATTAGAGGAAACAAAGATTACCAAATTGTTTTCCGTGGAACAAACATCACAGAAAAAATATTTAATTAACAATCAATAAATATAACAACAACAAGCCCTTATCGCACTACGTGGGATCAGCTACATGAATTCTTTTTCTTCATTATGTCTTATTAAGTGTCAAATTCTTATTTAATTCTAATAAATTAACAATCAGTAAGTGAAATTAAAAAAAAAGTCAGCTAGAGAGTAGTATTAAATTTAAAAAAAAAAAACATGGACAATGTGAAAAATATCAGCATTAAGCAAAAAATCTTTAGTGGCAATACAACAGCAAAAATACAAAAAAGGCAACCAACAAAGGTCAAGATTAAAAAATGATACCTGACTTCCAACTATAAGGAAAAGGTCTGCGTTTTCAAGGCCAGCAATGTTTGAATTCAAAAGGAAACTAGAACGTATATCTGCTTGTGGACTCAAGCCGTTCCCTTCACACAGAACATTGTTTGACCCCATTCTGTTCACAAAGTCCTTCAGAGAAATCATAGATTCAGCATCAGAAAGCTGACCAGCAATTCCGACAATTTCATCAGGCTTAACCTGATGTGCAACCTCAGCAACAATAGCAAGCGCATCACGCCATGTCATTGACTTAAATCTTCCATTATGATCACGAATCATAGGGTCATTCAGTCTCTGTCTCTTTAGCCCATCATAGAAGAAACGTGTTTTATCAGATATCCACTCCTCATTAATATCCTGCAAAAAGGTGCATTAAAAATTTGCCTAAAAACAGCAAAGAAATTTTAAAAAATAATTATGCAAATTAGTCTTTGCCAGCATCTATAAGCACAATAAAATCGAATTTTTTTCACTACTCCATGATCATTGATACCAATAATGTTTTTTTTTTCACGGTGGGTTAATTTAATAGAGCTTATGCTCAAAACTGTTAATGAACTCAAGAATTGCAACATAGAAGAGAATGAAAACACACTCAAAACAATGTGATAAAGCGTGATGATGAAATATGAAGTATTCACCAAAGCAATATCATAAAACCATGTCACCAAGATTTGTGAATTTATCATCTATATAGATGTTTATAATATTGGCATACCCCACAAAAAAAAACCATAATCAAAGCAGACAAAAGGTAAAAAAGATTGTCTATTATCCATCAAAACCAAGCACAGGTGTGAAGTTTTGTTTCAATATAACTCTTTGTTGAAAGTTACAGAGAAATACATTATAGTGGAGCCTCAAAACATTCAGGTCAAAAGAAAATCAAAACAATAATTAGAACCAACTATTTTGGTCAAAGCTCAAGCAAAACGTAGCTTATTTTGTGGCTCAGTGTTGTATTTGCTCTACCGTAAAAGACAATAAGCACAAATTGGCTTGTATATTGTGCTCTCTATTCCACATAAACTATGAAAGGATTTGAGTATGAACTATGTCCTTGATCAACATCATATTGTGCAAAAATATGAATTCATCTTTCTGGTAGCAGACAATTTCTTGAAAATGGCATGTTTCACTCCCTGTCACAAGACCTCTAAAGCTCTGATGAATACCATTTGCATCTTTTGTCTTTAGAGAAGCTTTAAGATTGCAAGGTAATCATAAGGTCATTACCTTGTTCGTGATGTGTGACTTATGATTTATTTTTATGAAAATGAGAATTAAGTTTTTGTTTTCTACCTATCTCCCTTTCCCTCTCATATTGATAACCAAACCAAAGAGATAAATAAGATCTCAGATGATTTAATTAGATATTTGAAAAGTGAGCATACTATAGGTGGAGATTGAGCATAAATCAGGTTGGGACCAAATCTTACTATCAAATTGGCATACAACAGCACAATAGTTCCATCAATAGATATACAAGCATGAGTCTATTTCACATGATAATTGAATATGAACCTCACAGGCTCATTGATTTGGCTAACCTCCTTATATCATATATGACTAATGATTTTGCATCTTCAATTGCACAACATATATACATGACTTTCATGCTGAAATTAAAAAAAAAAAGACTTGCTAAAAATTATGGCAAGTACAAATCTATGACTATTTCGCATATGCGGCTCACTGAGTACTGTAAGGGAGGCATAGGTTTGGTTTGACTTTGTCCTGAAAGATTCACACCTATAACCCTCAAAAAATTGTCAGTAAGAACTCCAGATATTTACAAACATGTCAACAAAATAAATGCTAATGCATATGAGTAAGAACTACCTAAGGATGATATCATTTTTTTAGTATTAGATGTTAAAAATATAACCTTCTACTAACAGCCTATTTCTCCTCATAATTAATCTCCACCCCTTTCTCATTCTTGATATATTGATGGGCATGAGCAATAAACATAATCATACTTGTACACTACCTCCATTACT
This sequence comes from Cymbidium sinense, assembly GCA_021442155.1. Lineage (NCBI taxonomy): Eukaryota > Viridiplantae > Streptophyta > Magnoliopsida > Asparagales > Orchidaceae > Cymbidium > Cymbidium sinense. Next base: position 89,170,207 of record CM038224.1, read on the forward strand.
AATCAACTTGAGATTCCACTTGGCAGATTGGATTTTGGATGATGATATACTCTCCACTATTGAAGTTCAGAGGTACCTTGTGCTTTAGAGAAGATTTTCACCTCTTAAGAACTCTGAGTTAACTTTGGATGTGCCCAAAGATGCTTCATGAGTACAAAGATCTTCATTCACTATAGTTGAATCCATTAAATTCATAGATTGCCAATGTGAGACATAATGATGCTAATCATCTTTGCCAAGTTGTTAAGTCATGAATTTAGATTTGTTGTGCTGAGGATCATCCTCTGTTTGTGTAATTTGTTTACACATATGGTGAGGAATTGCATGTTATTTAAGTATTTTAGCTCTTATATTAAAATTGAGTTTGGATGAGTTATTTGAAACATGTCATAATGGCTATCATGTATTATTGGATCATGAGTCCTAGCTCTCTTAATTTCTAAACTTAGTCGTCCCCACTTTCTCTCTTCTTGAAATTGTCTCTTTATTAATGATTTGTTGGAGTGATGTGATTTCTCATTCCTCCACCAATTAAAGCTTTCCTGAAATTCTCTTCCCTCCTTAAGTTGTTGCCCAACCTTTCCCCTCCAACTTGGTTTTTTTTTTTCTTGCATTCTCCAACATATTGAATGACAAAAAGAATTCAAAGAATTTCACTTGTGAGCCATTTGCAAGAACTCAATGTGATTGGAGATCACCTTCACGACAAAGGACTTTTCATGGAATTGATCCTTCATTTTATCAATATTTTTTTATTTCTTTCCCTCTTATTGTTATCTCTCTATATTTTCAAATTTGTTTCTAGTTAAATTAGTGTTAGTTGATTGTTGACATGTTGGTTAACTTCGTTCATATCATCATACATCTGGAATGCATGATTGGTAATTCTTTTTTTTTTTTAACTTTAATTAGATTTCTAGAGTTGATGAAATTTTGTGATGATCAAATTTTAAAATTGATTTGCTTATCAAGCCCATTTGAATCCCAAAGTGCATCATTTTAAGCTAGTGCTTAGTAACTTATTTTGTGCCCTCTATTGAATGAAAATAGTGAAGATCAATTCATGCATTATAAGTAGGATAACTTATTTTTCATCATAAATAATCTTGTATAGTTAACGTAAACTCAAGAACTAATCCCAATTTAAAATTTCAAATCACTATCTAATTGAAATATAGTGACATAGTAAGGTAGATAAGAAAAACATGATGTAGAATAACTAAAAAAGCACAAGAAAAAAAAAATTTTGATCAAGCTAGATGTATTAAGAATTATGTAAAAAAATTTTAGTTAAATATTAATAAAGATAGAAATATTATCTCAAAAAAATAGTAACTAAATAATTATGAAAGAAATTTATTTAGGAGAGCAAATAATCAAAATCATGAAGTATACTTGATGCTAAACTATAACTTGAAAAAAGATATATAAATACATAAACAATAGTATTTAAGCTTCAATGAGATATCTATTGAAATTTGAAGAGTTGTGAGATATATTAGAGTAGTTTAGTTAAAATTCTTTAATAAAATCTTAAAGACTAAAAGAATGAAAATGATTGGAGAAAAAGTAATTTTTTATGAGTTATAGAGTATAAAAGAGATCTTCAGATTTTGGAAATTATATAGAGGAATAAAATTGAAGTGTCATAGAATGAATATAAAGGAGAGGGTAATTGAACATAAGATTAGGAAAAATACATAAAAAGAATTAATTTGATGTTATACAGATCTATTCTAAAGGAAAATTTTGTGCTTAAGACAAATAATGGAATAGAATATAAATAAATAAAAAAGATCATCATAAAGTGTTCATCTATTTTAAAAAAACCTAATCAACAAAAACCTAGTGAAATAATTCAGCAATTAAAAAAAAAGATGTCTGTCAATGATGAAAGAGTTTTCAATTATAGTAAGGTTACACCAAGGATCAATGATTAATTTTGTATATTTTTGTATTGACCTCAGTCCACAATATTTTTAGATAATATATATCTAATAGAAGAGAACTTTTTTAAGTAAAAAGATAAAATGGAAGAATTTCTAAGAGAAAAGAGCATAGAACTAAAAATAATAACAATTGAGTACATCAGTGTAATTTTAGTAGAAGTATAACAAATAATAACTACTTAATACTATTAGAAGACCAAATGATATTTAGATATGATAAATTTAAATAGAATATAAGAACATGAATATAAATAGAACATTAATATAAAGTTAATTTAAATGATTAAAAAAATGTGTCACAGATGCTAAAAGAATATCATTGAGACTTAAAGGTAAATGACAGAGAATTGTAATGGAACTAGATATATTTAGATATCTATGTTTTGATCATATAAAATTGTAAAAAAATACCAAACCCAAGTTAAGCATTGTAAACAGAAGAATGTAAGGATCTGTTGGGGCAACTTTCTCACTATTTTACTTTTCAAATCGTTGTCACATATATGTTTGATTCTTGCTATTTTTTAAAATTTTCTATGGTGAAAAGATGCTTTAAAAATGAAACCCATTAAAGTGTAATAGATATAAGAAAGATGCTATTTGACTTTTTCAAAAAAGAAAATATTTATAATACTCATATCAACTTTCAAAAAAGTTATTTTTCCTACAACAGCTTTATAACCATATTTATAAAAACTTACAACTGCCCCAAACAAATCTCAAGAGCCAATTTAATTGAACTCTTGCTTTTACAAAATTTTGTTTTAAAACAATTTTTTAAAAAACTGTGTCAAAAAAATAGCATAAAGATCACAGTTCAAATTAGAGTAAAAACGGAGTTACAGTAAAAATGCTTATAAAAAAGTAGTATAATCAAACAGTCTTTTAGAAAATATAATGACGTTTTAAAAAACTTGAAGTAGTTAAAATCCATCCTAAACAAAGCCTAAGTCTAATGTATGGTAACCTTACAAATTATAAAATAAGAACGATTATATTCAGATGATTTGAGAAAAGGAATTATTAAGATAAGGTAGCACAAAAAAAAATGGTAGTTCAAACATGTACAATTGAGAGAAAAAAAACAATTATGGAAAAAGAACTAATATGGAAGGTGTATGTGGACTAATAGGCATGCTTAAGATTGTTTAACTTTATGTTATGAATAAAAATAAAGTTTATCTCCCACAACACACAAATAGAATGAATGATAGCCCAAAATAGTAAGAGTGGTTTATTACAAAGATGGCTAAGCTATTTAAAGTTTAGATCTTGGTTCTTTTTCACAAAGTTTCTAATAATAGTGGAGCGAACTAACTCATGAAATTATTGTTGGAGCTTGTAATAAAAAGAGAATAGGCCATGGCAAAAACCCTGACCTAAGGCAATTTCAAGGTTCAGCAAGTAAATAGTGTTAAAATTTTGGTGTGAAGTCATAAAACATAATTCCTAGAAAAAGTTAAAAATTTCACTAAAGCTAAGTATGTTGTATAAAGTAGAAACATATTAAAAAATTAAAAACAAAAAGAACTTTAAGGTCAAATATAAGAGATCAAAAATATTGCAAAATTATAATAAATCAAGAACATAAATAATTCTTTCAATGATAAAAAGGCCAAAATCTAAAAATAATCAATAATCCTCAAATTTGCAAGACTCAAATACTAGAAATATTGATCAATACAAAGGACTACAGTTACAAGGGATCGCAGTAATTACTTCAAACTTCTCATTTAAACATTGATAAATGATATTGCCCCCAAAGAAATTCACAATTAAATTGAAGCCACCTAAGCACTTACTGAGGTGAGCCAATAAAAAGCCTCCCAAGCAAAAGTGCATCACACTCTCCTAGAATTTAATCAGTCCACCTCAAATAGTAAATTGAATTTCTTGGGAAGTGTTTCAATACTTAATACATTTTTTGAAAAAACACAACGTTTAGTTAAGATCACACTTAGGTGGCTAAAGGATGGCTAATGGAAGGTTATCACAAATACCATCCTTCGCACCATCCACAAATTTACAAGTAGAGAAAATAGATACATAAATATTGAATTTTAATTTTAGAAGGCATGGATTTTCTTATTAAAAAAATGCATAGGACTTTAGTTTCGAAAATTTACTTTACAAGGGCTTCCATGGTCAAACATGGGCGTCACTTCATGAACACAAACCAGCACTACTACATAAAAGAAAATAACTACATAAATACTATATCTCAACCTCGAATACTCAGCTTTTTCGCTTCAAAACAATACAAGGATGTTCAATTCATACAACAGCCCTAAAAAAGTAACATGTTTATTAATTTAGTGATTGTAGATGTAAAAAAGAGGATGACATAAAATTGAAAGTAGGAATAAATTAAGTTGGGCTACACTCACAGCACTAAACAATTATTGCTGATCAACAGCTCAAATAAAATATAATAGCTAGTGTGTAGAGCTTCTACTATTGCAAGATCTAGAGAGGGACTGAAACACATAGGTCAAATATTTTCAAGAATTTTTCCTTTACCCAACCAAATTACTTTGCTACAAATTATATTGATCAGGTTCTAAAATAATCATCATTAGAAAATCAAAATTTTAAGCAATATCAAATGCAGCCATAAATCAAGTGAGAAAGGAAAACTTTGAGGAAAACCAAATAATTGGTAAATGATAATTATTTTCATATCAAATACTACGGAGATGAGTAAAACCTCATTTAAACGTGGAAGGATGCGCATGACTTCTGGACCTCTACTATCTATCCTTATGTTAGATCCTACCGCATCAGTAACATCTATACTTTCTGTGCCCTTTAATTCCCAATTTCTAGCTTTGAAAGCAAATGGCTTTGAAGTGAGAGCTCCCACTGGACATATATCTATAACATTTCCAGACAGCTCACTTGTCATAAGTTTCTCCACATATGTTCCAATTTCTTCACCGCTACCACGACCTAGCATGCCAAGGTCCTGCACACCAGCAATCTCAGTAGCAAATCTGACGCACCTGCAAGACATAGTGAAGACAAATTTTATAAGTTGTTTAAAACCAAAGACATTGTGTTACAGTCTGGTATAGTGTATATTTATTTGAGACATATGCTCATTCACATAAATGGTGGGAACATAATACAATAACCAGGCCACAACAAAAGAATCCAAATTAGGTTGATAAGACGAACAAATTAACATGTAAAAGCAATACTACTATCATTTCAGACCCATAAACCCGTGAAAAGCCAATAAAAAAGAGTCTCAGCCAAAAAATTTCTTAAAATAAAAAAAATGATCATAAGTAGGCTTTCTTAAAAGACAATCCAACATACAACCATTCCAATTTAAATGCCCAATTTAAAAATCATTACAGAATAAGCTAAGAATAGATAAATCAGTAAGACATTTCACAAAGCAATTTCAAAGAAAAACATTTGAGGAGACGCATGGCTAGGTACACCAAAAAGAAAAACAGGGCAGTTTTCAAGACTGTAAAAATAGAGTAAGCCAATTCTCATCTAAATTGGCTAAGAAATTCCAGCAATTTGATGAAAGCTGATCAGAAGGAGAGATTTGGAAGGGCAGCAAGGCAAGGACCTAGAAGAAGATAATATACCATATCAAACAAAGAGAAGGTGGTAACACATACAAAATTTATAATGGCAACCTACACAAACAAAAATTAACAGCATTTGATGTAAGTAAAATCTTTTACACCATCTTAGGAAGAGTTTCATTACTTATTATAAAAAATGGCTTTGAATCCCTTTACATCAATGTTTACTGAGGTCAGAATCATAGAAGCAGCAAAAAATAAATAAATTGAAATCTGTCATCTAATTATATGCTCTACAACTAAAAACGAACTACAACACAATTTTTTGGCCACAAAATAAAAATACCCAAGCCTAAAGCATTAAAAGATTACCTTGTACACTGGATGCATCTAGTCATCACTGTCTTAACCAATGGCCCTAGGTTCTTATCAACCACAGACCTCTTCATCTCTGTGAAACGACCACGATCTGAACCAAATGCCATCGACTGGTCCTGCAAGTCACACTCCCCTCCTTGATCACAAATGGGGCAATCTAATGGATGGTTCATCAACAAGAACTCCATCACTCCCTCTCTTGCCTTCTTCGCTATCGGAGTATTCGTCTTAATCTTCATGCCTTGGATTAAAAAGCTTTAAGAAAATGTTATGGTGCATGGAAATATGAAAACAATAGAAAAAAAACATTTACCACTTTCTAATATCAAGGAATAACATAAATTAATGTGTGTATGCACTCAAACAAAGGGATAAACATAAGCAAATTAACATAAGCATATAACCTTAGGAGTTGTTTAGTCGCAAGATGTAGCCAAGATTTAGAGAAGATTTGGGCTGAATCATGTCAGATAGTTTTTGAGCCACATAAATCCTTCCATGTTCTTAAATCATTTTTTCCTTTCATCGTAAGCTAAATCCCAATCTCATTGTTAGTTTTAGATTTTAAGATGAAAGGTTGTAAGAGAAAAATAAACCAAATTATCAAATTAGATGGGGACAAGAATACAATAAAATATTTTTAAGAGCAAATTACAAGAGATTAGAATTTGGGATGTTCAAAATTTAACATTATGTGAAAAATAAATTAGTTAGCATTCTAAAGATGTCTTGGAGAATCAAAAGGAAAACCTTTAATAAGAATAGTTGGTGAGTCAAAAGAAAAGATAAAATAAAAAGTATTGTTATAAAACTTGGTTTAGATGTAAAAAACTGGGGAAAGATATAAAGTAGAGATTCAAAGTGATATGATGTAAAAATTTATTTTAGTGATTTTACAATAGATTAGATCAAAGAAGGTTAAGATATATATGTATAAGTTAAATAAGAGATAGAGGAGAGTAAGACTAGTTATATTAAGGATGAAAATAATAAAATCTTTTTTTAGAAAATAATATTGAAAATAGGTGGATGAGGTATTTTGATAAACTTTTTTTGATGATCCAAGACGATTGATTTTAGATATCAAAAATAAAATAGAATTTTATTTTTTTTATCGTCAGATAGTAATCACGAAGTTAGTGAAGCTTTAAAGAAAATAAAATGTGAAAAAGCAATAGGATGATAATATTCCAATAGAAGTGTGGAAATGTTTAGATCAGAATTTCTTAATTACAAATCTTTTAATGTCATTTTAAAATAAAAGATGTCATGAGTGGAGAAAGAGTTTGTTGGTTTATATTTAAGAATAAAGGTGATGCAAAAGTGTGCAAATTATAAAGGAATTAAGTTAATGTGTCATACATTAAAATTATGGAGAAATTGAGCATAGTTACGATAGGTTCTCTGTCTTGATTTCATGAGTAGATCTTATGGATGCTTTATATTTGTTTAAGGGTTTGATGGAGAAGAGAAAGTAAGGAGGATCTACATATGATATTTATTGATTTAGAAAGCATGATAAAGTTTGAGATGTTCTTTGGAGAGTTCTAGAGCGAGAGAGTTAATATTATATTCAAGTCATTAAGGATATGTATCTAGAGGCATTTACTTGTGTCCAAACACAAGGAGGATTGACAAAATATTTTCCTATTTCGGTTGGATTACATCAGGATCACTTTAAGCTCTTATCTTTTACTTTAGTTATGGATATTCTTCTTAGCATTTACAAGAAGATGTTCCTTAGTGTATGCTGCTAATGACATTCTTCTTCTTGTTGATAAGACTAGAGGGAGTCCAACAAACTTGAATTATGGAGGTCAACTCAGAGTCAAGGTTTTCGTTTAAGATCAGAATATATGGAGTGTAATTTTAGTTGTAGAAGTTAGTGATAGTGTTTGACATTAGGTGAACAAGTCATTAATAAAGTGAGCATTTATATTTAGGCTCTATTGTTCAAAATGATGGTGAAATAGATGGAGATGTTATTAGTAGAATTCAAGTTGGATGGTTGAAGTGGAGGAATGCATGCTTTATTATGTGATAGAAAATTTAAACTTAAGGAAAATTTTATAAGATGTGGAAGAACTATAGAATGACTTATGTTGGCAAATAAAGAAACATAAAGACTAAGTTAAGTGTTTAAGATGAGGATGCTGGTGGATGAGTGGTTTTACCCAGAATGAATGTAAAATGAGTATGTTCGGGAAAAAAAGTAAAATGATAGATAAGATTAGGAGAATTAGATGGTTTGGCCATAAAGCGTCTAGTCCGATGGAGAGGAGAGTAGATGCATTAGATTTCTTTATGTTAAGAAGGTAGAGGTAGACCTAAAAGACTTGGTTAAGATGTATAAAAAGATCTTATACTTGAATTAAATAAGAATTTGACACATAAGGACACAATGGAGCAGAAGGATTCATGTGACCCACTAGTGGATTAAGGCTTGTTATTGTTGTATCGTAAGCTAAATCCTAAATTTAATAAATCCTGTAAAAAGTACAATTTTAAATACTTACACCAATGCTTGTTATTGTACCTCTTCTTCTCCTTCATTTAAATTTTAAATATTAAAAATATCTGATAAAAAGTTTATTAGAACTTAATCAAATTTAACATCTATCACAACAATCAAATTTCAAGATTTAATGCATCCTAAATTTACTAAATCTTGATTTATAATATTTACTAAATCCTACTTGCATCCAAATAGCCAATTAGTACTGTTTATTGAAGTCCTTACAAACTAATAGGATTTTTTTGTTTGCAAGTATTATGAGCGTAATGTAAAATTAATACAATATTTTGATATTTTTTGTGTTTGGTTGGAAGTAAAACATCTAAAAAGTAACTTCTTAAGGTAATTAGAATAACCCCGTTAATCTGATTTTTGGTGTATTCCAAATTTGCACAACTTACTCCCAAGTTGGTTTATTGTTATTATTTTTTATTTTTTATTTTTAAATTCGTTTTATTAGTTCAAACCAAATACAAGAAAGTGATATCCTCAATTTTAAATATATTGTATTTACTTTAATAATGCATTTAAAATACCCTTAAATTATAAATACTTGAAGCCAAAAAAACCCTAAGGGCCTGTTTGAGACAACTGCATGAAAACACAGTGGTGGAAATACTATAAAAAAAGTTGTTATTTGAAGAAGCTACGGTGGATATACAATTTTTTTTTTTATTTCATAAAAGTCAAACTATAGCTTTCTAATCACATAGAAGTAAAAAAATTTGCCACAATAGATTTCTCAAAATGCAGTCAGAACACAACGCCCCAAACGGGGCTTAAGAGAATAACAAAATCTCCTAGTTTATTATACCATTTAATGGCATGCAAAAAAAGAATGTTTTTGATTTAGTGTTCTCTTTTGCCCTAGAATTACTAGATAAAACAAGGTATTAAGGCTGATTTGGAGGAGCAGTGTGCAACGATGCGGTGCGAAAACACACCATTACGCCATTTGGGAACTACATTCTGCTGCATTTTGAGGAATCTGCAGTGGGAAAACTGCATTTTTCAACTTGACCAAGCAGCTAGAAAGCTATTGTTTGACTTTTGTAAAATAAAAAAATTTATATACTCGCTACAGCTTCTTTTGCAGCTTCTTTTGCAGTAGCTTCACCACTGCTTTTTCATATAATTGCAAGTCTCAAACAGACTCTAAATTCTAACACCTTGGAGAACAGCCCTAGTCCTATACCATACTGTTTCTCTTATGTTATTTGAATAAAAAAAGAAAATAAGAAAATTAAAAAAAAAAGTAAAAGGAAATCATATACCAAATTTTTTGCCCGAACTTTTTCAGAAAACAGCATGAATGAATTCTGCATGCTGATCACAGAAATACACATTTAGATTCTATTTTCAGTTTTGATTTTTTTTTCCTCTCTCTTGCATTTTGATATCTAAACCAGTTCTCACGTTAAAAACGCGCAAAAATGTAAAAAAGATGAATTTTGATGAAGAAACGAAAACAAACAACTTCAAGTCAACTAATATCCAAACTTTCACTCCAATGCTTTCCAAATTTTATTATAAAAAGAGAACCCAAAAAATTAACAAAAAATAATCGAATGAGACCTGGAATAGCAGGCATTGCGCATGAAGCCACAGGCTTGGGCGATTTCTCGACCTCGACGAGGCACATCCTACAATTTCCAGCAATAGAAAGACGGCTATGGTAGCAGAAACGGGGAATATCCACGCCAGCTACCTCACAAGCCTGCAAAACCGTCATCCCTTTGGGGATCTTCACCGAATATCCGTCCACAAACACCTCGATCGCATCATCGGGATTCGGAAACTCAATCCGCGCGCCGCCGACGGGGGTTCTGGGCCTGACCTCCGGCGTCGGTGTCGGCGCAGCTACTGCCGCAGCCTCCGGACTGTGGCGGTCCGGGGTGGAGGAGATCCATCGACATGTAACCCTAGAATTATAGAGGTTGGATCTGAGGATGGGGCGAGCACGATGCAGAGCTCGGAGGAGGCCCATATCGAGAGCACTCTCGCTCTCTCTGAAATGAGTTGATCGAAGAAAGATACTCTGTACTTCGTTCAGTTACGTATTGCTCAGAAATTAAAGACCGTCCCACCTTGAAGATAGGAGGTTTCTAAATTTTTTTTTTTTTTTTTTGTGACCCCTATAAGAAATTTTATTGTCACAATAAAAGGATTATAAGATCATTAAGAGGGGATAAACTCAAAAACTACTGCTCAAAGAGTTACATTCATCCTAGAGAGTGAATCCCCAGACTAAGTACAACCAAAACATATGAAAAAGTAAAAGAAAGCAAAAGGTACACATGAGCAAAAGAAAAAGCCATTGGCCAGCCATCAGCAGCGATTCTTGAGGATGAGAGAAGTTTATACCTCCAGAGAGAAGGAACCTGCAAGAGAACAATATGGAATCTGCAAACATCTAGAAGAAAAATTAGCACCGTTCAAGTGATACACGCTAAATTGAAGGTAGAAACAGAATAACTTCAGAGAGAAAAAGAGATTTGTGTGGACAAGGCTGTGTCACACCAAATTAGTCAAGCAAACATGAGCATCCAAACTTCAAAGAAGGGTTACATCGACGTGCTACTAGCCAAAGAATGGGTGAAATCATCCCAACCATCATAGCCAACAATTACGTATTGCTTGGGAGAGTCGTGTACTGTATTAGACTACGCATACCAAAACATAGCTCATCTATTATGTGATGTAAGCATCGTGAGGATCCGACAAATTAGAGCCCGAGATTTACAAAATCTCAAGTAATCCTTGAGGATCGACAAATTAGAGAGGCAGTTCTGAATCTGTTAAAAAGAAAATTCAAGAAGAAGAAGACTTAGCCCATTAGCGCTAAGGCCCATTTTATGATTTCATCTTTTTTATTTATGTAATTTTTAATTTTCTTCTAGAAACTCCATGTTTGAAATTTTGCATTTAAAATTCAAAGCATGACATGTGAGGTGGTTGAATCCACATAAAATAATAGCATGTGAAATGGGTGGATGGCATAAAATAATGAGGAATTTATTGCTTCACATTAATGTGGCCACCCACCTTTCCCTCCATGTTTTGAATTCTTTTCTTTTGAAAGATGCTTGTAATGGCTATAAATAGCCCTCTTATTAGAATGAAGGAGATCTTTTGGCAATTACAAATTTTGAGTTATTCTTGTGGTTTGAGCTTGGTGGCCAAACCTTGGCAATCCTTGGTGGCTAGTTATCCAACATATCTTCTTCCTTCTCACAATACCCGTTCTCTCAATCTCATCAAAGAAAGAAGCCTCCATCAAATTTGGTATCAGGCGGCGGAAGGAGCAAATTTGGTCAAAAACTTCAACAAAGGGAGCATCTCAAGTAATACTTGTCTTCAAACTTGTGAGTTTTCTTGGACTTGTGAGGTTAATTAATTTTCTTTATATGATAGTTTAAATACATATTAGTAGCTTGGAAATATATATATTGCTTGCAAGTTTATGGTGATAGCATAAAATTTCAATTAGTAAGCTCCATTATATATTTTAGCCATTTCCAATTGTGTGAACTTGTGCCTCCTCCCCTCCCCAAAAAAAAAAAAAAAAAAATTAAGAGAAACCTTAGTGAGGTAGTTCATCACCTATATAACCTAGCCATTAGTGCAAATCAAAATCTAATTACTTGCTTTATTATCTTTGTTATTGTTTATGGTTAATTTTAGAAGTTTCTTTTTATTAACTTATGATAACTTGCTTTCTTAAAAGAAAAAAAACTTGATAAATTTGAGCATTTTTTTCATTGCATTAAAAATATATATATATATGCATAATAATATAAATGTGTTAAACTTGGTGATTTTGGAAGCTAAAGAACTTTGTCAAAAGACCTAAACTGTCTAAGGAGAGCTTGGGATTTAAGTGGTCTTGTACCCCCCTCTCACCTGGAAGTTCTCTTAGCTTAAAATTTCTCTTTGATTGCACAATTATATTATACTTTTTTTCATTTTTTTCATTAGCCCTTTTCATATATTTATTTTTTCTTTTAAAAAAAATCTCATGGCACCAAAATCTATCTCTCAAGATCATGTCAAAAATTTGACTAGATTAGTTGATGGCTTAGATCTTAGGATCCATGATAATAAATTAAAAACTCAACAAATATTAGAAGAAAGTAAGAATCAAATGCAAGAACTTAAGAACAAATGCAAACTCTTATTAGCATCTACAATAATAATATAACTCCTCCTCCAATACTCCCTCAGCGTAAATAGGATAGATGAAGAAGATTCATATCCAAACCATAGAAAATCAACCACTTAGAAGACAATCAATTGCTAGAAATGGTGGAAGGGGAGAAAATTATTTTAAGACTATAGAAGACTCTAATGATCCATCTCGAAGAGTTAAAGTAGAAGCCCCAACTTATGATGGTATACATGACCCAAATAAATTTCTTGATTGGTTAGTTCAAATGGATGACTTCTTTGATTGGTATAAAATGGATGATTACCAAGGGTTACTTTTGCTAAAATGAAATTGATAGGACATGCTAAAATTTATTGGACAAATACTTTAGCTAAAGAACAAAGATTAGGAAGGACAAACCTAACTTGGATAGAAATGAAAGAAATGTTAAGAGCAAAGTATTGTCTAGGCATCATGATAAGAAGCTACATAGTCAATTATTAACTTTGAGACAAGGTAATTATCTTTATGCGAATACTTAAATACTTTTGAAGATCTAGTTTCTAGAACGGTTATGCGATAATGATTGGCAATTAGAATAAATTTGTTATTGGACTTAGATGACATTAGAAATGAAGTTGAATTATTTGACCCACAATCTTTAGAGGAAGCATTTCATTATGCATTATTGGTTGAACAACAAAAGAAATGCCTCCCTCTCTAAAATTAAAAGTCAAGTACCTTCCATTTCATCCATAGATCTCTTGTTAGACCCATCCAAATGGCCCATCCCTTTCTAAAACTTCAATTGAAGGGAGCTCTAAGAACATTAGGAAGTAATATGTTTTAAATGTCATAAAAGGTCATATGCAAAATCAATGTAAAGCTCAAATCTTATTTTTAGAAGAAGTTGAAAATCAATAGATGATAATCTAGAAGAAGTTTATGATGACACCCCATTATCGATGAAGAATTGGAATTAAATGATGACCCTCATGTTAATGTGATGAGATGTCTTATGTAATTAAAATGAGGAAGATTGGAGGAGAAAGAACATTTTAGCATGTATGTTTTGTGTAATGAAAAGAGATGTAGGTTAGTTATAGATGGAGAGTGCTATGAATGTCATTTCAACACACCTTAACTCGAGCCAACCTAAAATCCCACCCCTGAACCATTTCATGTTAGTTGGGTAAATCATACATCTCTTCCCATCACCATCGATGTTTAGTTCCTATTAAAATAGGAAGCTATGAGGATCAAATTTGGTGTGATGTTCTCCCATGGACATTGCTCATATTCTCTTAGGGGCGACCTTGGCTATATGATATGAATGTTATTCACTATGGTAGGAAAATACTTATGTTTTAAACATAATAATAAGACTATTAAACTCACCAATAAAGCGAGAAAAACACCCTCTATAACACCACACAAAACAACTTCAGACTTGCAACCTAAGCCTCTATTGAAGAAAAATGCCAAACTTCAATTAATTATCATAGAAAATCCTACTGTTATGCCTAAGACTATCATTTCTGATCCTTATTTTAAAACACCTACTCTTTCTCCTTTGACGATAGAAATAATAGGTTTTGGCACTTCTGAAAAGAATTTTTGATCCATTTCTTCTTCACATATTACATGTAAAAGAAGTCATACGACTCTAATGAGACTCACATACCTGTGTGGTCTCTTCTCTCTTCGATTTTAACGATATTGCACGATGAGCTTCGATGAGCTCCTCTAAGAGACATTCAACATGCTGAGTTCTTGCGAGTTCTCAACTTCCTAATCTTCCACATTATAGGATGAACCCTACCAGCATGTTGAGATTAAAAGACAAGTTGAGGAATTATTAAGAAAGGGTTTTATTCAAGAGAGTCTTAGCCTTGTGCGGTCCATTATTAACTCCAAAGAAAGATGGAACATGGTGAATGTGTGTTGATAGTCGAGCAATAAATAAAATTACTATCAAATATGGTTTCATTCCATTAGATGATATGTTAGATTTAATCTCGAGGAGCAAATTTCTTTTCAAAGATTGATCTAAAAAGTGGATATCATCAAATTTGGATTAGATCGAGAGATGAGTGGAAGACGGCTTTTAAGACCCCTGATAGACTTTATGAATGGCTTGTCATGCCCTTTGGACTTTCAAATGCTCATAGCACATTTATGAGATTAATGAATACTATTCTTAAACCATATATAGGTAAATTTTTGGTGGTGTATTTTGATGATATTGATTTTTAGTCCAAGTGAAAATGAACATCTACAACACCTACAAAAAAGTGAATTAAACAAGAGAAATTATACATTAATTTAAAAAAGTGTTTCTTTTGCAAGTGAGGTAATCTTTTAGGCTTTATTATATCCACTTCTGGGCTTAAACCTGATCCTTCTAAAGTGAAAGCAATCTTAGATTGGCCACCACCTAAAAGTTTCTTGAAGTTAGAAGCTTCCATGGTTTAGCCACTTTTTATCAGAGATTTATTAAGAATTTTAGTACCATTGTTGCTTCAATAACTGATATACTAAAATTAGATAAATTTTGTTGGACTCTAATGCACAAAAGGCCTTATAGCAAATTAAAGTTCTTATCACTTCACCAATCCTTAGGCTTCCGATTTTTTAAAGCCTTTGAAGTGACATGTGATGCTTGATTGGGATAGGTGGAATTTTAAGTCAAGAGAATCATCCTATAGCATTCTTTAGTGAAAAGTTAAATGAAGCTAAACAACGATATTCCACTTATGATAGAGTTTTATCTTTGTAATTCAATCCTTAAGGCATTGGCGACACTATCTCTTACATAGAGAATTTATACTTAATTAATCATCATGCCTTAAAATTCATTAATACTGTGAAAATTAAGTCATAGGCATGCAAAATGGGTTGAATTTTTACAAGACTACTCTTTTGTTCTAAAGCATAAGCACGGAATTGAGAATAAGCACGATGCTTTATCCAGGTAAACCTAATGATTTCCTCTTTAGAATTGAGAATCCAGATTTGATAGAATTAAAGATGATTATATTGTGACTTTCACCTAATTTATCTTGAACACCTAGATAAACCAATAACTTTACAAGGGACATTCTTGATAACAAATGGATATTTATATAAAGGAAAATAATTATGCATTCCTCAATCTTCTCTTAGAATTCCTTATCAGCTACATCTTTGGGGTGTATGGTCATTTTGGAAAGGATAAGACCATATGTTTATTAGAAAATAGATTTTATTGGCCTTCATTAAAAGCGATGTTCAAAAAATTAGTGGCTCAATGTTTAATTTGTAAACAAAAAACTATCAAACAAAGGTCGGACAATACACCTTACACATTCCTTATAAGCCTTTGGAAGACCTATTAATGGATTTTATTCTAGGATTACCTAGGACTGCTCGAGGACATGATAATATTTTTGTTATAGTGGATAGGTTCTCAAAAATGGCTCATTTCTTACCTTGTTAAAAAACAAATGATGCTTCTTATATAGCCAAATTATTTTTTAAGGAAATAGTGCGACTCCATGGTCTCCCTTTAACCATTATTGTTTCTAGAGATGTTAAGTTTGTCTCATATTTTTGGAAAACATTATGGAAATTATTAGGTACCAAATTAAAATTCTCTTGCCTTTCACCCTGATGGACAAAGCAGTAGTTAATCGTACTTAGGAAATTTGCTTAGATGTTTGGTAGGTAAAAGTTTAGGAAATTGGGATTTACATTTACCAACCTCAATTTACTATAATACTATATCTAGAACTACAAAAAATCACCATTTGAGATAGTCATGGTCAAAACCCGACAACCAATAGATGTAGCAAACCTACCATCTCATGTATTTTCGATGCACATTCTCATTTGCTAAAGATTTTCAAAGCCTCCATGAAGATATAAGAAAGCAAATTACTATAAGTAATGATAATTATGCTTCTAAGGAAATCATAATCGTTCAAAGAATATAAAGAAGGTGATTATGTATTGATTAGCATTCGACAGCGTTATCAAACTACTAAATATAAGAAATTACATGCACGAGCTTAGGTCCATTTAAAATTCTCAAGAAAATTGGAACTAATGCTTATCACCTTGATTTGCCTGCTGATATGTTCATTCATCCAGTTATTAATATTGAAGATATTCTATCATATGAAGGAATTAGAAAACCTCCACTTGTTCAGTCTAACTCTTTAGCAGGAGATATAGCAATACTACTTGAAGCCCTCTTCCTTTGAAGTTGACTATATTATCGAGGAAGCACCCATTAATCCAAACTTACAACATCATTTTTTAGTTCGTTGGAAGAATAAGCCACCAGCTGAAGACACATGGTTGACGTAGTGATTTGGAGACTTTAGCCCCACAATTAGTAGAAGACTTCTTAGATTTCAACTCTGGGCGAGTTCAATTGAGCCTAGGGAGTTGATGTAGAACATCATGAGGATCAACAAATTAGAGCCCAAGGCCCATTTACAAAATCTCAAGCTAATCATGAGGATCAACAAATTAAGTTTACAAGATCTCAAGCTAAAGAAAATTCAAGAAAGAAGAAGACTTAGCCATTAGCTGCTAAGGCCCATTTTATGATTTCATCTTTTTTTATTTATGTAATTTTTAATTTTCTTCTAGAAACTCCATGTTTGAAATTTTGCATTTAAAAATTCAAAGCATGACATGAGGTGGTTGAATCCACATAAAATAATAGCATGTGAAATGGGTGGATGGCATAAAATAATGAGGTAATTTATTGCTTCACATTAATGTGGCCACCTTTCCCTCCATGTTTTGAATTCTTTTCTTTTGAAAGATGCTTGTAATGGCTATAAATAGCCCTCTTATTAGAATGAAGGAGATCTTTTGGCAATTACAAAATTTTGAGTTATTCTTGTGGTTTGAGAGCTTGGTGGCCAAACCTTGGCAATCCTTGGTGGGGCTAGTTATCCAACATATCTTCTTCCTTCTCCCCAATACCCGTTCTCTCAATCTCATCAAAAGAAAGAAGCCCACCTCCATCACATGGAGAGAAATGCATCAAATGGTAAGTGGCAATACTAAAATAATAAACAAGAATGATTGAACATAACAATAGAAATCATAACCAACAACAACAAAGAAATCCTTATTGGGAAGTCATTAAGTTACTGACTTAGAGGCACAACCCATACACATGAGAGAGAAGGCAAGAGATAAAAAATGATAAAGGGAAGACACCATTTCCTTTAAAAGAAAACCCAATTACATAATATCGATCTCCCAAACAACCCCCAAAGGTCCATAGAGAGAGATTAGGATATAAATGATAACATCCACCATATTAATAGCATGATTGCAACCATATATGTACGGTTCAAAAAAGAACTCGGATAAGTAGTGAATAAATCCATACAGAAGGCATAATACTACTTAAACCACATTTAAAAATAGACCCAGTCCAGCATAACATCCATACAAATTATGGTTAACCCCAAGATAGAAAACAAAAGTCATACTAACCACAATTCCCTAACCAACAAAAAATTGATAGACCATTGACCAAACAGATATACCAAATAATGAGTCAAAGCAAGAAAATATTGTGAGTCAGATTCTGACAAAACCACAAAAAAGAAAGCTAATACATTAAGCAAATATCACTATGGGGACTAGGGAAAGGTGGTAAACAATCCAAACATTGAAGGAAGCATCACTAATGGCAAGCAAGGTGAACAATCTAACCCATATAATTGGACAAATACCATCTATCCAACAATTGGGGCTACAACAAAATCCACCATTCTAGATAACTAGAAAATTTGCGAAACAATAGGAAACCACAAATACAAAAGGTAAGGAAGAGCAACATAACCCAAATAGTCCACACAAACAATCCATGGCTATTGAACAAGCCAAGAATGGAAAAGGGACAAAAATAGCCAAGATGGAAGACAAAAAAGGTGAAACATCAGGGCATTAAAAATAAATTATGATTCCCAAATCTCCTCCTAAAATAAAAAGAAGGCAAAATATTTTAAGGACTTCTAACATAGAGCAGACATGTTTTATCTAAATTCAGAAGCCCTCGTAAGAGAGAAGGAATATCATCATTGGAGAATAGATTCACAGAAGAGGACTTTGCTTTGCTCCCCGATTAGCAAGAAAATCAACACAGGAATTACCTTCTCGATAGATATGAGAAATATGATAATCAAGGGTGGCAAGAAGTCTCCTCGTATGGTTAAGTAAATAAAACTTACATTGCCATGAGCTCGACTTTAATATTCAAGAAGAGAGCATCAATTTTCAAACCAAATTTTCTAAAATCCTTTCTGAATGCAGATAGAAATCCCATAGTGGAGACCATAAAGCTTAGTAAAGAGTACAAAATAGGGTCTTAGAGGAGTAGCAAAAGTAGAGATCACATTTCCACTATAATCTCTTAAAATCATAAAGCCATTGAATTTGATGTATTAACATTAATGACATGAAAATTAGGCTTTATCAATATATAATTTTATGAGTAGGCTCAAAATAAGAAGAAGGAGAATAATCCAAAGTTGGGCCATATATTTATGTAGAGGAAGTAAGGAGATCATTTTATAAAGAGATGTAATTTTACATTTGGCTATAGCAATAATACAATGATAGTTCATAGGGATACCAAATGCTTAGCATCATTTTCTTTCCAATAAATATACCATAGAGTAGTGGTTAAAACAACTTGACAAGACCCTTAGGTATAAGAAAAAAGTTTCAAGAAGTTGCATGATAGAGTGATCCATCAAAATGGAGTATTTAACACCTATCATACCCTCTAAACTTAAATAGGGCCATTCACGAAGACATGATCCACAGTTTCAATGTGAAGACAACATTGACATTTTTAGAGGGGAGATAGAAACCTTTTTTAAGGAGGGTGGCATCGACAGTAATGTAATGTTTTAGAATACGCCAAGTTAAAATCGAGAATGAGGTAGGGATAGAAATACTCTAGATTTTAGTGAAAACTTAAACTTAGCTTTACTCGTTTTCACCCTTAATTGGTGATGATTGTTTTGAGAATGAGCAGTGATAGGTGGATGTTTTCATGCATCTTTAATGAGGTAACAAATTAATTAGAATATATTTATGTGAATAAATATGAGCTAATTGATTAAACATAAATTGAATGTATTCACATTTTTTAATTTATACTTTAAATGCATTGAAATATAATAGGCAGCAAGTGAAAAATAATGGGCAAGAGCTACAGTAAGTAGCAAATGGTCGATGAGGACAACAACAAATAGCAAACAATAATCAAAAGTAATGGTGTGGGTTGGCTAGCTGCAATCGATAGTGGTGGTAACAGTATATGGCGAATGGGTTGTACATGATAATTGGAGACAATAGTGGCAAAGAGGATTATGAGTGGGCGAAAGGAGGGATTTGAAAATTATTAGATTTGGTTGGTTTTCAAATGGTAGGAAAACAAAAGTTTAAAGGATTTCAAATCTATCAAAATTTTATGTTTGTATTTTTTTTTTCTTTGCTTCAAATCAAATATCAAAAAATAGAGGTAAGTAAAAAAAGAATGCAATGCACTCTTTATTTTTTGAGCAATAAACCAAATAAAATTTATGCAATTAATATTAAAAAAACATTGGTGAGGTGTGTGTTATGGATATGGGATATATTTTAAAAGATTTATATATATTACATTATAATTTTTAATTTTAATATTGAACACCTGAACTTAAGTACATATTGCATTATAATTTTTTATTTATTTATAACATCATCCAAGTATTTTAGCTACAATAAAAATACCACTCAATATTTCATCTTTTGTTAGAGATAAAGAGGACTCTAGTGAAGTAGGGTGCATAATTAATTGAAGTAGATATTATTTCTACAAATATAATATGATTTTTCCATGATCAAGAACAAGCCAAAGAAGTCCATAGTTATTGCAAAGCCTTTGTCATCATCCTAATTGTCTCAATCATCACTATTGTTATCAATGGGACCAATGAGGCACCATCTAAAAAATTTATGCTAACAAAGTATCATTTTTGGATGCTTGGATAACACTTTGACATGCATATAATAAAATAAAAGGGTAAACAACAAATAAGGATTAGATTACTAAGGTTAAGATGATAAAATGATGACAATCATATGCCTTCTATAGAGCTCTCCAATTCAAACCATTGAAGCCACCTTGATGCTACATCAACCCCAACTAAAACACCCAAGTTTGTCATATGCATTGATAAGGCCACACTCCACTCTATTAACTATGTTGTGCACACTAATGTTTATGCAACTCACTCATGCTTTCTTTAGTATCCATCACACACTATTTCAAACTACACACAAAAAAGCACTTAGGGTTCCCAAGAGAGCATTTGAAGGAGGCAAGTGAGAGCATATGCCTCATCTAGATTTTATATATTTATATAGAATACACTTATATTAGTAAGCACCAACTATTTAATGTTTGCAATAAAAAAATATTTAAATTGTGCCTTTTATTATTTCAATGTTTTAATATATAATACCTTGATCTTAATAAGCTCTTATTATCTAGTTGTTTCAATAATAAATATGAAATTTGTTCTCCCAACTATTATTAATATGAATTTATATATAATACATATATATTAATAAACTATTGTTATTTGATGTTTTCAATGCTAAATATATTATTTATGCATCTTATTAAAAAAAAACTCTAACACTGTGCACCACCTCCACCTCTCTCCACTCACGGAGCGTACTCAATATTAATGTCACTTGCATTGATGCAATGTTTATTGCTTGCCCCACTAGTGAGCTAGGAAGTTAAGTATGATGGAGTGCAAATTTTAGTGCCTTTGATTTCTTTGGGGAGAACAAATCAAGGTTGCAAATCACCTATGATGAAGAATGTTACAAATTTTTTGGTGCACGTGATAAAGATGAAGAAAAATAATAAAATAAATGAGATAGTTACTTAAGAAGATAATTAGTGTGTTTTAGATAGTGTTATTTTTCATGTTATTTAAAGAAGCAGTAAGAGACATATAGAGAGCATGCTTCTATCTAATGACCATATTGTTTGGGTTTTAAACCACATATTGTAGAAATATCTATTTGATAAATGTATTATTATAGTGAATATAAAAATTAATTTGTCGAACAAAATTAAAAAAAATTGCATTAAAAAGGTCTTGAATAAGATTTAAAGCTTAATTATCTATCTTATTAATCAATTTGGCATCTTATATTAATGATAATCTTTATGATTGTTTATTTATGAGAGACATCATGAACATGAAAAAAATTTGATATGATAGGCCTACCTGCAAATAGGAATTAACTACAGCTCAGAATTAGGGAGTTATTATAACTTAGACTCAAATTTTCATATATATGAAACATAATTAGCCATATATGTTAAAAATGTATTTCTAATTGGAAATGAAGACTCCCAAGAGGTTTTATTTAAAATAAAAAGTGTATATTACGCCACCCTCAATTGTAAAGTTAAAAAGTTATAATCTAAAGAAAAATGAAGAGCCATCAAAAGAGAAGATGGGAGCTTTATGTGCAGTCGATATGAAGTGAGAGGCCATAATCATGTTACTTGTAAGTCAAGTGCCTGCTACCTTTGTAACATTTTATTTTCTTTTAATTTTATTTATTTATTCTTTGACTAACTTAATATAGAGTATTTATCATTATTATAAACATATATTTTAAGTTTCACATTTCTATTCAAATCTATTATGATGCAGATCTTTAATTGCACATGATTGTGTTATAGCTGTTGAGCGCTCTCTATTATCATTTAATTATTGAATCGAATCATGTTGTACTATAAATGCTAGGTAACACTCTAATGTATTTATCTTATAATCGACTATATTAACTATGTTAAAGTTATCAGAACACACTTTGTTGTGTCTATTATGAGATATTTAAATCCTTTTTAAAATATATTTAAGCATGTTGTATCCACTTAAAAATGAAGGCCTTATGATTCTCTTCTCTCTTTTTTTCATCTCTTCACTCTTCCTACTATTTTCAATTTCGTTTAAACTCCTTCATAAAAAAAAAACTCATGATTGATTTATTTATTTTTTTAAATTAATTATGATTTCATGCTTCAACTTATACAATCACCAACCAATGTAAAGCTACCTTGTTTATGCAAATCAACTAACATATTTTTATACTTATATACAAGAATCTTCATACATATCTCACCATGTAATTTTTGCATGAAAATTAAGTCAAGGTCTAACTAATGACTTAACCTAATTTCAAGATTTTATATAAGAAGCTTAAAAACTTCTTTATCATGTAGTATATCATGATATTAAGTAAAACCTAATAAAAAATCTAATCTATTTTTAAGTTTTTGCACAATAAGTTCAAAATTGAACTCACATATTATGTATGATATTAGATAAATACCTAAAAAGTATTTTTATTAACTCAATATCATGGAACAACTCAAATCACTTATTTGAATCCTCATTTGTAAGCCAATCATTCAAAGGTTACAAAGCTTTGAAGGGGTTAGTACTATACAATCTAATTAAAATTAATTATCATTTCAATTGGCTACTTTTGAGAGGCCCATATAATATAAAATAGTATGCTTTAAAGTGGTGCCACTAAACTTCTATGATGATACACTTGCTATTGAATTTTCATACCCATAAATAAGTCATCCTCTCACCATGAATGTTGTGATTACATGCTTTTGCACTATAATAGGTTATGAAGTGTAAGACTAATCTTTCAATTTCTTTAAATGTATCTGTCAATGTGTACCTTTATTTGTGCTAGAACCTTTCTTATTGCATTGAAGCTAGCTCCCATTTACTTTTTCTACTTTTAACAACATCACTTAATATTGTGCAATACAAGGCATAAACTCCATCAAAGTTTATTATTTAAATTATGATTCAAATAGCTAATTCAAATTGTAACAAGAGATGGTTTCAATTTAAGTCATCAATAGCTTAAAAAATTAACTTATATATTTTAAAGATAATAGAGTTTTATATTTAAGAGATTACAAAGAGTGGTTAAGGGGTAAACACAATCTGCATTGGGGTGGATCATGTCATCAGAGAGTCTTAGGACCCAAATGATGCATACACTTCACCTTGAAGTTGAGTGGCACATACCTAAGAAAATCAAATCAAAATACTTAAAATGTGTTCATATGCTTTAGGATTTTAAATAAGTTTATGGCTTATATATGATCAATTTTATTTTAAACATTTTATTTTATTTTATGTTATTTTAAAAATATATTTATTTAGTATATTTCAAAATATTTTTATTTTATAAAATACTCAAAATAATTTTTAGATGCTTTAAATTTTTTTTTAAATAAATGTTACTATCAAACAAATTTTATTTTAAATTAAAGGTTAAATAGTGATTTTAACCCCTCAATAATTAAATATTTTAAAGATGATGTTAAATGATCAAAGAGTAAGACACCATTACATAACTAAGGATCTTTGATTTTTATATACATTATATTTTTAATCTATCTTAAGGTCAACTAAATGTACTATTGTGGACTACTAAGTTGCTTAAGCTTAACTAGAATAGTTAGTATCAATAGTTAAATAGGATGCTAAATAATTTAAGATTAATTAAACTAACCTTGAAAGGCCTTAGTCTACTACCCTATCTTGATTGAGAACAATAGGCTATAGTTTCCCCAAATCTTCTTAGGATCATTTAATAGGGGTTAAGATCAAATTAGAAGGGCAATAGAAGATATAGAGTAATAAGGATAATCAAGAGCGAGACAAGTAGTCAATTAGATCATTTAAGGGATACTAGTAACATGGGAAAAATGATACAAAATATTAGTTAAGATCAATGAAGGCAATCAAGAGAGAAATTTATTATTATATTGTAAGATTAAATAAGATAGATTGTGGTATACTATTAACTATTTAAGCTTAACTAGGATATGCTACTATGTCAACCATACTAAGTAAAGCTTATTGAGATAGCCTAAGAATATTATTCCTAGGATCAACTTAAAAGGATTAGAGTTTAATGATCCATTATACTATATTTAGGCTCAATTAAGTCAATTACAAAAGGTTACAAGCCAAGATCAATCTAAAATATATTAAAAAGAATAAATATATAAGATAAATAAGCTCTACTAGAATTGTTCTAAGGCCAACTAGGCCAATCTATAGGAAGGTTAATAATCTACCTAGGATCAACCAGAGAAGCTTAGAGATTAGGGTCAAAGTGTATGTTAGAGTTAGATATATAATTAATTAAGTTAAATTAGAGGAGATTTAGTAGACACCGAAGGTAACAATTCATGTAAAAGTTAAGTAAGCTAATTAACATAGAAGATACTAGCCTACTTAGGAATGTTTAAGGAGTTATAATCTAAAGGTCAAAAGTTATATGACTTACTACGTTAATTAAAGTTAGCTTGGCTAGCCTAAACACATCTATGCACTAGATTTTCCAACCAAGGTCTATGAAATGAAATGGTTAAATTTTTTTAAAATATTTTTTTAATTTAAAATAAGTAAAAATGGAGTTTAAAATACTTAAAATTTTTTTTTATTAAAATTCCCTTAAAGTCTTACTCTGGATTTATTTAATGTAACTAAGTACCATAATTAATTTCATAAATTTTAGGTATAATTGGAGGTTTTCATAAATATAAGCTTAAAATTAATGTAATTATTTTTTCCATGATGTCCTTTAAAATTATAAAGTATTATAATTGTGTGATGTTTTAATTTGGAACTATAGGGACACACATAGATCTTAGGGGTACTTATTGAAGTGATTGAGTGCAACATTAATGTATGATGTACTACCTTGGAAGATAGAAATATCACCTAGAATGGACCTAATCACCTAATAAAGACTTCTAAGGTAGATGGGTCTACGTGTATAGTAGAAATCTTTCCCCTACTTCACATAGAGAAGTAAAGCAGGGTTTATTTTATGTCGGGTTCTTTAGTTCCTTATGGAAGCAAGCTTCCATAGTTAATTATATCTTAGAAATATGAGTCTCCTAAGAACACTCTTAGTTAAAGTAATCAATAAGTATCTCCAAAGATTTCAAAGCTAGATTATCAAAGGATTATGTATTTATGGAAATCAAATGGGAGAGTTCAAATAGAAGACTTATTTATAGATTTGAAGGAAAATAAGTAGAAGCACCCTTGATACTAAGAAGCCTAGTGAGTTCTTTAGTCTACCTTATAGTGAGGCTTTATATATTTAGAGAGAATTTACTTTTATTTAAGTTAGAATATTACTCAAATGCTTGGGCTTATAATCCAATAATACAAGATTATGAAAATGCCTAAGAGTTGAGGACTTATACTCATAGCCTGATGAAAATGCCTAAGAGGTGAGGACTTATACTCATAGCCTAAAGGAATAACATCAAAACCTAAAAGTAAAATGTTTTAGCACAAGCTATAATCATGGCCTAAGTCTAATCAAGAAAGATGGGATATAGTGGTTCACCTCCACAAGGGAGAATAAACACACCCCGACTATTTTGGGCTTACAACCACCTGGAGTGGCCACCAACTAACACCTCCTATGCTTTAAAACCATGTTGGTCGGTCTTATATATATGCAAGATAGCTAGACTGTTATTTAATTGGGAAGGAAGCTAGAGTCTTAAACTCACTCCGTAGAAAACTAGATTATGGTTGGTATGAAAACATGACTTAGACTAATGCAAAAATTACAACTTTTTAAATTATTTTTGACACATTCATTTTGGACCAAGGCTTGGGACAATTATGCATACATGCATGATGAAGTAGAGTTATGGGCCAAATTAATAAAAAGAGGTGTTATTACAAAGGAATAAGCATATCCCCTATTGTGGAAGAGTGGAGACTCTCTTTATTCAAGAGCAAAATAATATGGCATGTATGATGTGATAACATACAATATTTATCAAAGGGTTTTCTAAATTTTTTATTTATCTTGATTAAAAGCTTAGGCTTTAAAATTAGGTTATGAGTTGCATTAAGATTTAGTTATGAGTTTTTAGTGAGAGTAGAATATTTAATTCTATTCTAAAGAGCCTATTACATCTAGGCCACACATCAAAGCAGCACACTTTAAGAAACCTATACAAATATATCATTTCTAATACAAAAACTAAACACAACAATCAAACATGTGAATTTCATAAAAGAATAAGAGGCCCAGTGCGATCAGGTACTGCTATACACCCTAAAAAGAAAAAAAATTGTATAACCTAGCTTTACTCTTATACAACCAGAATTACAATTGAATACTACAATTAAAATGAAGTCTATGAGGGTCTTCAATCTTTCACTCTTCTTTCTTTCCTTTGGATTAGTTTACTTCAAGCTTCACAAGGCCTCCTAGGTCTTTTCCTTTTAGCCACTGCTCATCCTAAACCCCATAACACTAATCCTAATCCTATTACAAAAATTACATATTTATAAAAAATAACATCTAACTACATTTATAAAATAGCCATTAGTTAAACAAACATACATGTCAAGCAATTATATTTCACATATTTGGACTTAGTACCCTACATTTTGGCAGCCAAGCTCACATGTCATAATTGGATCATGCTTAGGTGTATAAGCAGCACCTACAAGCAAGAACATTCATATTTACTTATTATTACAATGACCCCTTTAGCATAATTATCCCAAAATATATCATTAGGCTATTAGTGACTTAAGATCTAATCGAACAAACAATCCTAACATCCAATCTAAAATATTACATCATAAAACAAAACATAACCACAACATACATCAGCCTAACCTAAGGCTAGAATTGATGACTTAGCATTCTAATGTGTATGCTAAAGTTTAGTGTGGTGTATCTTAATTAAGCTTTATATATGCTATTATCTAAAGTTTAGAATTATTTAAGTTAAACATTAGGGGAGGTTTCACTTCAAATCTTTGAATGAATTGATTAATTTTAATTTACACTTTCTTGTTTCATTTGATTCCAACTTAATATATAATTATTATGAAGAGAAGAAAAGGGTTTGACCCCTTTCATCCATATCCTAAGTTATTTTCTAAAAGTATATTATTATGACTTTAATTTCTTTAGTGGACCATATATTAAATATTTTTATTAGGCCTAAGTTTGGGTTAATCTTAAGGAACCATATTCAAATATAAAAGGCATCTTAGAATCAATAAAACTGAATCACCATCACATGGATAACATTTCACCACTTCTTTCCATCATTAATAACATACACATTTCTTCATTTTTATTGTTCATGATATTTGATTTAATACACATACTTATACATACAATACATATTTATATTTTGCACACTTGATGTTCATTAATGCATGTATTTTGGTATTAAAAAAGATTTCATTTCTTAGTTAAGCATATGTAAATATGTATTAGAGATTTAAATAAGTATGTGTTATTGTTAAACCAGTGAAGTGAGGTTATCTAAGACCTCCTTGGGGCTACTTAAAGCCTCATGTTCTCGAGATGTCCAGACTATATACTTGCCAAATTAAATATATGTAAACATATATACAAGCATAGGAATAAAAATCATACAAAGATTATATAATAACAAACCTTTTGTTTATGTAAAGCAAAGTTCTATCCCAAATTCTAGCACATGCATACACATGAATAAAATTAACCAAGTATGTGTCATTGTTAAACCAAGGAAGTAAGATTATCTAAGACCTCCTTGGGGCTACTAATGTTTTCGGGATGTCTAGATTATATACTTGTCAATTCCAAACATATGTAAACATACACATGAATCATGAAAATAAAATAATCTTTTACCATTTTCTTAAGTTATGAATGCAAAGTTCATTAAACATTTATAACCCCTATTATCTTAAAATTTGTATCATTAGCTCATAGTTTTGAAAATAATCTGGGATTTATTAATGATAATAGCCACACCATATAATAATATTTATCCAACACATGCAACTTGAATGCAATCATATTCTTTTGATTCTTTTTTTAAACATGAATATAATAAAAAAATAACATGCACATTTATAATAATTAAAAGAAGTAATTAAACATTATCACATAACATATTCAATTACATTAAGTCTTAAGGACAATTAAGCTAAATAAATATTTCTTAAGACTAACCAATATTTTTATAAGGTTTGACTTTGATATTTGAGGTATCAAAGCCTAAAGAGGAGAGATGATAGTTAATACTTACCCCACCCCATGTTGGTGATTTAACATATTTAAATGAAGCAATTAAATGAGTTTTATGGATTGATTAAGTTCAAATCGTTAAGCACATCAATTTAATTACCCTTCCCTAAACTTTTTTTTAATTCAATTAACTACTTGATCATGAGTCTTCAATGATATGCTTTTGAAAAAATAAAATTTGCAATGCACTTAAAAGAATCTAATGTAATTAGGCTCATTCTAAGAGTTAATTATATTAAAGAATGAAAGAATCTAAGTTAAGTACTCTTATGATTTTCCCATACCAATGAGTTAACCATAATTTTCTTAATAACTTTATATTATTAAACACATAAAGGTAAATTAATGGATTATATTTAAATTATATGAACCAATCATTAATTTTGTTTTATTTCCATTTTATCATTAATTTTTCTAATTAATACCTAATTATTACAAATGTTAATTAACCTTCTTAAGAAAATACATTTGGAAAAATAATTAAGAGAGGGGTCTTAATTACTTCTCCTCAATAATCTCACTATTCATAATGATTAATTATCATTAATTATTTAATTTTTACCATTTACTAATTTTAAAAATTATTAAATTAACTAATGAGGGTAATTAGGATTGAAATTCTAAATTCTTTAAATTACATGACAAATAATTCCAAGAAAATTATGGGAGGTGGAGGACATCTTATGGAATCATCCCACCAATTTGGGATTAATTAGCCAAGTAATTAAACCTTAATTATGAAAATTAGTCTAAGCCTCAAACTTTAATTATTCACTGGACATAAGTCAGAGATTTATTTTTTAAAAAATTCTCCTCTATCTAACCTTTCCAAAATGGGTTTATTTGTATTTTTTGAATTTTTATATAATTAGTTATTATTTTTTGAATTTATGCCATTTAATTATATTTTTAAAGCTTAATTAACCGTTTAAACCATTGACACCAAATGATTACACGGACTTTTCATTGCCGTGATATTAGTTTAAAAGCGTCCGACGTGATACCGACTTTGATGGTTTTCATCTTGGTCCTTCAATCTTAGATCAAATAAGCTTGATTAATCTCGTGATTCAAAAGGATTAAATCAAAATTTTAACGGTTAATCATGGACATCCATTCTAATCATGTGGAACAGATGATCGGTGATCCATCATCCCATAAGCGCCAAAAAATGGACACCGTCCGCCTTTCACTGCTCATTCTAAGCTCACTGAAGCTTGTTCATCTGTGAAATAGACTCGAAAATGATCAGGGAATGAATCTAAGGGAATTCTATAATGAAAATCGCTCAAAAACATAATTCACTTCAAAAATGACCAACACCTAGGGGCTAAAGCTATGGTTGCCAGATTTTTACATCGTCGGAGCTACAAACTGATGATCCACCAATAATGGTAAATTTTATCTTGAAGAGATGAAGCTCTATTGAGAAGATCATGAGCGCCTCCTCACCAATCACTATGTGGACTAAATGCTGCCACAAAGCTCACTAGATTTGGTCTTGAGATGCCATTCGGTGGTCGAATCGCTCAGAAATGATTCATTTTGGTTCACCAAAGTGAGGTGAAGGTGTGAGAAGAGTTAATTTAGGTTTGGTGGAGGTTTTAGAAACTTAGTCAGATGGAGCTCTCAGGTTCAATCGGGAGCTGGTCTTGCCGATGGTGGAGTGCACGAAGAGCTCGGGAGAGGGTAGGGAACTATGCGAAATGCTCTAGGGAAGGTCTATGCTCAGTATGAATCCATGGGGAGGAGTATACCCTCCACCTTAGCTGAACTAAGGACTATGATTGGTTTAGCCTTTAGTAGCCCCGGTAGGTGGTGGCGAGGGTATGTGAGGTCAAGAGTGGTGGGGTGGGGTGAAATATATATATATATATATATATATATATATATATATATATATATATATATATATATATATATATATCTTTTCATCTATCCCCCTTTTCTTTTTAAGGAAAAGAAGGATAAATAAAAAAAATATAAATATATATAAAATTATGCCTTGTCGGGTATGACATTGAAAATATGTACTATCTCGAGAGATAGAATTCACCACCATACAATGGAGCTAATCACCTCAATAAGGACTCCTAAGGACTATGAGTCTTCGAAATATACCAGAAATTCTTCCCATACTTTACATGGAAAAGTAAAGCAGGGTTTATTTTAAATTGGGTTCATTAAGTTCCATACAAGGGCAAGCCCCCACAGTTAATTACATCCTACAGAACATGATTCCTTAGGAATACTATCTATTAAGATAAATGATCGTTATCTCCAAAGACTTTGAAAAGGTAGGACTATCAATCAATTAGTTTATTTTTATAAAGTCAAGTCGGATTGATCAAGAGGAGGGAGTTCTTATCAAAGCCAAATGAAAATAAGTAGGGGGTGCTTGAGATACTAGGAAGCCTAGTAAGCACCCTAAACTATCCTATGGTGGGGTTTTACATTTTTGAAATTGAATTGATTTATTTGAGTTAAATTTTTATTAGAATGCTAGGGCTTATAATTCCATGATATAAGGTCACAAAATGCCAAATAGATGAGGATTTATGCTTGTAGCCCGCAAAGGGAAGTAGCAATCCATGAACCTAAATCTAAGGAGCTTTGGCATGGGCCAAAAGCACGACCTAAATCTAAGATAAAAAAGGGTATTTGGTTTATGTCCACAAGAGAGGATAAACTATTCGATTGTTGTACTTACAATCGCCCGGAGGTGGCCGCTAACTAACTCCTCCTACGATTTTAAAATATGTAGGCAAATTAAATGCTTTTGCAAGATAGCTAAGGTGTTGTTTATTTAGAAAGAGACTAAGTCCTTAAACACACTCCTTAAGAGACTAGATTATGTAGGGCATGGTTTAATGATTTAAATCTATTACAAATTTTATTACATTTTATTTTTATTTTGGATAATCAATTTGACATAGACTTTAGAATTTATATGCCTAATGCATGAGAAATTAGATTATGGGCCAAAATCAGCAAGATAAGGATGTGTGTTTTCACCATGGCTCTCATAGGTCAAGCCAAGTTTTCTGGCAAAGGTGGAAGCCCTCCAATCAAGAGTGAAATAATATGCTTTTTATGCATGATGTTAGAAAAGTAAGATAACATCCATTTAAGGGGTTGCTAATTCTTTTATCTTATTTTATAGCCTAAGATTTAGATTAGGTTATGAGTAATTTATTTTTAATTTAAGTTATTTAATTGGATAGAAATTTTTTTTTTTGAGAGCCCAATCATCATCCAGGCCATAAATCAAAGCAAGGAAGAAACTAGGAAAAGATGCCATCTTAATGCGCAAGTTAAACAAACATCAATCAATTTATAAAACTAGCGTAAAAGAATAAAATATCATTTGTGGTTGGGCTCCACCACACAAACCCGAAAAATAAATTGGGTAGCCAAGCTCTACCCTCATATCACCCGGATTACAAATGAATTAATTATGAATTCATGTCATTCCAAATTCCTAATTGTAAAAGTACATGAAAATAGAAAAAAAAAAGAAAATCTAACCAACACATACAAAATAGAGATTTACCAAAAAAATCATACAATCCCAAGCATGTATGTATATAGATTAGACTTAGCACCCCACACATGGGTAACCAAGTCCAACTGGCCTATTTTGGATTATGCTTAGGGGTATAAGAACCTGCACAGCAAAAGCAATTATATTTTTATTACAACGCCCCTTAAACATAATCCCCTGCAGAAGACAATAGTTAGACTAAGATCACCCTACCATTCAGTCTACGCACATGCAACCTAACATCCAAACTAAAATAAAATATCACAAAATAAAAATAAACATCAAACCATGCACCTCTTTAACCTAAAAGCTTGAAATGGTGACTTAGCCTAATGTGTGTGCTATTTAAGGTTTATGTGGTATGCTTAGCTAGGCTTTAAGGTTGAAGTTTTCTAAATATGAAAATATTCAACTTAGAGGGTTTGTTTCATGTAAGTGATTTAGTTGCTTTGGTTAATTTTATTTTATATTTTGATTTAGTTTAAGTGAATCCTGCAATTAATTACTAAGTTGTAAAGAGAGGAAAATAGAAGAGAACTTCTATTTCCTCCCTACCTTAAGTAATCTCTATGGTAGATTCATATTTGATTTTTATTTAGTGAATATTTTATTATGTTTTTTAATTAATCCTAAGTTTAGATTTTCCTAAACAAACCTATTCAAAAGAAAGGCATTTTAAGAAAGTGAAATACAATCACAAAACACACATCACTTCATTTCTTTCCAACACAACATGCATATGGATGAATCCTAAGCATATCTATACATGCAAATGAAAATATTTAGCACACTTTAATGATGAATACTAAGAGAATTTGCTTGAGAAATTTGAATGTTTTTTATGATGCATGATTTTGTTAAGTAGAAAAAGAGAGGTTCTTTTATCCATTTTTCATATGCACACATATATGTATGAAAAGCATAAGTGAGTACAGTGCCATTGTTAGCACCAGGGGTGTAAGGTACAAGACCTACTTAGGGCTACTTAAAGCCTTAAAACTGGGTTGTCTAATAATATACCACTTTCTTTAAATACACATGTATAAAAGAAATGAATGGAAAAGAAAGATGCAAAAGTTTATGTTTGTTTGATTTGTTTATGTAATTTATATGTATAAGTGTGGATGTCCTTCTTAAGAAATAACATAGGAATGAATAGGAAAGAATTTAAGCAAGTGTTTTGTTTTTTTCAAATGAACTATACACTTTGACATATCCTATTCAAAACCATGCTAAAAGAAAAGAGAAGAAAAGAGAAGGAATACCTTTCAGTTTTGATGTTTGATTCATAAGCTTTGAAAGTAATTTTAGATTTAATAGTGATAATAGCCATTCATATTCTTACTTTATCCAAAACATGCAATTTGACATAAAAGAGACATTCCATTTTTAATTTTTCTTTTAAAAAGCATGAATGCATGAATTTCATATGACATACACATTTAGCATATTAGGAATGAAATAAAGTGATGAAAATAATGTAAGTTCATCCACCCTAATTAATTCCTAAAGACAATCCTATGAATAAGATTATTTAAAGTAAATCAAATTTGTTTTAAGGAGAGTTTGGATTTTATTTGAGTTTGATTTCAATTTGAGAAATGTGAGATGAGTTTGCTGGTCCTAACCCATTCACCCATGTGTGAGTTATT
The DNA here is from genome assembly GCA_021442155.1 of Cymbidium sinense. Classification (NCBI taxonomy): domain Eukaryota; kingdom Viridiplantae; phylum Streptophyta; class Magnoliopsida; order Asparagales; family Orchidaceae; genus Cymbidium; species Cymbidium sinense. The sequence continues at coordinate 89,204,149 of CM038224.1, forward strand.
TATGTTCAATTTTTAGGCAATTAGATTAATTTTATACTTTTGTTAGGTTAAGGTATGAATTAAGTGTGTTAATTATTTACACACTTTAACATATTTAATCACATAATTATGAGCCAATGTATGACATAAACCGCACAAGAAATTTAAATCAATAATGCGCCTAAGAAAGAAAGGGGCTAATGCAATTGGCTCACAATTAGTGATTAATTAAGTTAAAGGGTTTAATTTAAGTACTTTCATAACCCTTCCCACACATGTGGGGATTTTGATTTCCTTAAGTTACTTAGATTATTAAGCACCCACCCAAGATGAATTGATTAAGTTGGGAATATTTTGAAAATTTTAACAAGTTAATTAAAAGGTGATTAATGGGTTAGCCCTTAATTAAGTTTGGATTAAGGAAGGAAAGGGGTCTAGGGAATGGCTTAGGGAAAATTCCCCAAGTCCATTCCATAAATCTCTTCTTCACTTAAGCAAGGCTTAATTAACTTAAAAAGGGGGTAAACCACTATTCACATGCTTAATTATCCTTAATTACATAAAGAGGGTGATTAAGGATTCATTACTTGATTTCTCTAATTAACTCATCAATAAATCCCAAGAAAATTAGGGGAGGCAGAGGTCATTCCACTAAATATACCAAATAAATTTGAAATGAATTAATGGAATAATTAGGGAGTAATTAGGATTATTAAATTTTAATTAAAACTTTAATTGAGGAAAATACACTATTCAAAATCCATTGGAAAATTTATAGATTATTCTCCTAAGAAATATCTTTATAGTGCATTTTACCTTGTATTTTTATGATTTTTCTAGAATTAGTTATGTTATTTTGAAGTTTTCATGATTATCCATTAATTAAATTTCCTAATTAAGTGATTAATCTTATCGGCACCACGTGGAGATTGACGCGGCGTGCGCTTTCCATGTGGCGCAATAGGAGTGGTCACTTAAGCTATCACATCACGATGTCGCATCAGCGATGGCGTTATGTGCTTTCTCCTCACCCGTCTGATCAAGGATCGAATGACTGAGATCAAGCCCACAGTTCTTAAGAAATTAAATCAGAAATCCTAGGCATCTTGATCATGGCCGTCGATCCAAAATGCACGGTTGGATGGCCCATGATCCATCACTGAGCTCGTCTATGGGAGATGGCCACCATCCATTTTCCATGGCATGATCCGAGCTTGATTGAGCCCAAACTCAACCTACACCATCATCATGCAAGAGAGAAGACATCCAACAGCTAGTTTTACATAAAGTGAAAATTCCTCTCACAAAAGACCACACACTCCCTATTTTAAACTTAAATTTGATCCATACCTTGTTGGAGGCTATCACCGACAATCAAATTTGTTGAGGTAGCTTCTTCTAGTGGAGATGAAGCTTTGTTGAAAGTTTTAAGCCTTGGGATTGAGTAGATCTTCTTATGGACTAAGCTCACCTTCAAATGCTCATGGCCTTGATCAAAGTCCCCTCTCCCATGCCTTGAGAACTTGGATGAAGCTTGGAGTGAGTTCAATTAGGTCCCCTGAAGAAGTTTGCAAGAGGAATTGGCTTGATTTAAAGTATTGAGTGAGATGGATATTTGGTGGAGCTCCCCTATTTTTGGTTTAAGGAAATTAAAAATGGAGAAATGAAAATGGGCTGAGGAAGCTTGGAGGAACCTTGAGGCTACTTGCTCTGAGTTCCTTAAGCTCAATCGAGTGTGTGAGTATTGGATTCAAGTAGAATTAGGGGGAATATATCTCCCCTAGGTGAATCAGATGATCGTAAGCTCTTTTGACATTTTGATCCAATTCACCCTATTTAGTGTTATTAGGCCATTTAGAGTGTCATGACATTCAATTTTGGGTGTGGTGTGGAGTGGTGAAGCTCCCATGTGCTTAAAAAGAGTGGAAGTGATCCCATGTGCTCAATTCCTAAGTGGGTGGTCGGTTTGGCCATTAGGTTGGGTTTGGCTGATCCAAACCCAATGGGTCATATGAACCATCCTCATTAGTGATTATTTGGTCCACTAAGAGGATGCCAAGTGTCCATGAAAAGGAATTGACCAAATTCTAAGTGATTTTAATTTTAGGTTACCCTATGGACTAGGAGTAAAATGGTCATTTGGCTTGGATTTTAATTTGAATATGTTTGGTATGATTGAAAAATGGGGTTTCAGTGAATTTGGAGTTGATTTGATATGATTTGGCTCATGTTGACTCATTCAGGTCAAAATGGGTCAACTTGGGTCAAGTTGACCAATTGGTCAATGTGAGTCAAACTAAGGGTTGGGTCTAGTTCATATGACCATTTAAAATATTTTAGCATCATTAGTTTGGTTCAATTTGATTTATATTTGGAGTGAACTTGACCCATTAGTTTCAATCAATTTAGCTTAGATCAAGTTTTGATACATTTTAACTTTTTAGGTCAAGTTGGGACAACTTGGGTTAAGTGGCTAATCAGGCCAGGTTAGGCTCAAATGATGATTTGTCCAAGTTCAAACATTGATCATGAATGAGTTTTGATCAATGGTTTTAATCAATTTTGCATATGGTGGATTTTGGCTAGTTTATGTTTCATTTTGGCTAAGTGATGACTTGGTCAACTCTTAAGTTTGACTTAGTTTGACCTAATTTGAGTGATTGATCATCTCGTGATGATAGTTGCTCACAATATGAGGCTTAGGTGGGTTTAGTTTAATCCAATTTGGGTAGGAATAGAATTTGGCTCAAAAGGGGTACTTTAAGTCACTTTGGGTCAAGTGAGCCTAAGTAGGTCAAATAGCTTAGTCAAAGATTGATTGAAATATAAATCTATTTGCAAGTGATTTGAAGTAAAATGGGTTTTGATTCAATTGACAATTTCAAGTTCAAAAGGATGAACATGAGTTTTACTTGGGTTTGATTTTTGAATTTATTTTTGGTTTGATGATTAAAGTTTATGTTTATATTTGGATTCATGATTGTAGGATTGATTGAATCATGAAGAAAAATTAAGGGTTTGACTTGATTTGAATTTGATTTAGCTAAGTTCAAGATTTTTACTTGAAAGGCTTAGGTTGGATTTTAGTTGAATTTGGATTTGATTTTTGAATTTATTTTTGGAAATTTCAATTTATATTTCATTTATATTTGTGAATATAAATGAGAATATAAATGGGTTATGAGAAATTTTTTTGAATTTGGATTGATTTGGATTTGATTTAGGCTAAGTCATGAGAGGGAATCAAAGGACTTAGAAAATATTTTTGAACTTGAAATTTCAATCATAAGCTTCAATCATTTGGAATTGATTTGAGTTTGAGAAAATCAATTAAGTTGGAATTAATTTAAGTTTTGATGTTGATTTGATTTGGAGTTTGGAGGTAGTTTTATTTGGAGTTTGGAGTTAGTTTGATTTGGAGTTTGACTTTGAAAGAAGGAAGTGAGGATTTGGTTCAGGGATAGGTAAATTTTCCTAACACTAGGCACCTATTCTATGGCTAACTCTTCTAAGTCTCTAGGGTTAGGTTGAGTGTCCACCTAATCACTAGATGTCTTAAGACTAAGGAACTCTTAAAGTCTAAGAGAAGTCCTATGTCTAAGATGGAGGGGTTGAGAGCTCATTCCAAAAATGAGGTCAACAAAGGGTGCCCAATAGGTGTGGTGTGACTGACAAGGTACATTACACGTATTGGTGTTAACTGAAAAGATCAATAACACCGGACAATCACAAACACTAACATAAACAATCTACTCCTAACATAAGGTGTAGAAGGAATCTAGAGCTTAGTGCAATGTGCCTCTATTCATGTTAAGGACATAAGAGAGGGAAGGAGGAATCCACTAGGGATAGAGTATGTGATCCTTCCACTAGGGAAACAAGTTCAAGTCATCCACAAGGGAATGAGAGGTTTGTTTTGATTCAAATCTCACTGGGGAGAGAAATTGATTTGATTTGTTGATTTTTTAGTGTTTTGATTTGATTGACTCCACTGAGGGAGATTGATTGGATTTGTTTTATATTCTTAGATTTTGGATTTGGGATGAACCCTATTAGTTTGTGATGGATCGTAGGAAGAGGCTGAACTAAATTTACCAATCCAAAGGGGTAGTCTACTAAACACATATTAGGACTATCCAACCAAAGGGGTGCCTTTCAGTATTCAACAGTTGTACTAGGAAGAAAACATAGTAGACCTATATCCTCCAAAGTAGGGACCAGTTGCTGGAGTGATCTATTGGCATAGCAACAGATTGAACTCGACCTAGGGATGACTATTGGGTGAATGCCTCTAGGGGACTTAAATCAGCTCAAAGATAGTCAAGATTAATTTCATTTATTTTTAGTTTATTTTGGAATGGATCCCATTAGTTTGTGATGGACTGCACTGAGTAGGGGCAATGGAGGTTTAGACCTAACTCAGACTTACCAATCTAAAGGGAATAGTCTACCAACCACAAGGCAGAACTATCCAACCAAAGGGGTGCCTTTCAATTTGTAATGATCATGTTAGGAAGAAAGCACGGGGACTCACATCTTCCAAAATAAGGGGCCACTAGGGTGATCGATTGGCAAGATAGTCAATAAACCTAAAATGTATTAAGTGAATCTTAAATTAGCTCAAAGATAGTCAAAGATTAATTTCATTTTTTTAATTTATTCTGATAGATTTTGTTGGTTTGTGATGGATCATATTGAGGAGCTTACATTAGCTTAGACCTATCTCAGATTTACTGAACCAAAGGAAATAGCTTCCCGACTGATGGGAGAACTATCGAACCAACGGAGTGCCTTTCAGTTTGTAATGATCAATTCAAGAGAAGAAAGCCCACATCTTTCACTACAAAGACCTAGGGTGATCATTTCTTTGGCAACTTTGAGACCTAAAAAATTTGCCGTCTTGACAATCATGCTAGAAAGAATGCATTATAGTCTTACATCTTCCAAAACAGAATGACTGCCAGGGTAACCTGCTTGTGGAAAAATAGATTGAACTCAATCTAAGGGTGATTATAGAGTGAGTATCGACCTGGGGATTTATCTCGACTCAAGTAGTCAGGTAATTCCTATAGGGAGTTTTTGAACCTAAAGATTGGATGCCAGAAAAGAGGCCCTTTAGGGCTTGAATTCTAATCCATAAGTGAATATTTTGTTTTTGTTTGTTTAGTTTATTTTAACATGGATCTGTTAGTTTGCAAGGGATCAAATTGAGAAGAGCTATTAAACCTATCTGATTTACTAAACCAAGAGAGAATCACACATCGTGACAAATTCTCCAACCACAGGGGCCTACTAGGAAAGGGGGACTATCCAATCCAAGAGTAATCTGGGTAGTGTCTAAATGAGATCACAAAGAACATGATCCAAATAGAATGCCCATAGGGAGAGGGGCTGTTAAGGGCTTAATCCAAAACTGTGGAGAAGATGACTTGGCAAGTAATATATCAAATAGGTGTGTGGCCAACTGAGAAAGCATGGACATCTTAGTGGTGTATCCACATTATAAGAAAAAAAACCAACCTAAGGTGCTCGTCGTTCATTAATAGGCTCGGGACTCAAATTCTTCTATGTGATTGTTGGGATAGTCTATCGTCGGCTCGACAAGTGCCATCCAACCTAGAGTGACTATTGAGCAAATGCCACTAGAAGACTTATGTTGACTCAAATGTTGTCAAGAGGAAAAGAGCCTCTGAGGGACTTACCCTAAAAGCTCAAATATACTCAACCTAGTTAGATCATGATGATTTGTTCAAGAAGATAGCTCGTGGACTCACATCTTCTTAAACAAAATCAACATGAGATAGCTTACTAGCTGGGCAGTGAAGTATACCATACTAAGAAGGCACTCGTTGGTTTGCAATGGTTAGATAAGTTAGGAAGAAAGTATGGGGACTCACATCTTACAAACAAGTGATCACTGGGGTGACATATTAGCGAGGTAGCATGTAGACCCGACCTAGAGTAACTAATGAGTAAGTGCCACAGGGGCTTGCTCTCACATCAAAATAGCACGGGATAAAAGGTATATGTTAGTTTTTGTGCTTGTGTTAAAGGGAATAGGATGCCTCTTGGGTTCTCTCAAACCTACCCTAAACACACTTGAGGAAATGAAATGGTTCCATGGATGGCAAGAAACTCAGGATGAAAGGGTTCTCTAACTTAATTGTGCTAATTAAAATAGGATGCCTCTTGAGTTCTCTCACACCTATTCTAATAGTGCTGAGAGATTGTGTTTGATCATGTTTATGTTATCAAAGAGGGATTGGGTGCCTCTGAGGGGCTCTTACATCTATTCTAGACACGCCATGGCAGATTCGCAAGATAAGCAAACAACGCTTCAAAAGAAGAGAAGGTTTTGATGAAATGGAATCATATTTTTATTCTTTTATTGATAATTATTTTCAAACATGTTTTATGGGTAATATTTCTTCAAATAGAGCCCATTAATTGGAAGCATCAGGTGTTCCCCTTTACAATCAATGAGCGGATAAGATCCTCCTTGGTAGGCCATCTCTATGACATAAGGGCTTTTCCAAGTGGGTTCAAACTTGCCTCACATATTTTGATGGGCAATAATTTGTCTCCTTAGCACTAACACAAGTTCTTCTACTTGGAAAGAGCTAGGGTGGACCAGCTTGTTGTGAGTTTGAATCATTTTGGTCTTGTACAACTTGATGTACTAGCATGCTGTGGAGAAAAATTTCTATAGGGAGTCACCTTCAAATGTATGGGGAGAAAGAAAAGGCAAGACACTATAAAAATTTATCTTGGTAAGATGCCACATAGATCCATAGATGTACTTATTCAGGTGATCAGATACATCATCAAGAAAATAGTATACTGCCTCGAAAGATAGACATCACTACCCTTTAATGGAACTAATCACCATAACAAGGACTCATAAGGATGATGGGTCTGCATATGTACTAGAGATTCTTCTCCTACTTTACATGAAAAAGTAAACTAGGGTTTATTTTAAATCAGGTTTGTTAATTTCCCTACAGGGGCAAGCCCTCATAGTTAATTACATCCTAAGGGACGAGATCCCTTAGGAAAACTCTTGATTAAGGTAAATGATCGTTGTCTCTAAAGATTTCAATAGGGGAAGAACTAACAATCAATTAGTTTATTTTTGAAGATCAAATGGGATTGATCGAAAGAGGAAGTTATTATCGAAGCCAAAATGGGAATAAGTAAGAGATTCCCACAATGTTAGGAAACCTAGTGAGCATCTCAAACTATCCTAAAATTTATATTTTTAAAATTGAATTAGTTTATTTGAGTTATTATTTTTATTAGAATTTTAGGACTTAAGATTCCTTAACACAAGATTAATAAAATGACTAAGAGGTGAGAAATTATGCTTATGGTCCACAAAGAGAAAAATCCACCTCAGAACCTAAATCATGGGAGCTTTGACGAGGGCTGGAAGCAAAACCTAAATCTAAGGTGAAAAAATGGGTAATTGGTTTGCCTCCACAAGATAGGATAAATCACCCATAGCTTGGACTTACAACCGTGGTGGTGTAACTCTATGATTTTAAATATATGTAGGCAAGTCTTTATGCTTATGCAAGATAGCTAGGCCATTATTATTTAGAATGAGACTAAGTCCATGCACTCACTCCCTAAAGAGACTAGATCATGTAAAGGGGCATGCTTCAAATGACCTAAATCTAATGCAATTCAAATTTCATTTTATTTTCATTTTGGATAATCATTTTGACTTAGGTTAATAGGATATTTATGACTAATGCATGAGAAAGAAGGTTATTGGCCAAAATCAGCGAGAAGGGAGGAGGTGAGTTTTCACCACGGCTCTCAGGTCAAGCCAAGTTTCTCGGCAAGGTGGAAGCCCTCCAATCAAGAGTGAAATAAGATGCATTTGTGCATGATATTATAAAAAAATGCTCATCTAACTAAGGGGTTGCTAATTCTTTTATTTTGATTTTAAACCTAAGCTTTAGGTGAGGTTATGAGTTGTTTAATTTTAATTTGAGTTGTTAAGTTGGGTAAAAGATTTATTTTTCCTAAAGAGCCTAATCCACATCCAGGATATACATAAAGCAAGGAAGAAACTAGAAAAATAATGCCACTTAATGCAAAAGCTAAACAAATCATCAATCAATTTATAAAGCTAATCGCTGAAAGAATAAATGGCCATTGTGGTGGGCACCGTCACAAACCAAAATATCAAATTGTGTGAGCTCTACCCTTATACAACCGATTACAAATGAATTATACAATTTAGCAAAGGAATTCATTATTATGGGGGTCTTCAAGCTTTATTCTTCTTTCTTCTTTTCTTCTTTTTGGTTTCTCCTTTGGTTGGATGGTAGATGCTCCAAGGCTTCACATGGTGCATAAGATAGGATCTTATGACCAATGCTCATCTAATCCCCATAACAAATCATTTAAAATCTAATTATAAATTTTACATGAAAAGGAAAAGAAAAATCTAACTAACACTTGCAAAATAAAGGTTAGCTAAATCACACCACACACAATCCCAAGCATGTATATTGGACTTATCACCCACACATGGGTGACTAAGTCCACCTATGGATTATGCTTAGGGTATAAAGCACTTGCAAGCAAAAGCATTTATATTTTTATTTATGATAGCTTAAGCACAATCCCAAAAAAAGAATAGCTAGACTAAGAACATCCTACCATTCATTCTATGAGCATACACCCTAACATTTAGTCTAATACATATATCATAAAACAAAATATTACATCAAACCATGCACCGACCTAACCTAAGGCTAGATGTGGTGACTTACGTTAATTTGTGTGCTTTGAAGGCTTGTGTGGTATGCTTAGCTATGGCTTTAGGTTTAAATTTTTTAAGTGTGAAGAACATGTTCAACTTAAAGGAGGGTTTCATTTAAGTTGTTTAAGTGTTTTGGATTAGTTTTATTTCATATTTTAATTTGGTTTAAGTGAAACCTATAATTTATTACTAAGTTATGAAGAGAGGGAAAGAGAAGAGAATCTCTTTCCTTCTAACCTAAGTAATTTCTAAAGTAGATTCACATTTTAATTTCATTTAGGTGAATGTTTTGATTAAATCTTTTAATAATCCTAAGTTTAGATAAACTCTAAACAAACCTATTCAAAAGAAAGGCATTTTAAGATTAAATAAAATGAATCAAAATTCACATAACACACATTACTTCATTCTTTCTTTCCCATATATAACATGCATATGGATGGACCCTAAGCATATCTATACATGAAAATGATAGTATTTAACACACTTTATGATGCATGCTAAGTAATCCATTTAAGAAATGTAGAAGTTGAATATGCATGATTTTTCTTAAGTAGAAAAGGTTTTCCTTTTCCAAATTTTTACATACATACATGAAAGTAAGAAAGGCATAAGTGAGTACAGTGCCATTATTAACTAGAGGTATAAGGTACAAGACCTACTAAGGGCTACTTAAAGCCTTGCAATCTCGGGGTTGTCCAGACTAATATACTACTTTCCTTAAATACAAACATGCATATAAAAGAAATAAAATAGAAAAGGAATATGCAAAAGTTGTTTAATGGATTCATTTTTATTTATGCATGCAAGTATAAGCAACCATTCTTAGGTGAGAGCCTAGGGATGAATAGGGTATGAAATTAGGTGAGCATTAGGTCCTTTTCAAATGAACCTTATATCTCACCAAATTTCTATTCAAAACTATACCAACTTTGGAGGGAAAGGAAACCTATACTAAGCATACCTTTATAATATTTCATATGCAAGCTTATAATTAAAGTATAAGTAGCATACTTTCATATTTGATGTTTCATGAATAAGTTTTGAAAATAATTTGGATTTAGTAGTGATAATAGCCACTCATATTTTATTTTCTCCAACACATGTACATTTGACATAAAGTAAATAATTTCATTTTAAAATTTGAAACATGAAATTATGAATGCATGAAATCACATGGCATACAAATTAACATGTTGGGAAAGATCTAAAGCAATGAAAGCATGTAAAAAAACTCACTTCACTTAAAATCCTAAAGACATTCTTATAGAATAAAAAAATTAGAATAAATCATAGTTAATTTCAAAGTAATTTTTGTTTAGTTTGAAGTTTGATTTAATTTTTAAATGGTGAGATGGGTTTGCTATTCCTAACCCATTTCCACATGTGTTTTATATTTTTTCTAATTTTTAGACAATTAGATCCATTTTTTTTGTGTTATTAGGTTAAGGTATGAATTAAGTGACTTAATTAACCCTTACCTACACCACCTTAGAAGAATTAACTAAATAATTATGAGCCAATGAGATGACATAAAACTCACAAGAAATTTAAATTTGTAATGCACCTAATAATGAAAAGGCCTAATGTAATTTGGCTCACAATTAAAAGTTAATTAAGCTAAGGGGTTTAGCTTAAGTACATTCAAAACACCCTTTCACACATGTGAATTAGGTTTTAATTTTCCTAATTAAACTTAGGCTATTAAGTACCTAAGCATCTACCCAAGATGGATTAATTAAGTTCTAGAACTTTCTTAAAATTTTTAGAAATTGATTAAGGGGATAATTAATGAATTAACCCTTAATTAAGAGGAGATTAGGAGAGAGAAGAGGGGTTTAGGGAATAGCTTAGGGAAATGCCCCAAAATTATTCCATAAACCTCTACTACTTGATCTACCTTAATCAACCTAATCATTAAAACCACTAATTATACCCTAATTATGCTTAATTACATGAGAAGGATAATGAAGGAAACTATATGTAATTGCTCTGATTAAACCATCAATAAATCTCAAGAAAATTAAGAGAGGCAGAGGCCATCCCCTAAAACTTAACCAAGAAATTTGGGATTAATCAAAGGCTTAATCAAAGAGTAATTAGAAAAATATATTTTCCAATAAAACTCAAATTCAGAGGAAACCATAATTTAAAACTGATCAAAATTAATTTTAAAATGTTTAAGTTTTCTATCCATAAGTTTTTATTTAATATTTTTTTGATTTTTATATGAAGAGTTATGCATTTTTGAAGATCCATGTATTAATTAGGAATTAATTAGGCATTTTAAATAACCCCCAACTAATCCCTAGCTCATGGCGCGACACATGGCGGTGGCGATCAACGCGCTTTACACGCATTGTGCTGTGAGGGGACAACTTAAACATCACCTCACAAATGGTGGCGGCGGCACGCTTTTTCTATCGATCAAAGATCGACTAGGATTCCACATTTTATAAAATGAGATAAAAAATGTAATAATCTCTTAATCTAAAATGAGTGGATGGACGACTGAGATGAGCTAAGTTCTTCCCCTCTATAAACAAAAGCCATCCATGATCAAGGGGAAGATCCAAGCTCGATCTAGCATGTAATCACACAAAATTTAACCCACACCATCTAGAGACATAGAGCGGTAAATCCAACGGTCAAAATTCAATGAGGTGAAAATTTCTTTCACAAAGCTCCACACCACATTGAGTTTATTGATTGAAATATTCCATATCTCACCAGAGGTGATCATCGACACTCGAGATCGATGAGGTAGCTTCATCCGATGGAGATGAAGCCCTGTTGAAATTCCTAGGCCTTGGGATTGAGTGGATCAATGGATGGACCAACTCCTCCTTACTTGGGCTTCAACTTTGATTGAATTTGATCCTTCCTTTCCATGGGAACTCCAATAGAAGCTTAGGCAAGCTCGACTTAGTTCCTAGATGAAGTGTGCAAGAGCAATTGAAAGGAGATCAAGTGTGGAAGAATCTCTAATGGATTGAGCTCCTCTATTTTTTCACTATGCAAAATTGAGAATTAGAATTCAAATCCTCTAGAAGCTTGGGAGTGCTCTCTGATGATTACTTTGAGTTCCTAGGCTTCAATCACCAGAGGGCAAGTGAAAATTTCATTAAATTAGGGGGAGTATATCTCCCCCTATGGAAATTGGATGATTGACACCTCCTTTCCCATTTGGATATAATTTCTCAAATTAGAAAGGTTGTTTAGGCTATTAGATCTTTGCACATGGTTAATTTGAGGTCTTGAGTGGATTGCCAACCTCCCATGTGCATCAAATTGGGCTTAAGAGGGACTTTGAAAATTCAATTTTAAGCTAGGGGGTCGGGTTTGGTCTAGGGACAAAATGGGCTGACCCAAACCCATTGGGTTGGGTGCACCACTCATCACTAAGTCCCCTTGAGCTTTTAGGAAAGCCTCAAGTGATTGTGAAGAGGGTATGACCAAAATACCCATGGGCTAGCCAAAATTTGTTCTATGGCCTAGGGGTAGATGGTCATTTTGATTTTTCTACTTTGATATGTTGGGTATGTGAAAAATTAGGTTTGGCCAAGTTTCATTGGATTTGGAATCCATTTGATAGGGTTTGGCTCATGTTGACCCATTTAGGTCAAAATGGGTCAACATGGGCCAAGTTGACAAATTGGTCAAATTGGGTCAAACCAAGGGTTGGGACAAGTTCATATGACCTTTTGGAATATTTTGGTGGCTTTGGTTTGGTTCAATTTGGTATATATTTGGTTTTGGCTCATATGACTTCATTTAGGTCAAATGGGTCAAGTTGACCTATTTGACCCATTTGACCTATTTGAGGTAGGTCAAGGGTAGGTTTAGGTTAGGTTAGTCATATGGAGTGGATTGGTATCTTTGTTTCCAATCAATTTGGGTTAAGTTCAATTTTGGCTCAACATGACCCCTTTAGGTCATGTTGGGTCTAAAGTCAATTGGGCTAGGTTGGGTCTAGTTGGCCAATTGAGGCTTTGGTCAAGTTCCACAAGTGATTTGGAATGGACTTGACCCATTGGTTTCAATCAATTTGGCTTAGATCAAGTTTTGACACATTTTTTCCCTTTAGGTCAAAATGGGTTAACTTGGGTCAAGTGGGCCAATTGGGCTAGGTTAGGCTCAAATTTAGCTTTGTCAAGTTCAAACATAGGTCATAAGTGACTTAGATCAATGGTTTCAATCAATTTGGTCTATGGTAAATTTTGGCTATGTAGGTTTCATTTTAGGTTAAGTGTTGACTTGGTCAACCCTTAGTTTGACTTGGTTTGACCCAATTTGATTGATTGATCATCCCATGATGATTGTTGATCATTATGAGAAGGATATATAAGTTTGGTTCAATCCATTTTGTTAGGATCAAAAGTTGGCTCATAAAGCTACTTTAGGTCACTTTGGGTCAAGTGAGCCTAAATGGGTCAAATGGCTTGGTCCAAGCTTGATTTGAAGTTGATTGATCTTGTATATGGACTTATGATTGACATATAAATTCATTTACTTGAAGTCAAATGGGTTTTGATCCATGTGAAAATTTCATATTCAAAGGAAGAATATGAAGAGGTTTTGGGTTTGACCTGGGTTTTGATTGAGTGATTGAAGTTTGGATTTATATATGAGCTCATGATTGTAGGATTGATTGAACCATGAGAGAAAATCAAGGTTTGCTTGATTTGAAAATTGATTTGGCTAAGTTCAAGATTTTGACTTGAAAGGCTTAGATTTGATTTTGAATTGATTTGAGTTTGATTTTGGAATTGGTTTTGATTGTTTGAATTTATATTTCATTTATATATGTGAATATAAATGAGAATATAAATGGATCATGAGAAAATTTCAAGATTTGAAGTGGTTTAATCATGATTTAGGTTAAATCCATTAAAGGAATTTAAAGGATTTAAAGAAATTTTTTGTTTTGAATTGGATTTGATTGATTTATATTTATATTTCATTTATATATGAGAATATAAATGAGATATAAATAAGTTTTGAGAAAATCCCATGAGTTTGAGTAGGTTTGATCAAGGTTTAGGTTAAATCCATTAGAGGGAATTTAAAGGATTTAAGGGAATTTTAAATTTAGAATTTAATTTGAGGGTTTGATTGGATTGATTTATTTTTATATTTAATTTATATATGTGAATATAAATGAGAATATAAATAAGTTTTGAAAAAATTCCATGAATTTGAATAGGTTTGATCAAGGTTTAGGGTTGATTTTGGCTAAGTCCTTTAATGAAAAATTGAAGGGACTTAAGAAAATTTTCATGAATTGATTTGGACTTTTGAGTTTAGTTGGATTAATTTGAATTTATATTTCATTTATATATGTGTATAAATGAGAATATAAATATGAGAAAATCTCAAATTTGAATAGGTTTTAATCATAATTTTGGAATAAGTCCATAAGAAGGTTAAGACTTAGGCAAAATTTGACTTAGAAATTTTGATGGATTTTGATCATGGGTTTCAATCATGATTTGAATCATGGATTTCAATCATGGAGTTGATTTGAGTTTGGAGAAAATCAAATAGAATTTATTTGGAGTTTGACTTGAAAGAAGGAAGTGAGGAATGGTTTAAGCTAAGGGTAGAAATTTTCCTAACACTAAGGCATGACCTATTTTATGGCTAACTCTTCTAAGTCTCTTGGTTGAGTGTCCACCTAATCATTAGATGTGTCTTAAGACTAAGGAACTCTTAAAGTCTAGAGAAGTCTAAGCTAAGATGGAGGGTTGAGAGCTCATTCTAAAAATGAGGTCAACAAAGGCAATAGGTGTGGTGTGTGACAAGGAACAGCGTGGTGTTCGAAATGATCAACAACAAGAGATCACAAGCACTAACAGAAATAATCTATCCTTAACCAAGGAAAGAAGGAATCGAGAACTTAGTGTGTGTGGCTCTACTTATGTCCAAGACATAAGAGAGGAAGAAATCCACTAAGGGATAGAGTGTGAACCTTCCACTAGGGAAGCAGTTCAAGTCATCTGAGATGAAAGGTTTGATTTGATTTGAATCTCACTAGGGAGAGATCTCCACTGGGGTAAGAGGGTTGAATTTGTTTTAATTTTGTTAGGTTTGAATTTTTTAGATGAACCCTATTTGTTTGTGAGGGACTACACTAAGTAGGAGCCATGGAGGCCAAGACCTAAATTAGATTTACCAATCCAAAGGGGTAGTCTACTAAACACATAATTAGACTAAACAACCAAAGGGATGCCTTTCGGTTTGTGTATCTTGGGAAGAAAGCGTAGAGACAACATCCTCAAGTAGGACATTCTTTGTAATCTATTGGCAAGGCAATAGATTGAACCCAACCTAGGGTTGACTATTGAGTGAATGCCATTTTGGACTTAGATCTCAAAGATAGTCAAGATTGATTTCATTTTTTTATTTTTTTTATTTTTTATGATGGATCCCATAGGTTTCGATGAATTACAGCGAGTAGGGCCATGGAAGCCTAGACTCTTAGATTTACCAATTCAAAGGGAGTAATCTACCAACCATAAGGTAGGACTATCCAACCAAAGAGAAATGCCTTTTGGTACACAATGGTCAAGTCTTAGGAAGAAAGCATGGGGACTCATATCTTTTAAAAATAAGGAACCATTGGGGTGATCAGTTACTTTGGGCAACGAATCAACCTGACATAGGGCTGACTTTTGAGTGAATGCCATTAGGGGACTTAGATCAGCTCTAGGATAGTCAAAAATTAATTCTATTTTTAGAATTTGTTTATTTCTGATAGATTTCATTGGTTTGCGATGGATCACATTGAGAAGGAGCTTATAGAAGCCTAGACTTATCTCAGATTTACTGAACCAAAGAGAGTATCTTCTCAGCCAATATGAGAACTATCCGACTAAAGGAGTGCCTTTCAATTTGCAATGATAAATTGAAGGGAAGAAAGCTTGAGGACTCATATATTCCAACAAGTGAAAGATCACTAGGGTGACCGGTTGCTTTGGGCAACAAATTGAACTCGACTTAGGGCTGCCCATTGGTTTGTGACAATCATGCTAGAAAGAATGCCGCATGGTCTTATAACTTTCAAAGCAAATGATTCCCAAGGTAACCTACTTGTGGAAAAACAGATTGAACCTAACTGGCACTATGAGAGACGAGGATTTATCTCAACTGTAGTTAAGCAATTCTATAGGGAGTTATCTTGACACTAAAAAGATAGGATGCTTGGGAGAAGGGGCCCTTTGGGGGCTTGAATTCCTAATCCACAAGCAAATTAATTTTTGTTTGCTTATTTTAGTTTGTTTATCATGGATCCTATTAGTTTGTTAGGGATCAAACTGAGAAGGAGCTTATATAAACCTAGACCTATCTTAGATTTACTGAACCAAGGGAGATTATGCGCATCCGCTGAACAAATTTTACAACCATAAAGGTGGTTAATAAGAAAGGGGAACTATCCAATCCAAAAGTAACCCTGGTAGTGTCTAAATGGGGTCGCAAAGGACTTGATCCAAATAGAGTGCCCACAGGGGATGGGGATAGTAAGGGCTTAATCAAACACCCTGGAGAAGATGACATGGATAATCATAAATCCAATAGGTATTCGGTGTCCAAGTCAAGGAGAAAGCACAGGGACTCATATTTGTGAAGAGTGGTGTACTCACTGGGTGAGTCGCTGTCAGCATAGCAAACATAAACCAACCTAAGGTGCTCGTTGGTTTTACAATCACTAGGAAGAAAGCTGGGGACTCACATCCTATAGTGAGCGATTAGGATAGTCTATCTTTAGCTCGACAGGTGCTATCCGACCTAGTGCGACTACTGAGTGAATGCCATTGGGGGACTTAGATCAACTCAAAAGTAGTTAAGAGGAAAGGAACCTCTGGGGTACTTACCCTAAATGTCAAATATATTCGACCTAATTAGAGCATGATGACTAGTTCAAGAAGAAAGCATGAGGATTCACATCTTCTTAAGCAAAGTCAGCATGAGGTAGCTTACTGGATGGGCAATGAAGCATATCATACTAACAAGATGCTCGTTGGTTTGTAATGGTAAAGTTAGGAAGAAAGCTGGGGACTCACATCTCCAACAAATGACCCGGGGTGACATACTTGCGAGGTAGCATGTAGGCGACTGAGTAGCTAATGAGTGAGTGCCAGGGCTTGCTCCCACATCAAGTAGCTCAAGTCAAAAGATTTGTGTTTATTGTGTATGTGTTAAAAGGAATAGGACACCTCACGGGGACTCTTATACACCTTAAAACACAGGATTATGAAATGATGCCGATGGACAATAAGAATTCCCACTAAGAAAGGATGCCGCTTGGGTTCTCTTATACTTAACTTAGTTATGCTAATCGAAAAAGGATACCTCTCGAGTTCTCTTACACCTATTCTAAAAGTATCAGGAGATTGTGGTTGTGTTGTGAAAGAGGGACAAGATGCCACTAGGGGACTCTTACACCTACCCTAAATGCGTCATGATAAATTCACAAGATAAGCAAACAACACTTTGAAAGAAGAGAAGATTTGATGAATGGAATCAAATTTTATTCTTTTTATTAATGATTATTTTCAAACAAGTTTTATTTCATGGGTAATATTTATTTAGATAGAGCCCATTAATTGGAAGCATCAGGTGTTCCCTTTTACAATCAATAAGTTGATAAGATCCTCCTTGGTAGGCCTTCTCTATGACATAGGGGCCTTCCCAAGTGGGTTCAAACTTGCCTCCCATCTTTCGATGGACAATAATTGGTCTCCTTAGGACTAACACAAGTTCTCCTACTCAGAAAGACCTAGGACCGACCAGCTTATTGTGAGCTTAAATCATTTTGGCTTTGTATAACTTAAGGTTCTAGCACGCCTGTAGGTGACTCTTCTCCAAACCTTCAAGCTCTTCAAACCATAACTTGGCATTCTGCTCTGTAGTGATCTTGTTACCCAATGCTATCCCTAGTGATGGGAGTTAAACTTCTAAGGAAGAGCGACTTGACCCATAAGGAAAATGGGGTTGAGTTGGAGTTGATGTAGTGCGGTAGCCCATAAGGCTTCAACTACTGCTGTTTCCTATGTTATTATCATCGAGTCTTCTTGATTATGGATGAGAGTTTTGTTGAATGCTTACGCTAAACCATTAGCTCTAGGGTAGTAGATGGTGGAGTATCTCCAATCTATACCGTGTCTTCTGGCGAAGCTGTTGATCTTCATGCTTTTGAATGTAGTACCAGTATTAGATATAATTCATCAAGGCACCCTGAACCTATATATGATATGGTTCCTGAAAAATTGAAGTACATGGTGGGCTGTGACCTTGTGGAGAAAAATTCCCGCACACATATTTGGAGTCACCTTCAAATCTGTTGGTGAAAGGAGAGGCAAAACTATATATGTGAAAAATTCATCTTGTGCATACCAGATCCATGGTTATTGCTTATTCAAGTGATTAGATACATCATCAAGGTATAGTATACTATCTTGAGAGACAGAAGTCACTACACTTTAATGGAACTAATCACCTCAATGACTCTGATGATGTCCACATGTACCAGATCTCTCACATGGAAAAGTAAAGTTTTATTTTAAATTGGGTTCATTAAGTTCCCTATATGGGCAAGCTCCCATAGTTAATTACATCCTAAAGTGATCCTTTAGAAAACTCTCAAGGTAAATAATGTTGTCTCAGATTTCAATATGAAGGACTATCAATGATTGGTTTATATTTTTTTTGAAGATCAAATAGATTGATTAAAGGGAGTTATTATCCAAAATGAGAATAAGTAGGAGATTCTCATGATGCTAGGAAACTTAGTGAGCATCTCAAACTATCTTAAAATTGGGCTTTCCATTTTATAAATTAATTTAGTTTATTTGAGTTGTATTTTTTATTAAAATTTAGACTTAAGATTCATAACACATATTAAGAAAATGCTGAGGTGAGGAATTATGCTTGTGACCCATGGGGAGAAACCTTAGAACTTAAATCTAAAGCTTTGCAAGCAAGCACAACCTAAATCTAAAAAAAATGGGTAATTTGTTTGCCTCCACGAGAGGCAAACCATACATGACTTACAATGGTGGGGTGCACCAACTAACTCCTCTATGATTTTAAATACTTGTAGGAAGTCTTTATGCTTATGTAAGATAGCTAGGCTATTTTTATTTAGAAAGAGACTGAGTCCTTAAACTCACTCCTTAAAGAGACTAGATCTTGTAAAGGGACATGCTTTAATGACCTAAATCTAATGCATTTCAAATTTTTATTTATTTCATTTTTGAACAATCAATTTGACTTGGGCTAATTGGATATTTTATGACTAATGCATGAGAAATATATTATTGGTCAAAATCAACTATAATGTTTAAAAGGTGAGTTTCCACCATGACCCTCATAGGTCAAGCTGGGTTCTCAGGAAAATATGGAAGCCCTCCAATTAAGAGTGAAATAAGATGTTTTTGTGCATGATATTATAAAAAAAAGAACTCATCCAGCTAAGGGGTTTCTAATTCTTTTATCTTGATTTTAATCCTAATCTTTAGGTGAGGTTATGAGTTGTTTAGTTTTAGTTTGAATTTTTAAGTTGGATAAAATATTTATTTTTCCCTAAGAGCCTAATCCTCATCTAGGCCATACATAAAGCAAGGAAGAAACTAGAAAAAAGTACCACTTAATGCACAAGTTAAATAAAGATCAATCAATTTATAAAACTAGCTAAAAAGAATAAATGGGCTTTGTGGTGGCACCCATAAAAGTTGAAAAATATAATTGTTGGTAGCTGAGCTCTACCCTTATACAACCCGGATTATAAATGAAATAAATTACATTTAAGCAAAAGGAATTCATTATTATGGGGGTCTTCAACCTTTTGTTCTTCTTCCTTCTTCTTTTGCTTTCTTCTTTTGCTCTTCTTTGGATCTTCCTTCAGATCGTTAGATAGTAGATGCTCCAAGGCTTCACATGGTGCATAAGATAAATTCTTATGGCCAATGTTCATCCTAATCCCCCTTAACAAATCATTTCAAATCCTAAATATATAAATTTTTACATGAAAAGGGAAAGCATAAATCTAACTAACACCTGTAAAACAAAGGTTAGTCAAATCACACCATACAAATCCCAAGCATGTATATTGGAGTTATCACCCCACATTGGTGACTAAGTCCACGCCTATGGATTATGCTAAGGTATAAGCATCACAAGAAGCATTTATATTTTTATTTATGATAGTGCCCCTTTAGCACAATCTATAGAAAGAATAGTTAGATTAAGCATGTCCTACCATTCATTCTACGAGCATACACCCTAATATTCAGTCTAAAACATTCATCACAAAACAAAATATAATATCAATCCATGCACCGACCTAACCTAAAACTAGAAGTGGTGACTGCGTGCTTTGAAGGTTTGTGTGACATGCTTAGTTTAGAACTTTAGGTTTGAATTCTAAGTGTGAAGATATGTTCAACTTAGAGGAGGGTTTCATTTAAGTTGTTTAGTTACTTTGAGTTTTTTTATTTCATGTTTTAGTTTGGTTTAAATAAAACTTATAATTAATTACTAAATTATAAAGAGAGAAAAAGAGAAGAGAACTTCTCTTTCCTTCCCTAATCCTTAAGTAATTTCTAAGGTAAGTTAACATTTTAATTTCATTTGGGTGAATGATTTAATTAAATCTTTTAATTAATCCTAAATTTGGAGCAATTCTAAACAAACCTATCCAAAAATAAAGTTATTTAAGATTAAGAAAAATGAATCAAAATCCACATAACATACATTACTTCAATTCTTTCTTATATAACATGCATATGGACCCCATATATACATGCAAATGAGATAATTAACACACTTAATGATGCATGCTAAGTAAATTTAAGAAAATTTGAAAGTTAAACATGCATGAACTTTCTTAAGTAGAAAGGTTTTCTCAAAATTTCACATACATGCATGAGCGTAGAAGACATAAGTGAGTATAGCCATTGTTAACCAGAGGTTGGTACAAGAACTTAGAACAAGTCTGCAACTCATTGTCCAGACTAATATCACTTTCCTTAAGTACTCACATGTATAAATAAAGTGGAGAAGAATATGCAAAAGTTTACTTAATGATTTCATTTTTAGTTCATGCAATTTAGTCATGCAAGTGTAAGCACTCCTTCTTAAGTGGGAGCATATGGATGAATAGGGTTTGGAATCAAGTAAGTGTTGGGTTCTTTTCAAATGAATCCTACACTTTACTAACAGATATTCAAGACTATGCTAACCTAAGAAAGGAAGGAAAGGCTACACTAAACATGTTCTATAATCAACAACATGCAAGCTTATAATTAAATAATAAGAATATCACACTTTTAGATTTATTATTTTATTTTTAGATTTTGAAAATACTTTGGATTTAGTAGTGATAATAATTACTCATATTTCTTTAGCCAACATATACACATTTGACATAAAATAAACAATTTCCTTTAAAACTTTAAAAACATGAAATCATGGATGCATAATGATGGCATACAATTTAACAGTTGGGAAAGATGTAAAACAATGTAATCACATGAACAAACTCACTTTTAATTCTAAAGACATTCTTAAAGAATAAGATAACTTAGAATAAATCAAAGTGAATTTCAATTATTTTGTTTGATTAAAGTTGATTTAATTTTAAAAGGGTGAGATTGGTAATTAACTTTAATATGAATGATGAGATGACATAAAACCCACAAGGTATGTAAATTTGTAATGCACCTAGTAATGAAAAGGCTAATGTTGGTTTACTCCAATTAAAGTTAATTAAACTAGGGGTTTTAGCTTAAGTACTTTTAAAACACCCTTCACATGAAGGTTTAATTTCCTTAATTAGACTTAGGCTATTGAACACTTAAGTATCTACCCAAGGTATATTAATTAAGTTTTAGAGATTTTTAGAATTTTTGAAAATTATTTAGATGGATAATTAATGGGTTAACCCTTAATTAAATTGGATTATGGAATGATAAGGGGTTTAGAATAGCAGAAATATCACAAAACTATTTCTAAAACTAGATCTAAATCCAACTTAAAACATAGGGAAAACCACTAATTACATTTTTTATACCCTTAAATTATGAAAGGGGTATTAGGGAATGAGCTAGCAATTTCCTTAATCAAGGCCTCAATAAATCTCAAGAAAATTGAGGCAGGTCATCCTAAAATGATCCCTAAGTTTGAGATTAATTAGTGGATTATTAAAAAAAAATAGCTAATTACCATTCCCAAAGAACCCAAATTCAGTTAAAAAGGGAAATCAAAATATATTGAAAATAATTTTAAAATATTTTAAGTGAAATTATCTATCCAAGGCATTTTTCCTTTTATTTTTTTTGAATTTTCTATGGAGAGTTATGATTTTTAAAAGCCATAGGATTAATTAGAAAATTAATTTAATTAACTAATCCCATGTAATCCCCCACCCGCGGTGCGACGCGTGGCGGTAACGATCGGTGCACTTTGCATGTGTTGCGCGGTGAGCCTATACTTAACCCATCAAATCAAGAGAGGCGGTGGCGATGAACACGTCTTTACCCCTAGCCGTTCGATCAAAGATCGGACGATAGAGGATAAACTCGTGGCTTAAAAAGAAAAAAGAATTATAAAATGTGGGAAATAATCTCAATCATCTAAACATGGTGGACTAAGATTGGTTGAGTTCTTCCTCGAGGAGGGAATGTGAGAGCACTCACAATCCAGGGAAGATCCGGATCCTGGATTCAAATAAAATTGAACACACACACCATCTAGGGGACCAGAACGACCAATCTGATGGCTAAGATCCTATGGAATGAAAATCCACTTCACAAAAGACTAACACACCTTAGCCTAAGTCGTCAGAAATTAACTAACCTCACCGGTGCTCGGGATCGATGAGGTAGCTTTGTCTAGTGGAGACGAAGCCCTGTTGAGGTTCCTAGCTCTTGAGGTTAAGTGGATGAGTGGATGGACCAACTCCCCTTAGCTCCCCTTGTGGCTTTGATCAAATTGATTCCTTCCTTGATGTGGGAACTAAATTGAAAGCTTGGGCAGGCTCGAATGGATCCTCTGATAATGGATGTAGGAGGAATTTGGATGAAATTCAATGTGAAGGAAGTTTGCACTTCAATGTATTTCCCATGTTTTCACCATTTGAAAACCAAAGAAGATGAAATCTTAATCTCCCCTAAAGGCCTTAGAAAAGCTCTGTGAGTGTTATCAAAGCTTCTTAGGTCTTAATGAAGTGTGAGTGTGTTTTGATTTCAGCGAATTAGGGGGAGTATGTCTCCCCCTCTGGCAATCAGAGGGACAAAGCTTTGCATGCCATTTTGATCCAATTATCATAATGGAATGGGTTGTTTGATTAGATAGGAGTGTGCACATGGTCAGTTTGACCAGAGGAGTGGATGCGTAGCTCCCATGTGCAAGCAATTGAGGTTTGGGGGGAGTTTGAAAATTCAATTTGGCGCCTATGGGTTAGGTTTGGTCCATAGGCCAAATGGGTTGACCCAAACCCCCATTGGGTTGGGTGTACCACTCATTCTTGATGTTTTAGGAGAGCCTCAAGTGTTTTTGATGAGTGCATGACCAAATACCCATAGGCTAGGCCAAAATTTGTTCTATGGCCTAGGGGTATAATGGTCATTTTGCTATTTTTTCAATTTGTATGTTTGGTATGTTGAGAAAATAGGTTGGGCCAAGTTTCAATGGATTTGGAATCCATTTGATAGGGTTTGGCTCATGTTGACCCATTTAGGTCAAAATGGGTCAACTTGGGTCAAGTTGACCAATAGGTCAAATTGGGTCAAACCAAGGGTTGGGTCAAGTTCATATGACCATTTGAAATATTTTGGTGCCTTTGGTTTGGTTCAATTTGGTATAGATTAGGTTTTGGCTCATATGACCCATTTAGGTCA
Source organism: Cymbidium sinense (assembly GCA_021442155.1). Taxonomy (NCBI): domain Eukaryota; kingdom Viridiplantae; phylum Streptophyta; class Magnoliopsida; order Asparagales; family Orchidaceae; genus Cymbidium; species Cymbidium sinense. Next base: position 89,227,804 of record CM038224.1, read on the forward strand.
AATGGGTCAAGTTGACCTATTTGACCCATTTGACCTATTTGGGTTAGGTCAAGGTAGGTTTAGGTTTGGTTGGTCATATGGAGGGGATTGGTATCTTTGTTTCCAATCAATTTGAGTTAGGTTCAATTTTGGCTCAACATGACCCCTTTAGGTCATGTTGGGTCTAAGGTCAATTGAGGCTTTGGTCAAGTTCCACAAGTGATTTGGAATGGACTTGACCCATTGGTTTCAATCAATTTATCTTAGATCAAGTTTTGACACATTTTGACCCTTTAGGTCAAAATGGGTCAACTTGGGTCAAGTGGGCCAAATGGGCTAGGTTAGGCTCAAATGTTGACTTGGTCAAGTTCAAACATAGGTCATGAGTGAACTTGGATCAAAAGTTTCAATCAATTTGGCCTATAGTGGATTTTGGCTATGTTGGGTTTCATTTTGGTTAAGTGTTGACTTGGTCAACCCTTAGGTTTGACTTGGTTTGACCCAATTTGATTGATTGATCATCCCATGATGATTGTTGATCATGATAGAGGATATATGAGTTTGGTTCAATCCAATTTGGTTAGGATCAAAGTTGGCTCATATAGGGTACTTTAGGTCACTTTGGGTCAAGTGAGCCTAAGTGGGTCAAATGGCTTGGTCAAAGCTTGATTTGAAGTTGATTGATCTTGTATATGGACTTATGATTGAAATATAAATCCATTTACAAGAGTTTGAAGTCAAATGGATTTTGATCCATTTGAAAATCTCATATTCAAAGGAAGAATATGAAGGAGTTTTGGGTTTGATTTTTGATTTGGGTTTTGATTGAAGGATTGAAGTTTGGATTTATATATGAGCTCATGATTGTAGGATTGATTGAACCATGAGAAAATCAAGTTTGGCTTGATTTGAATGATTTTGGCTAAGTTCAAGATTTTGACTTGAAAGGCTTAGATTTGATTTTGATTTGATTTGAGTTTGAGTTTTGGAGTTAGTTTTGATAGTTTGAATTTATACTTCGCTTATATATGTGAATATAAATGAGAATATAAATCGATCATGAGAAAATTTCAAGGATTTGGAAGAGTTTAATCATGATTTGAAATTAAATCCATTATAGGGAATTTAAAGTATTTAGTTGAATTTTTAATTTGAATTTTAATTTTTAACTTGGATTTGATTGATGTATATTTATATTTCATTTATATATGAGAATATAAATGAGATATAAATTGATTTTGAGAAAATCCCATGAGTTTGAATAAGTTTGATCAAGTTTTTTGGTCCATTAATGAAAAATTAAAGGATTTAAGGGATTTTAAACATTTTAATTTGGGATTTAATTTTTTGGTTTGATTGAATTGAGTTATATTTATATTTCATTTATATATGAGAATATAAATGAGGATATAAATTGATTTTGAGAAAATCCTAAGGATTTGAATATGTTTAATCAAGTTTTGGAGTTGATTTTGGCTAAGTTCTTCAATGAAAAATTAAAGGAATTTAAGAAAATTTTCATGAATTATTTTGGAATTTTGAATTTGAGTTGATGGATTTGAATTTATATTTTATTTATATATGTGAATATAAATGAGAATATAAATGGATCATGAGAAAATCTTAAAAGGTTTGAATAGGTCTAGGTCATAATTTTGGCTAAGTCTTTAAGAAAGGGTTAAGGACTTGGGAAATTCTGATTTAGGAATTTTTAATGGATTTTTGCTCATGGCTTTCAATCATGGACTTCAATGGATTTGAATCATGGAATTGATTTGGTGTTTGAGAAAATCAAATAGAATTGATTTGGAGTTTTCCTTGAAAGAAGGAAAATGAGGAATGGTTTAAGCTAAAGGGTAGGGATTTTCCTAACACCCCTAAGGCATGACCTATTCTTATGGCTAACAGTCTTCTAAGTGGGGGAGTGTCCACCTAATCACTAGATGTGTCTTAAGACTAAGAAACTCTTAAAGTCTAAGAGGAATCTAAGCTAAGATGGAGGTGTTGACAACTCATTCTAAAATGAGGTGAAACAATCTCGAGTGGATGGCTTCCCCTTAGAAAAGTAGTTGGTGGTAGATGAATCGATGCCCCTTGAAAGAAGGAGGATTGATCAGACCTACAATGTCGGTACCCCAACACTCAAATGGCCATGAAGCCAATGTAGGGTGTAAAATATTAGGTGGTTGGTGGAGTACCACACCGTGCACCTGACATAGATGGCATATGCTAGCTATGTCCATGCAATCTGTGATCATCGAAGGCAAATAGTATCCAAGTCTTTTGATCATCATCTTCATCTTCAAACCAGATTGATGAGTTTTGTATAGACCTAAGTGTACCTCAGTTACAATGCCACGGGCTTCATGTTTGTCTAAATAACGTAACCACATTTGGTCAAAGGACCGGCAATATAGAGTGCCATCAACAAGAGCGTAGGGAAGAGCTCTTAGTTTCACCTGATGGGCTTGTGACTTTTTTTGAGGTAGTTTTCTGGTGTTCAAGTAATCTATGAATGGTTGCCTCTAATCTAGCTCCTTGAATATTTTGGCAACTACAACCTCCCCCTCAAGAGAAAGTCTCTCGATGAGTTCAAAATCAATGAGGGATAGGACTTGTCTATTTTGGACCCTTATTGAAATGGACTCATCTTTCAGACATGCTAACTCTTTAGCAAGTTTGACCAAGACATCACTCTGCGTTCTCTGGAACCTTGTAGATAATGAGTTGAGAATTTGGGCCAACTTCATGGTATACTCATTGTGATGAAGTTTGGGTTTAAGAACCTAGTAAGACGACAATGGTTGATGACCAGAGAATCCCCAAAGATGTTGATGCTCTTGACCGATAGTGATGGCTAACTCCAACACAATCAAAGCCTCATGTCGGCTTCATTGTTGTGTGGGTTGGAAAGATAGTATGAGAATCTCATCATCATGGTTTGGAGTTAGAAGAACTATTCTACCCACTTTCACGGGAGAATGGATTGTGGTGCTTTACCTTTAAGAAAAGAAGCAGCACCATCAAAATACATCTCCCATGGGTGGTGGTTGGCCTACCCTAAGTTCATGATTTGTTCATCGGGGAGATCATCACTAAGTGAAGAATCAGTAAGAAGTGGGTATTCTGCTAAGAAATCCGCTAGTGCCTATCCTTTTACTGCATGGAGGGGTATAAATGTGATATCAAACTACGAGAGAATCATGGACCAATGAGCCAAATATCTGGAAAGAGTTGGCCGTGTCATGAGATATTACAGTGGATTAATTTTAGAGATCAAGTTCACCTTATGAGAAAGCATATGTGTCATGGTTTGAGATGTAAAGATCAAAGCTGGTAATATTTCTCAATAGGTGGATAGTTTCTTGGATTAGGCGAGGTGAGATAGAGGCACTCCTTCCCCCTTGTCATTGACTTAGGCCAACAGAGCACTGAGAGAGTCATCTAATGCATCAGTGTAAAGGATCAAGGGCTGGATAGGGGCTAGAAGGCGACTTCACCAAGTATTCTTTGATGTCTTTGAATCGTGTTGGCATCATCCCACTTGAACTTGGCATCCTTTTTGATAAGTCTGAAAGTTGCATCTCCATGATAGGTTTGAGATAAAGCATCTTAAATACACCAACCATCCTTGAAAGGATCCGAGTTAAGTTAAACTCTTAGGAGGTGGCATTTCTAAGATAGTTTTGATCTTTTCAAGATCTATTTCTATTCCCTAGTGTCGAATAACAAACCCAAGGAATTTCACTAAAGCTACTCTGAATGCACACCTCAGGGGATTCATCTTGAGGTTATATTATCTTAATTGTTCGAAAACTACTCTCAAGTCAAAAAGGTTGACTTCCTTTTCTAAGCTTTTGACTACTAGATCATCAACGTAGCACTCAACTTGATGATGAATGAGTTCATTGAAGATCTGAGTCATGGCCCATTGATATGTAGCACCAGCATTTTTAAGGCCGAAAGGCATGACCCTATAACAGAAGATTCTGATTGGGGTTCAAAAAGTAGTGTTTCTTTCATCTTCAGGAGACATCTTGATTTGGTTATAGCTAGATGACCCATCCATGAAAAGAAAAGACCATGAGAGATGGTAATGCCCACCATTAATTGTATAGGAAAGGAAACTCATCCTTAGGACATGCCTTGTTTAAGTCTCTAAAATTGACATATGTGAATTTGGCCATTCTTCTTCTTAAGCGGGATGACACTAGCTAACGGATGGGATATTTTCTTCCACGATGAAACCCGGCGATCAATTTATTGACTTAAATGACTGTTGTTCAATTTCTAATCGCATGCATCTAGGAGCTTGCTTAATAAGGGCAACGTTAGGGTCTATTGCTAGCTTGTGGACTGCTACGTTAGGAGATAATCTAGACATTTCTTTATAACTCCATGTGAAGCAGTCTTTAAACTCAGTGAATAGCCTAACTAAGTCATTGGTTTCTTCTTCATTCAACAATGAACTGATGTATGTCGGGCAAGAATTTTCTTCTGTCTCGAGGTTGATTTCTTTAAGTTTGTCGATTGTTGAATGAATCTCTTCTTCAAATTCTGGTGATGCCTCTTTGACTTGGAGATCATCTGGATCATCTAAAGTTTCTAAACACACATTCTCATAAGAGTTGGGGATGTGTGAGAAGAACTCGATTCCAAATGGTTGGCTTGTCTTTGCAGACACAAGGCAAGTAAAGTTAAAATTAATTTAATAAATTCTTTTAAAAGTAATCATCCTCAAGTCCTACATTAAATGACTTGAGGATGATGAATAAAAGAACCTCTTCTACTTCATGTCACTGGAAGACTTAGGGACTTCTTAACTACTATACCTTCAACTTTTGAGATGTAAGTGAGGTAAGAGCTAAGGTTCCCAACTATAGTTTCACATAAACTAGATTGAATACTTTGCTTGGAGGCCTAGTCTTATCTTTGGGCCTCAAGTCACCTCCAATGGAACCCGTTGAGGGGTTGGTGGTATACTAATCACATTAGACTCATCCTGGATTCAGTTCCAAGTCTTGAATAGTAGGGTACTCTATGAACTGGAACATGACTTCTGGTGATAGCCAATTGGGGGGTCTCCCACCTCAGAATTACCTCTATTTTACTGCCTCTACCACGGTGGAGGTTGAGCCATTCCCCACATGTGTCCATATGATGGAATGAACTGTAGGTGGAATGTGATATGTGGATCCACTTCTTCTTCTTCAATTTTTCTTTCTTGTGTAGTTGGATTTTCCTTTTCCTTTTCATTTTCTTTCATCTTTTATTTTGTTTCATTTTCTTTTACTTTTGCATTTGCATTTGAATTTTATCCAAGTTCACGAGATAGGGTGTTTTGAGGAAGATAGTAGGTCGCATCTTCATAGATCTCAACCTCTCTAACTAAAAATGGCTTTTCGTCCCCATTGATGCGGTACTCAATTCCATCTTTTTTTAAACTTGATATGCGATGAAGGGAGGATGGAATGATCTTATTGATGTATCCAAGGCCTACCAAAGAAGTGAATGGTATTTGAATCAATGATGTAGAACTTGGCTTCAGTCTTCCATTCACCTATCTCTGATCGTAACACTATGGAACCTAAAGCCTGCTCGCCTTGATCATTGAATCCTCTTAACACATTCTATCTCCTCAGAGAGTAGAGATGTTGATCTTCAAATAGGTAAGGGTCTTTAGACTCATAATGTTCACTGATGCACCTGAATCCATGAGAACCTGGTAGTCAACATGTCATGATGTGATGTATAGACGGTTGTGCTCCAAGTCCCCTAGTAGAAGGTCTTCATCTGTGAAGGTGATCCCGGGCGTTTTTTTGCATAATGTGCTTCCTCACATACATGGTGTGAGCTAAGCATATTTCAGGATCAAGGAGGGCCTTGATTAGTGACTCCCTCATCTCTTTGAATAAGACAAGGGCATCATATATGCTTAGCTTAGATGGAAACTTTCTTAGATGAGAAAGGATGTTGTAGTCCACCTTCAGCTGATCTTCCACAAGCATATCCAAGGGTGGAGCATCTTGTGGAAGAGCTTCTCGATCTTCAGTACCAATGACTTATTTTCCTCTATCTAGTGGTGCTGCCCTAGGAGGTAGAACCTTGTCACTACGGAGGTTAACTTCGGTAATCTCTTGAGGCAAGGATGTGTCAAGTTCTACCTACACTTCAGGCTCACCTATAGTTTCTTCTATGGGACTCTCAGAATCGTATGATTCTAAGTCTATCTTAAGAGGGGAACTCATAGTATTTAGAGTTGGAAAATCTAACTCTAAATTAGAAAGAGGAAGATTAGAATTGTTATAGTTAATTAGACTTGAAGAGTTATCATTAGGAATAGAAGAAGACAACTCATCAGAATAGATGTAGATGTCATTCAAATTAGCTTTATTCTTCAATTTCTTGGAATTAATTAGGGGTATAAAGTAGAAGTCAAGTAGAGTAAGTGGAGTAAAGGATTTGATGCCCTTATCTACTAATACAAGAGTTCTAATAGTAGAAGAAATAGAAGAGCCAGCTGAAATGGTAGAAGTCATCATGTGGAATTTGAAGGCTAGAGGCTTGAGGTCGTTGGCTAAAGGCTATCCGGGCCACACATCTGCTACTACTACTGCTGTTGAGCTCCCACTTTCTAGAGTTGGCACTAGCAACTTGCAAACCTTCCTTAGTGTTGGAGGTTTGAGCTGACTCAAGCACCTGCAAAGAAAGCTTCTTGATCTTTTGAATTATTTTCTTAGAGGTTTTAGACAAAGAGATGTCCCAACCTTCTTTGGTTTTGGTAGGATCACTTGTATCCCCAAGGATTACCCTAATGGAATTGGAAGGTTGTTCCACAAAATACTCCTTTAGGATAACTATAACACCGATCTTGAAACTGTGTTCAAGCCAGTCCTTAAATGTGAAGCAATCCTAAAATGTGGCATATGGTAAGGGAAAAGTTTGGATCATGACTTTTGCCTACTTGGTCTCTAGGCTGTAGCTGAAAAAAGTTTGTTTAAAGATTCTTAAAGAGTTTCCTGATTACCTCCCTCTTAAAAGAATAAGGTTTGGTTAACTTATCTAATAGAGTAGGTGGATCGTAGCTACTTGATGACATATATGCATGCCACTGGTGGTGGTGGTATGGTGCGGTAGTGTCTGGCATGGAGGCTGGTGGAGGCTATGTGCCTCGGTGGTGGAGGAGGTGGAAAGTGGGTCTGGTCAGGGTGATCTCTAGCTAGCTGCTTCCCCTTATCAACCACTACTACTGCTTTAAGTTTCTTCTCATAAATCTTTTGGGATTTCTGCTTGGGCAATTGATCTGGAAAAGGCAACTGTTTGGCCTCTTCTTGTAGACTAGCCACCTTGTTGATTAGCTTCTCAAATGTCTTTATGGTGAAGCCCTTAAGCATGAAGGTGACCAACATGGATATTCTTCAAGAGAATCTCAATGGCATCTTTGTGATAGCTATGGTTCACACTTCATACTCGAGGTTATGCCATCGAGAATATAATCAACAAGTTACTCAGGTGCTATTGGCTACAAAGATCACCTATAGTAACCCTTTTGAGCTCCAACAAATCTCTTGATGAAGAGTTGCTCTAACCAAATGTCTTAACAATCATTGGGTAGTTTGACATACCAATCAAAAGTGATACCTAGGCTACTAACAAATATTAAAGAGTAAAGCATCCACACATGCGTTGAATAAAGTGAGCTATATGTTAGTCCCACGCCATCAAAGCTTTTGAAGGAAGGAGGCCGAAACCCTTGGGATACTAGATAGCATCAATTCCTCGGTCTACCTTTGGGCGATGATCCTCACCTCGAGCAAGCTTCCTTCACCTCTTTAACCATGGATTTTTAGATCTTTTTCTTATATGGGTACTTTCCACTACCTTCTATACATGCTAGTGCTACCTTGCTCAATGGAGGTAGAGTCTTAAGATCTAAGACATGCACTAACAGGACTCGGATCTTGGGATGAACGGAGGGCTTATTTGAAACAGCTTGCTAACAAGTCCTATAATTATTCCATCCCATCAATGCTCATCTTTTTTGCCTTAACTGTGGAGGTGATGGGATTGGTGTCTCTCCTTGATCAACCTCATCACCTTCATGGCTGTTGATCCAGAAGAGAACCTCGTGTCCAGCATACTCTGAATCCCAATGAAGTCATCTTCATTGGGATCAAGCGACTCTCTTCATTAGACCATGTGTAGATCTCCTTCTTCTCCATAAAATGTGCAACTATCTTCTAAGGATCGATCTAACCGGTAGTTCAAAAGCTTGGGGCGGCCAGGTGTGATCTATCATGCACGAGAGGTACCAAACCTCGCCTATAGCTTGGGAGTCAATTATGTGCAGACTGTACTCACTAGAAGAATGATACTTTTGGCCGTCTGTAATAGGGTGTAACAATCCTAGGATGATCTCTACCACGCCACTAAGCATGTAGAATATGATCGTCACCATCTCTGCATCCAGCTATATGGGTGGAGTTGGTGAAGGAATGACCATGATGCTCCGGGGGTCACCACTTCTTTCACACCACCACTAGGGTGAAAGAGAGCTTCGACCCCACCAATGGGTGGTGTAGGGAGTAGGATCCCTCCATGGATCATGGCAGGTACATTTTTCCCGATGTGGCTTCATGGCCTTATGGAATGGGAGATGTGCTGAAACACATGGCGGAGGATGATGGGTAGAGCGTGGGGTGGAGACACCATCGACTCTGCATAGGAACTTGCCCTCTGTGTGGCGTCCCCATGAGGAGAATACTTCGGTATGGTCACGTGGGTAGCATCGTGGAAAATCAACCAAAGCGGCTGGCCCTCTCACAGCTCTCTAGTAATGTGTGTGATGTATGGCCTCATGGGCCCTCTCTTGATGATTTGCTTACACTATGGGGAATAGATCAAAGGTTACCGGACTCAGTGTCTTATGCTCCACTACTGTAGAAGAGTGGAGGCATATGACCTCCTACTCCTAGAAACTATTGGTTGTAAGTGCACCACTGGAGGAGGAAACAAACGGATCCTCTTGGCATCCTCTCTATATGATCTCGAGTAAGGATGAAACTGGTTTTTTTATAACCAATGGTGAAGTGTTCATGGGAGACTCATCTATGGCAGTGCCTAGCTCTCGGCTATCAGTGTGGAACCATTTGACCATCGGTTCTTCCTCTTTGGGTACTGAGGATGGGAGGAGTTAGACTCATACTCAAATGTGGGAGGCAAGCCAGAAGGAGCCTTACCCTTGGAGGTACAGATGGTAGGGCTTGCGGGGTAACATGGGCAACTCTAGGATGAACTACAACTGGAACCAATACTACAAGTACTACTGGAACTATGCAGTGAAGTCTGGTACTTCCCTTTCCTCTTTGAGGAGATATCGAATGTGGTAAGTCTATCATGATGACCGACACTCACCTTCTTCTATGTGGTGGGGAATGCCCTCACAAGTGATCCCAGCCCCTTAAATCCTTGGCAGAATGGATCAAGTGGGTATGGTCTACGAGGGAAGTCATAAGGCTAGATCCATGTGAGGGAAAGTAAAGACAAATTTAGAACGCCATTTACTCAGTAAACTAAACTGAGATGAAAAAAATCTGCAATGAGAAATGAACTAGCATCAATTTTCTATCTCCATAGATTTTTTTGAATTTTGAATTTTGAAAATTTGAACCCACAACAAACAACTTGGAAGTGTTAAGTGGGGTTCAAATGATTTGAGATTGATTGAAGAGGAATTTGAATATGAATCAAACTTCAACAAATTTGGTATGTTGAAATATGGATTCAAAATTTTGATAAGATGCTTCCATAGGTTCATTGTTGTTTTGAATTTGAATTTTGTGATTTTGAGGACCCTTTCCTTTAACAAATTTAGGTATGTTAAAGTAAGGGTCAAATTGATTTTGTGTTATTCGAATGTTTTAGAATTTCACTTACTTAGCAAATTTAGGTATGCTAAGTGAAGAATCTAAGTGTATTTTGTTTGATTTTGAAAAATAGGATTCTTAGCAAATTTAGGTATGCTAAGAAAATCCTAAGTGTCTCATTTATTTGGAATATTTTGATTTTTGAAAAGGGTAGGATCCTTAGCAAATTTGGTATGCTAAGGGGATCCTAAGTGTTTTGTTTTGTTCTTGAAATGATTGAAAGTGGAGATTCAACATTAGCAAATTTGGTATGCTAAAGATGAAATCCCACTTGGTTTATGAAATGGAAATTTCACTTAGCAAATTTGAGTATGCTAAATGAAATTTCAAATGTGTGTTTAAAATTTTGATTTCATTTTGGTTTTGAAAATGGAAACTTCTCCTTAGTAAATTTGGTATGCTAAGGAAGAAGTTCAAAGGTGTTTTAAAATTTTGATTTTGATTTGGAACTTACTTAAAAAATTTGGGTATGTTAAATAAAGTTCCAAATATGTTTGAAAATTTTGAAATTATTGATTTTGATTTTGGATTTGGAAACTTACTTAAATTTAATTATGCTAAATGAAATTCCAAATGTATTTGAATTTTTTTTGAAATATGATTGTTGATTTTGATGTTTTGATTTGGAAACTTTACTTAGCAAATTTGATTATGCTAAATGAAATTCAAATGTGTTTTGAAATTTTTTTTGAATTTGATTTGGAGACTTCACTTAACAAATTTGGGTATGTTAAGGGAGGTTCCAAATGTGTTTAGAAAATTTTGAAATATGATTGTTGATTTTGATTTTGAATTTGGAAACTTTACTTAGCAAATTTGATTATGCTAAGCGAGGTTCCAAAAATATGTTTAGAAAATTTTTGAATTTTAAATTTGGAGACTTCACTTAACAAATTTGGATAGATTAAATGAAGTTTCAAATGTTGTTTGAAAAATATTTTGAAATATGATTGTTGATTTTAATGTTTTGAAAAGAGGACCTCCATTCAACAAATTTAAGTATGTAGAATAGAAATCAATTTTTTTATTTTTGAAGTATGAAATTTTTGTGTGTGATTTTTGCTTTTTTGAAAGGAAAGAATTCCAAATTAAAACATATGTGGGATAGGTTTAAGTGAGATTTCCTAAATGATATTTTATTTTTAGTTGGGAATGAAATCTTCATTTAATAAATTTAAGTATATTAAAATAAGGTGTTGATGTGTGCGTTTTGAAAATTTTGATTTTGTTTACAAACAAACTTTTTATTCAATAAGTGTGAATATATTGAATAGAAAAATTCATGTGTGCTTTTGAAAACTTTATGATTATGATTGTGATTTTTGGAAAACATGATTGTTCATTTTATTTTGAAAATGAAATCTCCATCAAAATGAATTGAAAGAAGATGTTCATTTGTGCTTTTTGAAAAATTTTATTAGTTTTATTTTGAAAATCCTACATGTAAAAATTATGGGAATTGTTAAATGAGGGTGACAAAATTTTGTGAAAAATATTTTATTAAGTGCATTTTTGAAAAAGGTGCTTTTGAAAAGCAAAGTTCTTTATGGAAGATTTATTTATTTTAGGATGGACCTTTCCTTGTCATGAAAATGATAAGGAGGAAGTCTTTAAAAGATGTTTTTCTTTTATATTTTAGATCTTTTCATTTTACGCATTGGAGAACCCAACGGGGGTTTTAAGACCAACAAGGAATGTGATCCTAAAACCTAAAGATGTTGGCTAACTCAACTCAAGAATGAAATGAGCTAAGTGCCAATGGAAAGAAGAATAGTCTTGGATTCACACCAAAGTACAAAATCACTATTGATATTTAAAGATAACAATTATTTACCAAAGATGGAGAGAGGAACCATCCCGTGAGTGTAAAATTTGTGAAAATTTCAGTGTCACCTTCAAATCTGGGAGAAAGAAAGGCAAGACACTATAAAAATTCTTCTTTGCCAAGATACTATCTGATGTACTTATTGTGATATATCATCAAGGAAATAGTGTACTATCTCGAAGACAAAAATCACTACCTTTAATGGAACCAATCACCTCAATAAGGACTCAGGATGATGAGTGCATATGTACCAGAGATTCTTCTCCTTCTTTACATGAGAAAGTAAAGCAGAGTTTATTTTAAATTGGGTTCATTAAGTTCCCTAGAGGGGCAAGTCCCCATAGTTAATTATATCCTAAGGAATAGGGATTCCTTAGGAAAATTCTCGATTAAGGTAAATGATCATCTGAAGATTTCAATAGGAAGGACTATCAATGATTGGTTTATTTTGAAGATCAAATGGGATTGATCAAAAGAGAGTTATTATCGAAGCCAAAATGGGATAAGTAGGAGATGCCCCGATGCTAGGAAACTGAGCATCTCAAACTATCTAAAATTGGGCTTTACATTTTGAAATAAATTTAGTTTGTTTGAGTTGCATTTTCATTAGAATTTTAGGACATAATTCCTTAACACAAGATTAAGAAAATGCTAAGAGGTGAGGAATTATGCTTATGGACCCAAAGGGAGAAAACTCATAAACCTAAATCTAGGAGCTTTGGTGAGGGGAGCACAACCTAAATCTAAGGTGAAAATGGGTAATTGGTTTGCCTCCAGAGGACAAACCTGCTTGGACTTACAACCGCATGGGGGTGGTAACTAACTCCTCTAAGATTTTAAATACATGTAGGCAAGTCTTATGGTTATGCAAGATAACTAGGCTGTTATTATTTAGAAAGAGACTAAGTAAAGAGACTAGATCACGTAAAGGGGCATGCTTCAAATGACCTAAATATAATGCAATTCAAATTTCATTTTTTTTTATTTTGGAAAATCATTTTGAATTAGGCTAATAGGAATTTTATGACTAATGCATGAGAAAGAAGGTTATTGGCCAAAATCAGTGAGAAGTGAGGAGGTGAGTTTCCACCACGACTCTCACAGGCTAAGCCAGGTTCTTTGGCAAAGATGGAGGCCCTCTAATCAAGAGTGAAATAAGATGCATTTGTGCATGATATTATAAAGAAATGTTCATCCATCTAAGGGGTTGCTAATTCTTTTATCTTGATTTTAAACCTAAGTTTTATGTTTGGTTATGAGTTGTTTAATTTTAATTTGAGTTGTAAAGTTGAGTAAAAGATTTATTTTTTCCTAAAGAGCCTAATCCACATTCAGGCCATACATAAAGCAAGGAAGAAACTAGGAAAATCATGCCATTTAATGCAAAAGAAACAAATCATCAATCAATTTATAAAGTTAATCAAAAAAGAATAAATGGCGTTATGGTGGCCACAAACTCAAAAATATCAAATTAGTAGCGAGCTCTACCCTTATACAACCCATTACAAATGAATTAAATTACAATTTAAGCAAGGAATTCATTGTATATGTCTTCATTTATTCTTCTTTCTTCTTTCTTCTTCTTTCTTCTTCTTCTTCTTTCTCCTTTTGGTTCCTCCTTTGGAAGGTTGGATGGTAGATGCTCCAAGCTTTCACATGGTGCATAAGATAGGATCAATTGACCAATGCTTGTCCAAATCCCTATAACAAATCATTCCAAAATCCTAATTATACAAAATTTTACATGAAAAGGAAAAGTGGAAATCTAACCAACACCTGCAAAACAAAGGTTAGCTAAATCACATCACACACATCCTAAGCATGTATATTGGACTTATCACCCCACAAGTGACTAAGTCCACATTATATTATGCTTAGGGGTATAAAGAACCAAGCAAAAACTTTATATTTTTATGATGGCCTTAAGCACAATCCCAAAAAAAAGAATAGTTAGACTAAAGCATCCAACCATTCATTCTATGAGCATACACCCTAACATCCAATCTAAAACATATATCAAAACAACATAAAATACAACGACCTAACCTAAGGCTAGAAGTGGTGACTTAGGCTAATGTGTGCTTTGAAGGCTTGTGTGATATGATTAGCTATGGTTTTAAGTTCAAATTTTCTAAGAGTGAAGAACATGTTCAACTTAGTGAAGGGTTTCATTTAAGTTGTTTAAGTATTTTGGGTTGGTTTTATTTCATGTTTTAATTTGGTTTAAGTGAAACATACAATTAATTACTAAGTTATGAAGAGAGGGAAAGAGAAGAGAACTTCTCTTTCCTTCCCTAACTTAAGTAATTTCTAAAGTAGATTCACATTTTAATTTCATTTAGGTGAATGTTTTGATTAAATCTTTTAATCAATCCTAAGTTTAGATAAACTCTAAACAAACTTATTCAAAAAGAAAGGCATTTTAAAATTAAATAAAATGAATAAAAATTCACATAACACACATAACTTTACTTCTTTCCTAACATATATAAAATGCATATGGATGGACTCTAAGCATATCTATACATGAAAATGAGAAGTTAACACACTTTATGATGCATGCTAAGTAATCCATTTAAGAAAATTTAGAAGTTGAATATGCATGATTTTTCTTAAGAAGAAAAGGTTTTCCTTATCCAAATTTTCACATACATATATGAAAGTAAGAAAGAAATAAGTGAGTAGTGTACCATTGTTAACCAGAGGTGTAAGGTACAAGACCTACTTAGGCTACTTAAAGCCTCACAATCTTAGGGTTGTCCAGACTAATATACCACTTTTCTAAAATACAAACATGCATATAGAAGAAATGAAATAGAAAAGGAATATGCAAAAGTTGTTTAATGGATTCATTTTTGTTTATGCAATTTATGCATGCAAGTATAGGAAACCCTTCTTAGGTGAGAGCATAGGGATGAATAGGGTATGAAATTAGGTGAGTGTTGGGTTCTTTTCAAATGAACCTATATCTCACAAATTGATATTCAAAACTATAACATAGAGAGAAAGGAAACCTATACTAAGCATACCTTTATAATATTTCACATGCAAGCTTATAATTAAATATAAGTAGCATACTTTTTTTGATGTTTCATTTATAAGTTTTGAAAATAATTTGGATTTAGTAGTGATAATAGCCACTCATATTTTATTTTAGCCAACACATGCACATTTGACATAAAGTAAATAATTTCATTTTAAAATTTGAAACATGAAATTATGAATGCATGAAATCACATGGCATACAACTTAACATGTTGGGAAAGATCCAAAGCAATGAAAGCATGTAAAAAAACTCACTTCACTTAAATCCTAAAGACATTCTTATAGAATAAGAAAATTTAGAATAAATCAAAGTGAATTTCAAAGTAATTTTGTTTAGTTTGAAGTTTGATTTAATTTTAAAAAGGTGAGATGAGTTTTATTCCATTTCCACATGTGTTTTGTATTTTTTCTTTAGATATTAGATCCATTTTATGTGTTGATTAGGTTAAGGTATGAATTAAGTGGAATTAACCCTTACCTACACCACCTTAGAAGAATTAACTAAGTAATTATGAGTGATGAGATGACATAAAACCCAAAATTTGTAATGCACCTAATAATGAAAATGCCTAATGCAATTTGGCTCACAATTAAAAATTAAGCTAAGGGGTTTAGCTTAAGTAATTTCAAAACACCCTTTCACACATGTGAATTGGGTTTTAATTTCCTTAATTAAACATAGGCTATTAAACACCTAAGAATCTACCCGAGATGGATTAATTAAGTTTAGAACTTTTTTAGAATTTTTAGAAATTAATTAAGGGGATAATTAATGAATTAATCTTGAATTAAGAGGAGATTAAGGAGAGAAGAGGTGGTTTAGGAAATAGCTTAGGGGAATTGCCCCAAAATTATTTTATAAACCTCCTACTTATTGGATCTGACCTTAATCAACCCTAATCATAGGATAAAATCACTAATCATACCTAATTATGTAAATTATGAGAAGGGTAATTAAGGAAACCATATGAAATTACTCTAATTAGGCCTTCAATAAATCCCAAGAAAATTAGGGGTGGCAGAGGTCATCCACTAAAACATACCCAAAGAAATTTGGGATTAATGAGAGGCCTAATTAAAGAGTAATTAGTAAAATAATTTTTCTAATAAAACCCAAATTTAGAGGAAACCATAATTCAAAACTCATGAAAATTAATTTTAAAATGTTCTAGGTTTATTATCTATCCACAAGTTTTTATTTCATATTTTTTTGATTTTTCTATGAAGAGTTATGCAGTTTTGAAGATTCATGGATTAATTAGAAATTAATTAGGCATTTTAAATAACCCCCAACTAATCTCTAGCTCATGATGCATGGCGGTCAAGACACTATTACCATGAGGGGACAACTTAAATGTTACCTAAACAACTACGGCGCATATGCACTTATATTCTACGATCAAAGATCGACTATGATTCCCAATATTTTATAATGGATAAAATTAGATCTAAATGTGCTGAATAATCTTAGCCATCCATCTAAAATGTGTGGATGGATGTTTGAGATGAGCCAAGTTCTTTCCCTTGATCAACAGAGACTGTCCGTGATCAAGGGGAAGATCCAAGCTTGATCTAGCATGGAATCACACAAAATTTAACCCACACCATCTAGAGACATAGAGCGGCAAATCCAATGGTCAAAATTCGATGAGGTGAAAATTTCTTTCACAAAGCTCCACACAACATTGAGTTTAATGATCAAAAAATTTCATACCTCATCGGAGGTGATCACTGGCACTCGAAATCGATGAGGTAACTTCGTCTGGTGGAAACAAAGCCCTGTTGAAGTTCTTAGGCCTTGGAATTGAGTGGATCAATGGATGGATCAACTCCTCCTTACTTTGATTGAATTTGATCCTTCCTTGCTGTGGGAACTCTAATAGATGCTTAGGAAACCTCGACTTAGCTCTTAGATGAAGTGTGTAAGAGCAATTGGAAGGAGATCAAGTGTGGAAGAAATTCACTAATGGATTGAGCTCACCTATTTTTTGCACTGTGCAAAACTGAGAATTAGAGAATTCAAATCCTCTCTAAGAAGCTTGGGAGTGCTCTCTGATGATTGCTCTGAGTTCCTAGGCTTCAATCGATAGAGGACAAGTGAAAATTTCATTAAATTAGGGGGAGTATATCTCCCCCTATGGCAATTAGATGGCCGACACCTCCTTTGTCATTTTGATTCAATTTCTCAAATTGGAGAGGTTTTTTAGGTTGTTAGATCTTTACACATGGTTGGTTTGAGGTCTTGAGTGGATTGCCAACCTCCCATGTGCATCAAATTGGGCTTAAGAGGGACTTAAAAAAATCAATTTTAAGCTAGGGGGTCGAGTTTGGTCTAGGGACCAAATGGGCTGACCCAAAGCAATTGGGTTGGGTGCACCACTCATCACTAAGTGCTCTTGAGCTTTTAGGAAAGCCTCAAGTGATTGTGAGGAGGGTATGACCAAAATACCCATGGGCTAGGCCAAAATTTGTTCTATGGCCTAGGGGTAGGATGGCCATTTTGCTATTTTTCTACTTTGGATATGTTGGGTATGTGGAGAAACTAGGTTTGGCCAAGTTTCATTGGATTTGGAATTCATTTGATGGGGTTTGGCTCATGTTGACCCATTTAGGTCAGAATGGGTCAACATGGGTCAAGTTGACCAATTGGTCAAATTGGGTCAAACTAAGGGTTGGGTCAAGTTCATATGACCATTTGAAATGTTTTGGTGGCTTTGGTTTGGTTCAATTTGGTATATATTTGGTTTTGGCTCATATGACTTCACTTAGGTCAAATGGGTCAAGTTGACCTATTTGACCCATTTGACCTATTTGAGGTAGCTTAAGGGTATGTTTAGGTTAGGTCAGCCATATGGAGTGGATTGGTATTTTTTTTTCAATCAATTTGGGTTAAGTTCAATTTTGGCTTAACATGACCCCTTTAGGTTTAATTTTTGATTTGGGTTTTGATTGAATGATTGATTGAACCATGAGAGAAAATCAAGGGTTTGGCTTGATTTGAAATTGATTTGGCTAAGTTCAAGATTTTGACTTGAAATGCTTAGAGTTGATTTTGAATTGATTTTAGTTTGATTTTTGGAATTGGTTTTGATTGTTTGAATTTATATTTGTGAATATAAATAAAAATATAAATGGATCATGAGAAAATTTCAAGGGTTTGAAGTGGTTTAATCATGATTTAGGTTAAATCCATTAAAGGGAATTTATAGTATTTAAAGAAATTTTTTAATTTTTGAATTGGATTTGATTGATTTTTTTTATATTTCATTTATATATGAGAATATAAATGAGTATATAAATAATTTTTGAGAAAATCCCATCTGTTTGAATAAGTTTGATCAAAGTTTAAGTTAAATCCATTAAATGGAATTTAAAAGATTTAAGGGAATTTTAAATTTGGAATTTAATTTGAGGGTTTGATTGGATTGATTTATTTTTATATTTCATTTATATATGTGAATATAAATGAGAATATAAATAAGTTTTGAGAAAATCCCATGAATTTGAATAGGTTTGATCAAGGTTTAGGGTTGATTTTGGCTAAGTCCTTTAATGAAAAATTAAAGGGACTTAAGAAAATTTTCTTGAATTGATTTGGAATTTTGAGTTTAGTTGGATTAATTTGAATTTATATATCATTTATATATGAGAGTATAAATGGGAATATAAATGACGTATGAGAAAATCTCAAAGGTTTGAATAGGTTTGAGTCATAACTTTGAATAAGTCCTTAAGGGAAGGTTGAGGACTTAGGCAAAATTTGGACTTAGGAATTTTTGATGGATTTTGGTCATGGGTTTCAATCATAGATTTCAATCATAGAGAGTTGATTTGATTTTGGAGAAAATCAAATAGAATTGATTTGGAGTTTGACTTGAAAGAAGGAAAGTGAGGAATGGTTTAAGCTAAAGGGAAGGGAATTTTCTTAACACCCCTAAAGTATGACCTATTCCTATGGCTAACTTTTCTAAGTCTCTAGGGCTAGGTTGAGTGTCCACCTAATCACTAGATGTGTCTTAATGCTAAGGAGTTCTTAAAGTCTAAGAGAAGTCCTAAGCCTAAATGAGGGGGTTGAGAGCTCATTCTAAAAATGAGGTCAACACATGCCCAAAGGTGACTCTCCTCCAAACCTTCAAGCTCTTCTAACCACAACTTTGTATTCTGCTATGTAGTAATCTTGCTACCCAATTCTATCCTTAGTGATTGGAGTTGAACTCCTAAAGGTAGAACAGCTTCAGAGCCCTACACTAAGGAAAATGTGGTAGATTGAGTTGTAGTTTGATATGTGGTGCGGTGTGCCTACAAGGCTTCAACCAACTGCTCATTCCACTACCGCTTGTTATTATCAAGAGTCTTCTTTAGTATTTGGATGAGAGTTTATGGAATGCTTCTGCTAAGCCATTTGCTCTGGAATAGTAGATGGTGGAGTATCTCCAATCTATACCATGTCTAATGATCTTGGTGCTTTTGAATGATACCATTATTGGATATAATTCATCGAGGCACTCCAAACCTATACGATATGGTTCTAAAAAATTGAAGCATCTGACAGACCTCTCTGAGTGGGATTGCCTCTACCCACTTGGAAAAGTAATCGGTGGCAACTAAGATGAACCGATGAGCCTTTGAAAAAGAAGGATCGATAGGTCCCATAATGTCAGTACCCCAACACTCAAATGACCATGAGACCAATGTAGAGTGTAGAATGTTGGGTGGTTGATGTAGGATCACACTATTTACCTAACACTGATGGCATCTTCTAGCTACATTTATAGAGTCTGTAATCATCAAAGGCTAGTAGTATCCTAGTCTCTTAATCTTCATCTTCATCTTCAGACTGAATTGATGCACTCGCCATAGACCTGAATATTCCTCAGTTATAATGCCACGGGCTTCATGTTTATCTAAACAACATACCACATTTGATCAACGGAACGTCGGTATAATGTTCCATCAATGAGAGCATAAGAGAGAGCTCTCTGTTTCACCTAATGGGCTTGTGAATTTTCTTGAGGTAGTTTGCCAGTGTTCAAATAGTCTATGAATGGTTACCTGTAATCCAGCTCCTTGTCCTTATAGGCAATGACAACCTCCCCTTCAAGAGAGAGTCTCTCGATGAGTTCAACATCAATAAGGGATATGACTTATCTATTTTGGACCTTTATTAGAATGGACTCATCTTTCGAACATGCCAATTCTTTGGAAAGTTTGGCCAAAGCATCTTTTACTGCATTCTCTACTCAAAGAACCTTGCAGATGGTGACTTCAGGGATTTGGTCCAACAGTTTCATGGTATACTCATGGTAATGATGAAGCTTGGGTTTGAGAACCTTGTAGGACCCGATAATTTGATTGATGACCAGCTGAGAATCCCCAAAGATGCTGATGCTCTTGACACACACTGTGATAGCTAACTCGAGATTGGCAATCAAAGCCTCATACTTGGCTTCATTATTGGTGCGGGGATTAAAAAGATAGTATGAGAATCTCATCACATCATGGTCTGGAGTTAAGAGAACTATTGCTATCTCTACCTGTCTTGGAAGAGTAAATCATGTTGCTTTCCCTTTATGAAAAGAAGCTGCACCATCAAAATATATCTCCCATCGGTGGTTGTCAACCTCCCCTAAGTTCATGATTTGTTCATCAGGAAGATAATCACTAAGCGGAGAATCAACAGGAAGTGGGTGCGCTGCTAAGAAATCCACTAGTGCTTGTCCTTTTATCGCACAGAGGGGTACGAATATGATATCAAATTGTGAGAGAATTATGGACCATCATGCTAAATGTCCAGATAACATTGGCCATGTCAAGAGATACTGTAGTGGATTGGTTTTGAAAATCAAGTTCACCTTATGAGAAAGCATATAGTGTTGTAGCTTTTGGGAGACAAAGATCAAAGCTAGGCAATGTTTCAATGGGTAGTTCTTCAAGAAGAATCGACAATGACTGGTAATAGAGCACTTCCTTCATCATTAGCTTGGGCCAACAAAGCCGAGAGTCATCCAATACAATGTAGAGGATGAGTGGCCTACCGGATAGGGGCTAGAACTACCGCTTCACCAAATACGCTAATATCTTCAAAGGCATGCTGACACTTGTCATCCCACTTAAACTTGGCATCCTTTTTGATGAGTGCTGAGAATGGCTTAAATCTCCCTAATAGGGAAGAAATAAAGCGTCTTAGATGCACCAACTGTCCTTGGAAAGAATCGATTGAGTTAAACTCTTAGGAGGTAAAATTTCTAAGATAGCTTTGATCTTTTCAAGATCTATTTTTATTCCCTGGTGTTGGACAACAAACCCAAGGAAATTCCATGAAGCTACTATGAATGCACACTTTAGGGGATTCATTTTGAGGTTGCATTGTCTTAACCATTCAAAAACTACTCTCAAGTCAAAGAGATGGTCTTCCTTTTTTATGCTCTTGATTACTAGATCATCAACATAGCACTCAACCTGATGATGGAAGAGTTCATTGAATTTTTGAGTCATGGCCCGTTGGTATGTAGCACCAGATTTTAAGGCAAAGGCATGACCTTATAATAATAGATTTGATCGGGTTTGAAAAGGTGTTTCTTTCATCCTCACATCTTGATTTGGTTGTAGCTAGATGACCCATCCATAAAGGTGAAAATTGCATGAGATGAGGTGATGTCCACCATTAATTCTAGTATAGGAAGAGGAAACTCATCCTTAGGACATGCCTTATTTAAGTCCCTAAAATCGATGCATATATGAATTTGGCCATTCTTCTTCTTAACTGGGATGACATTACAACCGTAGTGTATTTTTCTTCCCTGAAACCGATCGATCGCTTTCTTGACTTCAAAAATGACCTGTTGTTTGATTTCTAATTGCATGCGTCTAGGAGCTTGCTTGATAGGGTTAGAGCTAGGATCTATTACTAGTTTATGGACTACTACATCAGGAGATAATCTGAGAATCTCTTCATAACTCCATGCAAAGTAGTCCTTAAACTTAGTTAATAGCCTAACTAAGTCATTGGTTTCTTCTTCATTTAGCAATGAACTGATGTCTGTCAGGCATGAATTTTCTTCTATCCTGAGGTTAATTTCTTTAAGCTTATCAATTATTGAATGGATCTCCTCTTCAAATTTTGGCAGTGCATATTTCATTTAGAGATCATCTGGATCATTTGAGATTTTTAAACACACATCCTCATAAGAGTTGGTTTGGTGTGAAAAGAACCTATCAGACTCTAGATAGTTGGTGACAACTAAGCAGTAATCATCATCATCGATTAGACCCACTGTACCGAATCCTAGTCCTGATCTTGATTATGCATCCCTGCCTGTGTTGTTCCATAGCTTTTTGAAGTACTCTGACCTGTGCTTAGACCATGAATAAGGAATCAAACCATTCTTTGTAAGATTAATAACACAAGCCGAGTACCAATCAAAAGGTAGTTCCATTAATTCCTTATATGAATCATCCTCAAGTTCTATATCAACTTTAGTACTTGAGGATGATGATCCTGAAAATAATCTCTTTGGCTTGACATCCTTGGAAGACTAAGGGGCTTCCTTAACTACTAAACCTTCAACCTTTTGAGATAAAAGTGAGGTTAGAGCAAAGGTTCCTAACTGCTGCGAGATAATTTTACATACATTTGATTCGAATACTTTGCTTTGTTTGGAGGATCGGTCTTCATCATTGTCCAGCTTGAGTGTCACCTCTAATGAAACCCACTGAGAGGGATTGGGGTATGCTAATCACATTAGACTCATCCTCAAGGGATTCCAAGTCTATGTGAATAGTAGGGGTACTCCATGAATTGGAACATAACCCCCGTTGGTGATGGCCAACCAGGGGTCTTCCACCGAACTACCTCTATTTCTCCCCATGCCGGTGGAGGTCGAGTCATCCTACCAACATGTCCATATGATGGAATGAATTGTGGGTGGAATGTGATATGTGGCTCTATTTCTTCTTCAATTTCCCTTTCTTGTTCATTTGGATTTTCATTTTTCTTTTCTTTTTCTTTTACTTTTTCTTTTTCTTCATTTTCCTTTTCTTTTAAATTTGAATTTTATCCAAGTTCACAAGAAAGGGTGTTTTGAGGAAGATAGTAGGTCACATCCTCATATATCTCAACCTCTCTAACTAAAAATGGCTTTTCATCTCATTTCATACGCGATCAATCCCATCCTTCAATTTGATGCGATGGAGGAGGATGGAATCTTATTCGATGTATCCAAGGCCTATCGAGAAAAGCGGTGAATGAAGTATTCGAATCAATGATATAAAACTTATCTTCAGCCTTCCAGTCACCTATCTCTAAAGGTAATACTATGGGACTTAAAGCCCTCTCACCTTGTTCATTGAATCCTCTCAACATCATCCGATCTCCTCGGAGAGTGGAGATGTTGATCCTCAAATAGGTAATGGGTCTTTAGACTCATAATATTCATCGATGCACCTGGATTGACAAGAACTCTGGCAAGTCTAAATCTGCCCATGTCAATTGTAATATAGGGGGATTGTGCTCCATGTCCCCAAAGAAGGTCTTCATATGTGAAAGTGATCCCTGGGCTTCTCGGAATAATGTGCCTCCTCTCAATCGGCTAGCAATATATCTTAGGATCAAGGAGTGCCTTGATTAGTGATTCCCTCATCTCTTTGGATCAGATAAGGGCATCGTATATGCTTAGCTTAGATGATAACTTTCTTAGGTGAGAGAGGACATTGTAGTCCACCTTGGGCTAATCCTCCACAAGCATATCCAAGGGTGGAGCATCCTATGGAGGGGCTTCTTGATCCTCTGAACCAATGACTTTCCTATCTGAGGTGCCTAGGAGGAAGAACCTTGCCACTGGAGTTGACTTGTGATCTCTTGTGGGTGGTAATGGAAGATTCTACCTGCACGTCAGGCTCACCTACAGCTTCTCGTATGGGACCCTCAAAATAGGATGATTCCAAGCCTTTCTCAAGAGGTGAACCTGTAGTAGTCAAAGTAGGAAAATTCAACTCTAATTAGAAAGAGGAAGATTATAATTATTATAGTTGTTGTTTAAACTTGAAGAGTTATCATTAGGAATAAATTTAGAATACCCATCAGAAGTGACACAGATATAATTCAAGATAGCTTTATTCTTCAATTTCTTAAATTTGATAGGAGGTACATAGTAGAAATCAAGTAAAGTAAGAGGGGTGAGAGATTTGATGCCCTCATCCACCGATACAAGATGTCTACTAAAAGAAGAAGAGCTAGTTGAAGTAGAGGTTGTCACTGATGTAGTAGTTGTAATGGTGGATTGGAGGCGACTCTGGTGATTGCTACTAGGCTTTGTGTCCACTGTCGCTCGAACTCCTTTTCCTGAGTTGGCTCAGCAACTTGCAAACCTTCCTTGATGTTGGAGGTTTGAGCGCAGCACTGCAAGGAAAGTTTCTTGATTTTGAGATAATTTTCTTAGAGGTTTTGGATAAGGAGATATCCCAACCTTTTTTGATTTTGGAAGGATCATAAGTATCCCCAAGTATTACCCTAATGGAACTGGATGGTTGTTCCATAATGTATTCCTTCAGGATGACTATAAAGCCATTCTTGAAGCTATGTTCAAGCCAGTCCTTAAATGTGAAGCAATCTTTCAGAATATTACCTAGCATACGGTGGTAGGGGCAAAAGTTAGGATCATTGCTTTTGCTCACTTCCTCCAGTTTTCTAGGTTCAGGTAGCTAAAAATCAAGCTTCTTTATGAGATTCTTAAAGATCTTCCTAATTACCTCCCTCTTAAATGAATAAGGCTTGTTAAGTTTATCCAAAAGAGTAGGTGGACCATACCCGGCGGTATATGTAGCTCACTGATGATGTGGTTAGGAGGGCGCATGGAAGGCTCGTATGGCCCTGTAGGGTGGTGGTAGAGGAGGTGAAGTGATGTGGAGCACAGGTCTCTCAAATTGCTCTCGGCCGTTTCCTTTTATCTACTACTATCACTCCCATACTTCTTCTCACTTTATGTTGATTGGTCTGAAAAGGTGACTGCTATTTCTCCTTGTAAGCTAGCCTCCTTGTTGATTAATTTCTCAAAAGTTTTGATAGTAAAACTTTTAAGCATGAAGTCGATCATGCCATGGATATTCTTAAGCAGAATCTCAATGGTGTGATGTTTAGACAGCTGTGGTTTGCATTTCATACTCAAATTATGCCATCTAAGAATGTAATCAATGAAGGACTCATCGGTGTTTTGTTGAGTCATAATGAGATCGACTACAATCACCCTTTGTTGAGCTCCAATAAACCTCCTGATGAAGAGTTGCTCTGACTCAATAAAAGTCTTCACTGAAGTGTTGGGAAGTTAGCAAATCAAAGGCCACATAAGCTACCGACAAAGAGATGGAAAAGTAAAGCACCGCCACCGGTGTAAACAACGGCTCAAGTGTGTATGCTACCCTGGGTTCCCACCAAGCTTTTGAAAGAAGGAGGCACGAAACCCTTAGGATATTGGATGGAATTAAATTCCTCTAGGTAGGGTCTACTCTTTGGAACTAATGATCCTCCTCGGGTTGAGCCAACGCTTCTCTCACACTCAACCATTCTCTTTTATATCTTTTATATGGAGGTACTATCCACTACCTTCTATACATGATGGGTGCTACCTTGCTAGAGGTAAAGTCTTGGATCTAAGACATGCACCAACTCTAGCCGACTAGTCTCAACTATAGTAGGATGATGGTGCATTTTTTGAAGTGCTAAGATAACTAACAAGTCCTCAAGTCGCTTCCATCCTATCATCATCTTTCTACTTTATTGAAGGAGGTGTTGGTCGAGTAGGTGTGTCTTCCTACCGGCCTCAACACCTTCCATAGTCACGCTCATGAGGACCCTGGTATCTACCATGTACCAAATCTTCCAATCGCTTCATTGGGATCAAAGATTTCTTCTCCTCATGGACCGGTCATATCCTAAGATCTCCTTCTTCCATGAGATAGTTGGCTACAATATCATCTAGAGAATGGTCTATCAATGCAAAAGATCTAAATGATTGGGGATCACTATCATGTACTAGAGGCACCTACCTCCCCACCACCGGAGAGTTAACTCGTGAGGGCTATACTGGATGAAATATGCCTATCACTAATCTATATGGAGTGGCACTCCTAGGAGTATCTATCATCATAGAATCACACCCTCTCCTTTCAAACCATCTCTCATCACTGGTGGTGGTGATGGGATGACTATGATACTTCTTGCCATTCCTTCTTTCACCACCATCAGCGGTCGAGTAGGAGAGCTCGCCTCACATAGAATATGGTGTAGATGGATGGGATCTCTTGATAATCACCAATGGTCCTCTTCTCTCGTGTGGCCTTCATGGCCTTGGTAATAGAGACAAAAACGTGATAGATGTAGAAGAGCGGTGGTGGAGGCACCACCGACTCTCTCTGATAGCCTCTTCCATGATGTGTAGTCCCCGTAAGTAAGATTCTATATGTATGGTTGGCACGGGTAGTGTGCCAATTTAGAAAATCCATAAGGAGAGGGCTGAGCGGCTATACCTGCTCCTAGTGACATGAACGATGCGGGCTCTAGCCTCACCTACGCACACGGGGAATGACCGATCTCAAATCAAATTGATCCCCAACTGATCGCCCTTATGCTCCACTTACTGAGAAAATTGAACGAGGCCACATACAACCACCTCCTCTCACTGATTGGTGCCTAGAACTAAACTGCTGGTGGAGGTGAAGCAAAAATCCTCGCATCCTCTATCCTGAGAGGGGTGGAACTGGTTTACTATAACCAGCGGGGAAACCATCATGGCAAACTCTTCTATAACAGACTGAGTAGATGCCTCCATCTCCCTAGCAATGCGAGTATGGTACCTCTTTATCATGTGGTTCTTGATTCTTGGTAGTAGGGAGCGAGTAAGAGTTAGACCCAACCTCAGCGGGAGACAATCCTTGGATCGGGGAGCCTTCCTGAGAGGTACTAGTGAGTAGCCTCAATAACATGGGAACAACCGGGCATCTGGCACTAATACTAGCACTGATACTACTGCTGTGGGAACCACCACTACCTTCCTCTTCAGTGAGGGAATATCCGAGTTAGATGGCATGTCGATCTGGATGACCGGCTTTTGCCCGGTCACCATGCTCTTGCTAACAGTCGTGAGGGGAGTTTCCTCACATGTAATCCTAACCCCCTTGAAGCCTCAACCAAAGTGGATGAGGTGAATAGTCGATGGGGAAGGCTCCATCGGGCAAGTCCATCCCATGAGGAAATGAGAACACATACTGTTGCCATTACAATCAACTAAAACTAAAAAACTAGACTAAACCGATGTCGATCAAGGTCTACAATGTTGAAAATAAACTTGAATCATTCTATTTTGTTGATTCAATTAAATTTAGAATTTGAACCCATACTCAACATCTTGAAAGTGTTAAGTTGGACTCAAATGGATTTAGAAGAGTTTTTGAGATTTGGTTGGAAAGAGGAATTTTTGAATGTAGAATCCACTTTCAAAAAATTTGGGTATGTTGAAAAATGGGTTCAAATATTTTTGGAGAGATGCTTCCATATGTTCATATTTGAATAGATTTTGATTCTGGGGACCCTTTATTTAATAAATTTGGGTATGTTAAAGTAAAGGGTCAATTGATTTTATTTTTGATTTGTGATTTTTTGGATTTACTTTCCTAGCAAATATGGGTATGCTAGGTGAGGCGTTTGAAGACAATTTCTTCTTTTTCTTTGTTTGCTTGGTTTTGTGAATCATTTGTGATTTTGAAAAATGGAATCCTCATTTAGTAAATTTGGGTATGCTAAAATGAAGAATCCAAATGTGTTTTGTTTTTTTTTTGAAATTTTTTGAAAATATGACTCTTGAAATTAGTATGCTAAGAAAATCTAATGATTTCTTTTATTTTGAGATTTTGATTTTGAAATAGGATCCTTAGCAAATTTGGGTATGCTAAGAAAATCCTAATGTGTTTTATTTTTGATTTGATTTTGAAAATAGGATTCTCACAAATTTGGGTATGCTAAAATCCTAATGTGTTTCTTTTTTGATTTTGTTTTGAAAATGGAGACTTTAGTTTAACAAATGGTATGCTAAAAGTTCAATGTGTTTCTTTTATTGATTTGTTTTAAATGGAGACTTCATTTAGCAAATGTGGTTTGAAAATGAAGTTCAATGTGTTTTGAAATTTGAAATGGAGATTTCATTAGCAATTTATATGCTAAAATTCAAAATGTGTTTCTAAATTTTATTTTGAAAATGGAGACTTCACTTTAGAAATGTATGGTAAAATGAAGTTCCAAAAGTGTTTCTTTTGTTTTGAATTTTGTTTTAAAAAATGGAGACTTTCTTTAGCAAATGTGGTATGCAAAAATGAAGTTCCAAAAGTGTTACTTTTGATTTGGATTTTGTTTTGAAAAATGGAGACTTCACTTTAAAAAATGTGGTATGCCAAAATGAAGTTCCAAAAGTGTTTCTTTTATTTTGGATTTTGTTTTGAAAAATGGAGACTTCACTTTAGCAAATGTGGTATGCCAAAACGAAGTTCCATTGTGTTTGTTTTATTTTGGATTTTGTTTTGAAAGTGGAAACTTCACTTTAGCAAATGTGGTATGCAAAAAATGAAGTTCCAAAGTGTTTCTTTATTTTGATTTGTTTTGAAAATGGAGACTTTACTTTAGCAAATGTGGTATGCTAAATGAAGTTCCAAAAGTGTTTCTTTGTTTTGATTTTGTTTTTGAAAATGGAGACTTCACTTAGCAAATGTGGTATGCCAAAATGAAGTTCCAATGTGTTTTGAAATTTTGTGAAATGGAGATTTCACTTAGCAAATTTGAGTATGCTAAATGAAATTCCAAAATGTGAAATTTTGTTTTGATTTTGTTTTGAAAATGGAGACTTTTTAGCAAATGGTATGCTAGAATGAAGTTCCAATGTGTTTTTTTTTTTGTGAAAGATTTCACTTAAATTTGATAAAAAATTCCAAAATGTGTTTCAAATTTTTGTTTTTTGAAAAGGGAGACTTCACTTTAGAAAATGGGGTATGCTAGAATGAAGTTCCAAATGTGTTTTGAAATATTTTGTTTTTGTTGATTTTGAAAAGAGAGATTTCCATTTAACAAATTTGGGTATGTAAGATGGAAATCAATTGTGTTTCATTTTTTAAAGATGTATTTTCATGTGTGATTATTGCTTTTCGAAAGAGAAAATTCCAACCTAATCATATATGAAATATGTTAAGTGGAATTTCAAAATAATGTCATTTTATTTGAAAACGAAATCTTCATTCGATAAATTTGGGTATATTGAATAGAGATGTTCATATGTGTTTTTCAAAGTTTATTTTGATTTTGATTGAATGAAAACTCCATTCAATGTGGGTATATTGAATGGAGAGGTTTCATATGTGCTTTTTGAAAATTTATTTTTGATTTTGATTGGAAATGAAACCTCCATTCAATAAATATGGGTATATTGAATGGAGAGGTTTCATATGTGTTTTTTGAAAGGTGAAAATTCCAACTTAACACATGTGGAATGTGTTGAGTGGAATTTCAAAGTTATGATTTTGCTTGAAGATGTAACATCCATCCAACACATTTGGATCTATTGAATGGAAAGACCCATCTTCAAATTTTGTTCTTTTGAAAGTTTGGGATTATTGGATTTTTTCATTTTATTTGAAAATGAAGTCTTCATCAAAATGAATTGAGTGAAGAAGTTCATTTGTGCTTTTGGAAGTTATTCTTGTTGGTTTTATTTTTGAAATGTTTCTACATGTAATAGTTATAAAAGTTGTTAGATGTAGTGCAAATACTTTATCAAGTGTATTTTGAAAAAGTGCTTTTGAAAAGAAGACTTTTCATAAAGGATTTTTTTCTTTATTTTTAGAATGAACCTTTCCTTACCATAAAAAATGGTAAGGAGAAGTCTTTACTTATTCTTTTATTAAATTTTTATTTTCACCCATTGGGAACCAACCGGGGTTTTAAGACCAACACGGGAGGTCCTAAAACCTAAAGATGTTGGCTAGATTAACTTAAGGATGAAATAAGCTAAGTGCCAAAAGAAAGATAGTCTTGATTCATACAAAGTACAAACCCACTATCGATACTTGGAGACAATGATCATTTACCAAAGATGGAGAGAGGAACCATCCCTAGCGGAGTTGCCAGAAAAATTTATGGAGAAATATTTTTATATATATCTCCACCTTCATCTATCCCCCTTTTCTTTTTAGGGAAAAGAAGGATAAATGAAAAAAGAAAAAAATATATATGAAATTATGCCTTGTTGGGACACCATGATCCACGATGTTATTAGGTGATCGTGCATTGAGGAAAAGGTGTACTATCTAGAGAGATAGAAGTCACCACCCTACAATGGACCTAATCACCTCAATAAGGACTCCCAAGGGCTATGGATCTTCAAATGTACCAGAGATTCTTCCCCTACTTTACATGGAAAAGTAAGTTAGTTTATTTTAAATCGGGTTTGTTAAGTTCCCTATAGGGGCAAGCCCCCATAGTTAATTCCATCCTAAGGAATATGATTCCTTATGAATACTCTTGATTAAGATAAATGATCATTGTCTTTAAAGATTTGAAAAGGTAGGACTATCAATTGATTAGTTTATTTTTAGAAAGTCAAGTGGGATTGATCAAGAGGAGAGAGTTCTGATCAAAAATGAAAATAATTAGGTGGTGCTTTAGATACTAGGAAGCCTAGTATGCACCCCAAACTATCTTATGGTGGGGTTTTATATTTTTGAAATTGAATTGATTATTTGAGTTGAATTTTTATTAGAATGCTAGGGCTTATAATTCCATAATACAAGTTCATAGAAATGCCTAAGAGGTGAGGATTTATGCTCATACCCCGCAAAGGAAAGTGGCAACCCCTGAACCTAAATCTAGGGAGCTTTAGTGAGGGCCAAAAGCATGACCTAAATCTAAGGCAAAAATGGGTATTTGGTTTACCTCCATAAGAGAGTATAAACCACCCCACTATTGGACTTACAACCGGGTGGTGCCAACTAACTCCTCTGATTTTAAAATATGTGTTTTATAAGATAGCTAAGTTATTTATTTAGAAAGAGACTAAGTCCTTAAACACACTCTAAGAGACTAGATCATGTAGGCATGCTTTAATGACTTAAATCTAATGCAAAT
Source organism: Cymbidium sinense (assembly GCA_021442155.1). NCBI lineage: Eukaryota > Viridiplantae > Streptophyta > Magnoliopsida > Asparagales > Orchidaceae > Cymbidium > Cymbidium sinense. The sequence goes on from CM038224.1 coordinate 89,258,735, forward strand.
TTTATTACATTTTATTTTATTTTGGACAATCAATTTGACATGATTTAGGATTTATATGCCTAATGCATGAGAAATTAGATTACAAAATCAAAGATAAGGAGGTGTTTTCCACCATGGCTCTCAAGTCAAGTTGCAAAGGTGGAAGCCTCCAATCAAGAGTGAAATAATATGCTTTTATGCATGATGTTAGAAAAGTAAGACAACATCCATCTAAGGGGTTGCTAATTCTTTTATCTTGTTTTATAACCTAAGATTTAGGTGAGGTTATGAGTTATTTATTTTTAATTTGAGTTGTTTAATTGGATAGAAAATTTATTTTTCTAAGAGCCTAATCATCATCCAGGCCATACATCAAAGCAAGGAAGAAACTAGAAAATATGTCATCTTAATGCGCAAGTTAAACAAACATCAATCAATTTATAAACTAGTAATAAAAGAATAAAAGGCCATGTCCCACCACACAAACCTAAAAAATAAATAGTAGCTCTACCCTTATACAACCTTTACAAATGAATTAATTACAATTAAGCAAGAAATTCATGTTATGGGGATCTTCATTCTTCATTTTTTCTTTCTTCTTTCTTCTTTCTTCTTTTGGTTGGTTGGAATGTGGATGCTCCAAAGGCTTCACATGGTACATAAGACATGATCTTATGACCAATGCTCATTCTAATTCCCATAAAAATCATTCCAAAATCCTAATTGCAGAAGTACATGAAAATGGGGAAAAAAAGGAAATCTAACTAACACCTAGAAAATAAAGATTAGCCAAACAAACCATAAAATCCCAATCATGTATATATATAAATTAGACTTAGCACCCCACACATGGGTAACTGAGTCCACCTAGCCTATTTTGGATTATGCTTAGGGGTATAAGCACCGTATAAGTATTTTTATTACACCTTAAGCACAATCCCTGTAAAAGACAATGTTAGACTAAGATCGCCTACCATTCTACACACATACCTAACATCAGACTAAAAAAAATATCACAAAATAAATGCAAACATCAAACCATGCACCGCCCTAACCTAAAGCTAGAAATGGTGACTTAGCCTAATGTGTGTGCTATTTAAGGTTTGTGTGGTATGCTTAACTTTAAGGTTGAAGTTTTCTAAGTATGAAAATGTTCAACTTAGAGGGTTTGTTTCATGTAAGTGATTTAGTTATTTTGGTTGATTTTATTTTGTATTTTGATTTGGTTTAAGTGAATCCTACAATTAATTACTAAGTTGTAAAGAGAGGAAAAGAGAAGAGAACTTCTCCTTTCTCCCTACCTTAAGTAATTTCAAAGGTAGATTCATATGATTTGATTTTGTTTAGTGAATATTTTATTATGTGTTTTAATTAATCCTAAGTTTAGATTTTCCTAAACAAACCTATTCAAAAGAAAGGCATTTTAAGATTAAGTAAAGTGAAATACTATCACAAAACACACATCACTTCATTTCTTTTCCAACATGTGTAACATGCATATGGATGAATCCTAAGCATATCTATACATACAAATGAGAATGTTTAGCACACTTTAATGATGAATGCTAAGAGAATTTGTTTAAGAAATTTGAATGTTTTTATGATGCATGATTTTGTTAAGTAGAAAAGAGGGATTCTTTTATCCATTTTTCATATGCACATATATGTATGAAAGGCATAAGTGAGTATGACATTGTTAGCAGGGGTGTAAGGTACAAGACCTACTACTACTTAAAGCCTCACAACCCTGGGGTTGTCCAGACTAATATACCACTTTCCTTAAATACACATGTATGTACAAAAAATGAATGGAAAAGAAAGATGCAAAAGTTTATATTTATTTGATTTGTTTTAAGTAATTTATATGTAGTGTGGATGTAAATTCTTAAGTAATAACATAGGAATGATATATAGGATTTAAGCAAGTGTTGTGTTCTTTTCAAATGAACTATACACTTTATCCTATTCAAAACTATGCTAAAAGAAAAGAGAAGGAAAGCCACACTATGCACATCTTTATATTTACTCACATGCAAGCTTAAATAATTATAAGTATACCTTTCAGTTTTGATGTTTGATTTATAATTTTTGAAAATAATTTTGGATTTAATAGTGATAATAGCCATTCATATTCTTACTTTAGCCAAAACAAGCAATTTGACATAACTAAACATTTCATTTTAATTTGATTTTTAAAAAGCATGAATGCATGATTTTCATATGACATACACATTTAGCATGTTAGAGAAAAAAAATGATGAATAAATGTCATTCACCCTAATTAATTCCTAAAGATAATCCTTAATAAGATTATTTAAAGTAAATCAAATTTATTTTGAGAGTTTGATTTTATTTGAGTTTGATTTTAATTTGAGAAATGTGAGATGTTTGTGGTCCTAACCCATTCCATGTTATTATAAGTTCAATTTTTAGGTGATTAGATTAATTTTATATTTGGTTAGGTTAAGGTATGAATTAATTTAATTACCCCTTACACCACTTTAACATATTTAATCAAATAATTATGAGCCAATGATGACATAACCACACAAGAAATTTAAATCAAAAATAAATGCAAGAAAGAAAGGGCTAATGTAATTGGCTCACAATTAGATTAATTAATTTAAAGGGTTTAATTTAAGTACTTTCATAACCCTTCCCACACATGTGGGTTGGATTTTGATTTCCTTAAGCTACTTAGGTTATTGAACACCTAGCACCTACCCAAGATGAATTGATTAAGTTCGAATATTTTGAAAATTTTATCAATTAAGTGATTATGGATTAACCCCTTAATTAAGTTTGGATTAAGAAGGAAAGGGGTTTTGGGAATGAAAAAAATTCCCAAAATCCATTCCATAAACCTCTTCTTAAGCAAGGCTTAATTAACTTAAAAAGGTAAAACCAATGTTCACATGCTTAATTACTAATTACAAAGAGGTGATTAAGGATTCATTACATGATTTCTAATTAACCATCAATAAATCCCAAGAAAATTGGGAGGTAGGTCATCCCACTAATATACCATGAAATTTTGATAATTAATGAAATAATTAGGGAGTAATTAAGGTTATTAAATCTTTATTAAAATATTAATTGAAGAAAATACACTATTCAAAATCCATTGGAAACATTTATAGATTATTCTCTTAAGAAATATCTTTATAGTGCATTTTACCTTGTATTTTTATGATTTTTCTAGAATTAGTTATGTTATTTTGAAGTTTCCATGATTATCCATTAATTAAATAGCCTAATTAAGTGATTAATCCCATCGGTGCCACGTGGAGGCTGACACGATGCATGCTTTCCATGCAGTTCAATGGGAGTGGTCACTTAAGTTGTCACATCAGGGTGCTGCATCAGCTATGATGCTACACGCTTTCTACTCACCCATCTAATCAAGGATCAGATGGCTGGGATCAAGCCCACAGTTCTTAAGGGATTAGTCAAGGATCCTACATGTCTTGATCATGGCCATCCATCCAAAATGCTCGGATGGATGGCCCGTAATCCATCCCTGAGCTTGCCTATGGGAGATGGCCACCATCCATCTTCCATGGCATGATCTGAGCTCGACTGAGCTCGGATTGAGCCCAAACTCAACCCACACCATCATCATGCAGAAGAGAAGAGAAGAGATCTAATGGCTAGTTTTGCATGAAGTGAAAATTCCTTTCACAAAAGACCACACACTCCCTATTCTAGGCTTAGTTTTGATCCATACCTCATTGGAGGCTATCACCAATGCTCAAATTCGTTGAGGTAGCTTCATCTAGTGGAGACAATGCTCTGTTGAAAGTTTCAAGCCTTAGGATTGAGTAGATCTTCCTATGGACCAAGCTCACCTTCAAATGCTCACAGCCTTGATCAAAGTCCCCTCTCCCTTACCTTGAGAACTTGGTTGAAGCTTGGAGGGAGTTCGATTAGGTCCCTTGAAGAAGCTTGCAAAATGAATTGGCTTGATTCAAAGTATTGAGTAAGATGGATATTTGGTGGAGCTCCCCTTTTTTCAGCTTGAAGAAATCGAAAATGGATAAATGGATGGGTTGAGGAAGGTTGGAGGAACCTTGGGGTGCTTGCTTTGAGTTCCCTAAGCTCAATCGAGTGTGTGAGTGTTGGATTCAAGTGGAATTAGGGGGAATATATCTCCCCCTAGGTGAATCGGATGGCCACAAGTTCTTTTACCATTTTGATCCAACTCACCCTATTCAATGGGTTTGTTAGGCTGTTTAGAGTGTCATGGCATTCAATTTTGGGTGTGGAGTGGAGTGGTGAAGCTCCCATGTGCTTGAAAAGAGAGTGGAAGTGATCCCATGTGCTCAATTCTTGAGTGGGTGGTCGGTTTGGCCATTGGGTTGGGTTTGGCTGACCCAAACCCAATGGGTCATGTGCACCATCCTCATTAGTGATTATTTGGTCCACTAAGAGGATGCCAAGTGTCCATGAAAAGGAATTGACCAAATTCCAAGTGGTTTGATTTTAGGTTACCCTATGGCCTAGGGGTAAAAGGGTCATTTGGCTTTCATTTCAATTTGAATATGTTTGGTATGATTGAAAAATGGGTTAGGCCAAGTTTCAATGAATATGGAGTTGATTTGATATGATTTCGCTCATGGTGACTCATTAAGGTCAAAATGAGTCAACTTGGGTCAAGTTGACCAATTGGTCAAATTGGGTCAAACCAAGGGTTGGGTCAAGTTCATATGAATATTTTAAATATTTTGGCATCATTGGTTTGATACAATTTGATTTATATTTGGATTTGGTTCATTTGATTTCATTTAGGTCAAATGGGTCAAGTTGACCAATTTGACCCATTTGACCTATTTAGGTCATGAGTTGGTTTATGTTTGGTTGATCATTTGAAATGGATTGGTATCTTTGTTTCTAATCAATTTGGTTTATATTTGATTTGGCTCAATTTGACCTTTAGTCAAGTTGTGGTTCAAGGACAATTGGGCTAGTGGGTCTACAATTGGGGCTTTGGTCAAGTTCAACAAGTTATTTGGAATGAACTTGACCCATTAGTTTCAATCAATTTGGCTTAGATCAAGTTTTGATACATTTTTGACTTTTTAGGTCAAGTTGGGTCAACTTGGATCAAGTGGCCAATTTGGCTAGGTTAGGCTCAAATGATTACTTGGTCAAGCTCAAACATTGATCATGAATGAGTTTTGATCAATGGTTTCAATCAATTTGGCCTATGGTGGATTTTGGCTAGTTTAGGTTTCATTTTGGCTAAGTGTTGACTTGGTCAACCCTTAGGTTTGACTTGGTTTGACCCAATTTGAGTGATTGATCATCTCATGATGATTGTTGCTCACAATGTGAAGCTTAGGTGGGTTTAGTTCAATCCAATTTGGGTAGGATTAAAATTTGTCTCAAAAGGGATACTTTAGGTCACTTTGGGTCAAGTGAGCCTAAGTAGGTCAAATAGCTTGGTCAAAGCTTGATTTGAGTTTGATTGAACTCACATATGGACTTATGATTGAAATATAAATCCATTTGCAAGTTATTTGAAGTCAAATGGGTTTTGATTCATTTGATAATTTCAAGTTCAAAAGGGTGAACATGAGTTTGACTTGGGTTTGATTTTTGAATTTAGTTTTGGTTTGTTGATTAAAGTTTATGTTTATATTTGGATTCGTGATTGTAGGATTGATTGAGTCATGAAAAAAAATCAAAGTTTTTGACTTGATTTGAAATTGATTTGGCTAAGTTCAAGATTTTGACTTGAAAGGCTTAGGTTGGATTTTAGTTGAATTTGGATTTGATTTTTGAATTTATTTTTGGAAATTTGAATTTATGTTTCATTTATATTTCATTTATATTTATAAATATAAATGAGAATATAAATGGGTTATGAGAAAATTTTTTGAATTTGAATTGATTTGGATTTGATTTTGGCTAAGTCCATGAGAGGGAATCAAAGGACTTAGAAAATATTTTTGAACTTGGATTTTCAATCATAAGCTTTAATCATTTGGAATTGATTTGAGTTTGAGAAAATCAATTAAGTTGGAATTAATTTAATTTTTGATGTTGATTTGATTTGGAGTTGGAGTTAGTTTGTTTTGGAGTTTGACTTTGAAAGAAGGAAGTGAGGATTTGGTTCTAGCTAAGGGATTGACAAATTTTCCTCACACCCCTAAGGCTTGACCAATTCCTATGGACAACTCTTCTAAGTCTCTAGGGTTAGGTTGAGTGTCCACCTAATCACTAGATGTGTCTTAATACTAAGGAAATCTTAAAGTCTAAGAAAGTCCTATGTCTAAGATTGAGGGGTTGAGAGCTCATTCCAAAAATGAGGTCAACATGTACCCTCTCCCTTAGGTGGACCAATGGGTTGTCATGGGTGAACTCACCCTCTATTGGATAATGACTAAGCCCAACAGCTTTGGGTTAGGTTGGGTTAGTGGTTCTTTTGTCCAAGAAGAGCCAAAGGTGGCTACCATAGGGTAAGGAGGGGGAGGACCCATCCAAATAGTGATTTTATCCCATTTAGGTGGGTTATTTCAATGGGTTTGACAAAAATCAAGTTCACCATGGGTTGGGCCCACTCGAGTAGGCTAATGGTGACCCACATATGAGTCATGCCAAGTTTCATTAGGTTTGGGCTTGGTTTGGTTTGGTTTGACTTAGTTTAACACATATGGGTCAAATGAGTTCAATTGGGTTAAGTTGACTAATTTGAACAAATTGGGTCAAAGCGATGATTTGGGTGAGTTCAATTGGTCACTTGAAGTGAATGAGTGCAATTGGTTTGATTCAATTTGGGCTAGATTTTTTATTTAACTCATATGATTCAATTTAGGTCAAATGGGTCATGTTGATCAATTTGACCAAATTGGCCAAATCGGCTAGAGCATGGGTTATATTTTTGTTCAATTGATCATTGGTGATTGATTGTAAGAGTTGATTTGACACAATTTGGGTATGGAGTGAATTGGTTCAATTTGACACTTTAGGTTAAATTGGGCTAAGTTGGCTAATTGGATTAGGTTGGCCAAATTGGATCCAATTGAAGGTTGGATTATGTTTAATATTGAATTAGATTAGTTGGAAGCATTGGTTTCAATCAATTTGGTTTAGGATTTGATTTGGTTCAATTTGACCCTTTAGGCTAAATTGGGTCAACATGGGTCAAAGGATCCAGTTGGCTTGATTAGGTCCAATTGATTATAGTGGAATGTTCAATAATGATTTATAATCATCAATGAAGGGATTGGATGGCTTGATTTGATCTAATGGGAGTTTAATTGAAGTTTGATGCAATTATTCCTTTTATGTCACTTTGGATCAAGTGACTTGGTCAAGTCAACTTGGACCAATTGGGGCTATGGATGGTTGGGGCATGTTCAATGATAAATTTGAAGTTGATTGATGAATTTGATTACAATTGATTTGAGCTCAATTAGGTTTTGGCTCATTTTAAACCTTTAGGTCAAATGGGCTAACTTGGGTTGATCAACTTCCTTTGGTCCAATTGGCTTGATTACATGTATTGGAATGGCTTGAAATGATCTATTGAATAATTAGAGTGATTAAGAAAATTAGGTTGGATTTAGTTTACTTGAATGGGCTTGAGTTGAGTTATAGGATTGTAGTGGGGTTAACTTGGGTTAAGGCCTAATTTAATTTGGCTTGGAGCTTGGATTAGAAAACCAAATTCAAGTAAGATTAATTGAATGGGTCAGAGTTGGTTTAGCTTCATCTACATGAGCAAAAGTTTGGATGAGTGAATAGGTATGAGTCTTAGTTTAGACCATAAGATGGAAGAAACCTATTTGTTGAGGTGGACTTTGAGCTTAGATCGACCTTCTAAGTCTCTAAGTTCATTTTAATATCCCTTTAATCACTAGAAGTGTCCTACACTAAAAAAATCCAAGTGTCTAGAAGGTTCCTAAGTCTAAGATAAGAAAAGTTAATCCCTACTCCAAAGTGAGGTCAATAAATTAATTTCTCATTTTTATTAAAAAGAAATTATTTATAAATTTTAAAGTTAAGGTATAAATGGGACATACACAATCAACATACAAATTGTGCACTAATTTGAATGTACTAATCTATATGAAGTAGGCTCCATCAAGTTTGTTGCTTTATCTAGAGAAATAAATGGGCAGAATGGTCTAAAATAAGAAATAATATTATAGACTTAATGGATTTTAGCTTAATTTATGATTAAATTAACACACACTCATCACATCAAATAAAAAAATGTATAGTCCTAATTTTGTCCTTGACTTGCATCCTGAAATGCAGTAAGTATAGTTAATGGAGATCTCCAAAGAGTATATCCTTTTAATACTCGTCATATTGAGTGATTTAAATTTCTAAATACTCCCCATTATAACCATAATAATATCAAATTAAAATGATAATTATTTATGTAGTGCATCTTTTATTAAACAAGTAAAAGAAAGGGATAACATGTAAAAGTTTGCCTAGTTGGAGAAACGTCCAACCACTAATATGATATAAGAAGCTTTACATTCATGACACAAGGTTAGGGAAATCTTAACCATTATGAGAGATGGTCTAAGCAACTCCACCAATGAAATGAACTTTGAAGAGCCCTCAAAGTTTATTATATAGGCCTCAAGATCTAGTAGTGAGCAATGAGGGATACATAAATCATTCGAGAATGTAAGGAAGTGTTTTAGAGACTCTTAATTGAAAACATACCAAAATGGGTTATCTCCACAAATCCACCTTTACTTTCTCATTTGATCCATTAAGAGGTACCTTCATAAGCAACATTGTGAGTTTAAAAGATGTGCCATAGAGAAAAAAAAAAAAGATCATACAACCTTGAGTCACACACACACACACACATTATATATATATATATATATATATATATATATATATATATATATATATATATATATATATATATATATATATATATATATATATATACATAATTCTATGTTCTTATAAGAGTAGGCTCTTATGCTTAATTACAAACCTAAGCTTTTAAACCTTAAGAAAGCTCTCAATTGAAGTAATGACCAAAGCTCAAATTTGAAATTTCAAAATACCAAAAAGAGTTTACTCCAATTTTGAATAATTGACTGCAAGATCCCAAAATATGAATCAACTAAGGGCATAAAACTTTTCAAAAAACTCAAGATGCCTAAAAGAAGCCAAAATTTATATTGGGCTTTAAAATTTGAGATAAGTGTATTTAATATATGTTATAATTAATCATTTTATTAGGAGGTAGAGATTATAGTTCTAATATAATGGTGATTATATCATCTCAGAACTATCTTAAAAAGAATTAAGGCTTTATAAAAAAGATTTTGGCTCAAACTTAGACAAATAAAATAGAGACTTAGCATACCATTATGGCATAGAGACTCAACACTACATTTGTTTGTGTGGTGTTTATTTTTAGATTTGGGTGTGGGGACACCACAGATCATAGGGGTACTATCTAAGTGATCTGTATATTGATGTATGATATCTCAATGGATCTAATCACCTAATAAGGACTATAAGGCATGATAGGCCTTCAAATATATTAGAGATTTTTCCCCTGCTTTACATAGATGAATAAAGCAGGGTTTATATTAAGCTAGGCTCTTACATTCTTTATGGAGGAAAGCCTCCATATTTAATTACATCATAGGGAATAAAATTCCTTAAGAATATTCTCGATTAAAGTTGACTATTATCATCTCCAAAAACTTCAAGGTTAGTATTAAAGGATTGGTTATGTTTGGAAATTCAATTGGAAAAGTGTAAGGATAAGACTTATTTTTTGAATCCAAAGTGAGGAAGTAGGAAATGCTCATGATACTAGGAAGTTTAGTGGGCATTCCAAATTATCCTATAATTAAGCTTTATATATTTGAAAGTGAAGAGATTTATTTATTTGAGTTAAATTTTATTAAATTGTTAGAGCTTATAATCCATCAACACAATTGTGAAAATATCTAAGAGGTGAGAATTTATGCTTGTAGCCTGAAGGAAATAGCTAACTCGGATCCTAAATCTTGGGAGCTTTAGCATGAGCTAAAGCATGACCTAAATCTAAGCGATAGGTGGACATAGGGTTCACCTCCACAAGAGAGGATAAATCGTCTGACTTCTATACTTATAATAACCTGGAGTGGCCGCCAGCTAACTGCTCCTATAATTTTAAAATCATTTAGTCGATCTTATGAATGCAAGATAGCTAGGGTAGTTATTTAATTGAAAAGAGATTAAAGTCTTAAACCCACTTCCTAAGAGACTATAGCATGAGTGGCATGAGCATATGAATTAATCTACAAATATAAAATCTTTTAAAAATTTTATTTCATTTTTTGACACTTCAATTTGGACAAGGGCTTTGTGATTTTATATCCCTAAATGCATGATTAAAATTGATTCTTGGACAAATCAAAAGAGAGAGGGTGAAGCTTCATTGTTGGGGTTGCTCTCACAGGTCAAGCGGTCCGTATTGTGTAAGGACGGAGGCTCTTATTTTTGTAAAGTGACTTAAGATGATATGCATGGTGTGAAACATGCAACATTCATCTAAGAGGTTACTAAATCTTATAATTATCTTGATTATAGTCTAGGCTTTATGGTGAGGTTATGAGTTACTTAAAATTCAATTATGAGTGATTAATTAGATATAAAAAATTAATTTTTATTCTAAGAGCCTACCGCATCCAGGCCACACATTAAGGCATCAAACATGAAAAAATAATAAAGAGCATGCCATCCTAATGCATAGTTTAAATATAACATCAATCAATTTTATAACTACCGTATAAGAATAATAGGCCCATACGATCAAGTACTTCTGTACAACCCGAAAAGAGAAAAGATGGGTAGCCGAGCTCTACCTTTATACAACCCGGAGTATAAAAGAATAATTACAATTAGAATGAATACATGCTATGGGGGCCTTTAATCTTCATATCTCCATTTCCTTAATTTGATTATGCTTTAAAGGAATCATAGGGCCTCCGAGGATAAAGCCTTCTAGTCACTGTTCATCTTAATCCCACATAGCACTAATCCTAATTTATATTACAAAAATTACATTCATATAAGAAAAAATAAATCTAACTACCCTATAAAATAGATGTTAGCTAAACACACATATAATCCCAATCAATTATTTGTATAATTTGGGCTTAACACTTTGTCCAGACTATATACTTACTTTTTTAAATACATATAGATGTATAGATAATTAGAAGAAAGAGAATCATGCAAGATTATATTTTATTTGATTGAATTATTTATTTATATGAATTAAAACTCTATCCAAATTGTAATATCAAAATACATATGAATGAAATCAAATGGGTATGTGCCTTTGTTAACCATGGAAGTGAGGTAATTAAATGACATCCGTGGGGCTACTTAAAACCTTGTATTCCCGGGATGTCCATACTATATACCAGCTATCATTTAAACATATGTGTATATATATATGAATTCAAAAAAGAGAGCTTCATGTCATATACTTAAGCTATAAACACATGCAAATCCTATGTGTATTCATAACTACTAACATTCCAAATATTATCATCTATTTATAAATATTGAAAAATAGATTTGGATTTAGTAGTGATAATAGCCACACATATAGTTAATTAAGCCAACACATGCAAACTTACTTAAATAAATTACATTTATTTTATTTTGATTTAAAAGATGAATGTATGAAACTAAAGGACATACAATATTTAAAGTGATTATAAAGGAATAACTAAATATAAACATGTGATTCATTCAATTAAATTAATTCTAAGGATAATCAAATAAAATAAAATCACTTTAGGAAAACCAAAGCTTCTTAATTTTGGATTAAACTTAAAAAGGAGATATTATTTTCTATTTTAATCCCATTCCTAAGTTGGTAATCATAATTTATTTAAGAAAAGGTAATTGGGTGGATTTTATGCATTAATTAAATTAGATCATTAATCAAATCACTTAATTACTCTTTCCTATGTTTTTTTAATTCAATAAATTATTTAATCATGAGCCACAAATGAAATGAACATGAGAGAAAATAAAATTGCAATGCTCCTAAGAACCCCAACATAATTGACACATGATTAGAGATTAATTAAATTAAAGAATCTAATTAAGTATTTTTATAATTTTTTTACACTTATGGGTTAATCATAATTTTCTAAAGGGTCTTTATGACATTGAACATATAAAGAAGAACCCTTAATTTGATTATTGATTATCTGAAGTGATTAATATTTCAATTTTATTTAATTTAATCCTTTAATTGGTTAATTTAAACTATTTGATTAGGATATTTAGGATATGAATTATATAAGTTTGTTTATTACTTTTCTTAACTTTAATTGTTTATGTCCCAAGGGATTTGAGTATATATATATATAGTTTTAAAATGTAATTTAAATTAATTATGAATTCCTCCAAAATTTTTATGTGAATAACTAATTGAATAAAACTTAATCAATTATAATTAATAGTTAAATTAATTATAATAAGGATATGACACATAATTAGATTTTTTTTGCTTTTAAGATCAACACATGATAAATAGGGATTAAATTGATTTTTATAATCGATTTTCATAAATTGTGTTCAAAGAACTTTTCAAATTTTCTTATAATATTTATAATGATATTGGTTTAGGTTTTTTTAATACTAAGTTTTACTTAGATTTTATGGTAATTTAATTTACACACATTTTTTATCACATATTATTTCTTTTTTTGTTTAGAATTCTAAAGATTGATTAACTCTTTTTTAGATCTAATTGAATTTAATAATAAATAAAATATTTGATTAATCATGATCATTCAATCAAAAATCAAATAGTCCACGAGTTAATCATGGCTTGATAGGTGGAATCAAATCACTATTCCATTCAGCCTAATTACTATTTATTTCAAACATATAAAATAAATAGTCTTGCTTTTTGTCCAACTTCGACTAGCAGAAGATGGATGCATGCTGCGATATAAGATGGGAGAGCTTTGTGGTTCCATACAAGCTCATTGTTTGCATGAGGATGAGGGGCTTCAGTTGCTCTTTACATGAAGGAAGATGAGAGAGAGGTCGGACAGCTTGTATGTCGGTCTTGAGGTTTTGACTTTTGTAGAAAAAAGGGAAAAGGTTTCTCCGTAAAGGATGAGAGGCTCTTGTTTTGTAGAGTGGTAGAAGAGAGAGAGAGAGAGAGAGAGAGAGAGAGTGATATATATATATATATATGATAACTTTTCCAACTTCTCTCACATTCCCTCTTTTTATTTCTTTCTTTTTTGCATTTTTTTTATGTGTTGTCATGATCACATAAATTAGCAAGGAGTAGGTGATTTAATAGTTTTATCTTTTTTATACTTTTCTACAACTTGGTAAAACCTGATTTTCTTTTTTTAAATAAATGATTTTAAAAGTTTTACATAATTTTAATAACTTTAGTAAATAATTGAATGAAAATTTATAAGTTATGTGTATAAGATAATTTTAATTATGATTAATAATTATTGGTTATAACATATATAAATAACTTATTAAAATCATGAATGATTCTTTTTTATTTTTAGGTTAAACTTGAACTTTAATTTCAATGTATTACAATTTATGATAACTCTAATAAGTTTTGATTGAGTTAAATTATCTCATGATTTGTTAGCAATGAATTAATTTGTTAAGACTTAAATTTGCATAATTCATTAGAGCTATAAATCATATAATTTCTTGACCTAAATAAAAAAATGAGGTCAATAAATGGACCCCCAATATGGGTGGTGGACTAATAGAGTACAACACACATATTGGCATTGACTGATTACAACTTAAATTTTAAATTCCATTTAATTTTGAATTCTAATATGAATGATTTACTTGATGGTTTTGATTGTAGTTTTAGTTAGAACTTGGAATGATGATTGAAGGATTGATTGAATTTTGAGAAAATCAATTGAGTTAGGTTTTGAATGAAGGAATTTTGGCTATGTCCATAGGATTGAATCATAAGGCTTAGGTTTAAATCATTTTGGATTTGATTCTGGCTTCAATCATTTGGTTTAGAATTTGAATATGAATTTGGAACTAATTGAATGAATTTGAGGTTTGGTTTTGGCTAAAGAGGTAGGCACAGGTTATAAGTTAGGTGATAGGATAGGTTGGTTACCTTGGATCCTAGGATCTGGCCTAAACCCTATGGAAAATCCTCCTAAATCTATAGTTTAGGTTAAGTGTTCACTTAGTCACTAGAAGTGTCCTATGATTGATAAACTCTTAGTGTCTAGAAGACTACTAGATCTAAGATGGAAGAGTTGGATTCTCACTCTAAAAGTGAGGTGAACAAAAGGACCCCAATAGTGTAGTACGACTTGGTACAGCGTATTAATTGATGACGATCAATAATGTCCAAAGGATTGCAATTGCTAACAAAGATTATTAATATCTGAACTAAGAGGTAGATAAAATCACAATCATAGTGCAATGACTCATCTCATGCTAAAGTCATAAGAGAGTCAAGAAGATTTGGTTTGAATTGATTGAAGATTGATTTCATGTCAACGACATAAAGAGAGATCCACTGAGGAATCACACATAAATTGGATTGGATTTAAGGATTGATTTAAACTAGAGCATAAGGAAGAAATCTTCTAGGGATGGAGATTTAATTGGATTATTCTAATTCATTTGATTTGATTTATGGAAGAGAGATCTGCTGGGGATACATGCTTGAATCTACTGGGGATCAAGGTTAGATTTGATTTGATTTAATGCGGGGCATATCTACTGGGGATATGGGCTTGAACCCACTAGGGATCAATATCGAGTTTAATATATTTCAATTTGGTATGGCTCCACTAGGGAGGTTGATTTTGAATTTGATTTGTTTGTTAATTTGGACTCCACTAGGGAAATTGATTTTGATTTGAGTTTAATTTACTTTAATTTATCTTATTTGTTGAATTTTGGTTTGTGCCTCGCAAGGAAGAAGTTTGATTTGCTTGATTTAACTTAGTTGATTTGAATTAGAGGCATATAGACTATCCAACATAAGGGGTTGCCTTTCAGTATGCAATGATAGTGCTAGGGAGAAAGTGCAAAGACTTACATCTTCTAAACTAGAACAACCACTAGGGTGACCTATTAGATGCACAACAAATCAAACCCGACCTAGGGTGACTATTGACTGAGTGTCACTGGAGATCTTACCTCAACTCAAGAGTTGTCAAGAATGATTTGATTTGATTTCATGTGATTTGATTTAATTTGATGTATTATGTTATGGACCCTGTCGATGTGCGATGGACACACTAAGAAGGAGCCACGAGGGACTGGCCTTTCTTAGATTTACCAATCCAAAGGGGTAGTCTACTAGATGAAGGGTAAGACTATCCAACCTAAGGGTTACCTTTTGGTGTGCAATGATTGTGCTTGGAAGAAAGCATGGGGACTTACATCTTTCAAAGTGGGAACAACTCTGGGGTGACCTATTGGTAGCACAACAAGTCAAATCAGACCTAGGGTGACTATTGAGTGGGCACCTCTGGGATCTTACCTCAACTCAAGAGTAGTAAAATGATTTGATTTAATTTAGTTTATTTTATTTTGATTTCATTTCATTGGTTTGATTTAATTTATGGACCATGTCAGTGTGAGATGGACTGCCCTAAGAAGGGGCTACGGGAGCTTGGGTCTATCTTAAATTTACCAATCCAAAGGGATAGTTTACCAGCCAAAGGATAAGACTATCTGACCTAAGGGGTGCCTTTCAAAGTGCAACGACTGTGCTAAGAAGAATGCATATCGACTTATATCTTCCAAAGCAGGAAACTACCACTGGGGTGACTTGTTGATAGTATAACAAATCAAACTTGACCTAAGGCTGCCCGTTGATGTGTAATGGCTATGTTAGAAGAAAGTGTGTAGACTTACATCTTTCAAAGTAGGGAATAACTACTGGGGTGACATGTTGTGGCACAAAAAATAAAACTTGACCTAAGAGTGACTACTGAGTGAGTGCTGCCTGGGTCTTACCTCAACTTGAGAGTAGTCAGGCGATTCCTATAGGGAGTCTTGCTAACATTGTCCTAAAGATAAGATGCCTGCTTGGGAAAAGGTACTACTAGGGGTTTCCTCCTAATCCATAAGTGAATATATATAAAAAATTTATTCATATGTTTGTGTTGACCATGTTGGTGTGTGAGGGATCACATTGAGAATGGGCTATGTTGGCCTTGACCTATCTCAGATTTACTAGACCAAGGGAAGGTCTATACATCCGCAATATGGATTCTCCAACCACATGAGTTATTACTAGGAAAGGGGAACTGCCCAATCTGATAGTAACCTTGGCAATATCTAGATGGGGTTGCAAGGACATGATCTAAATAGAGTGTCCACATGGAAGGTGCTGCTAGGGGCATTATCCTGATCCTTGAAAAGAAAGCCTATAGGTGTACGGTGGCCAACTCAAAGAGAAAACATATCATACTTACATCTGCCATGAGTGGTATATACACCAGGTGGGCCATTATCAGCATAGCGACCACCAACCTAAGGTACCCATTGTTGTGTGATGATCAATCTAAAAAGAAGGAGTAGTAGACTTACATCTTCATAGATAGACATGATCATCAAGATGATTTGTCATTGGTGGGATATATGCTATCCAACCTAGAGAGACTACTAAGCTGAGTCTGAGGACCCAATCTTGGACTGAAGTAGTGAAGGAAAGGAGCTGCTAGGGGACTTACCTTAAACCTTAAATATGCTTGACCCAGTCGGTGCACGAAGGCTAATCTAAGAAGAAAGCGTAGCAGACTTACATCTTTCTAAATGAAGCCATCATGAGGTAGCTTACCAGCTGCGCAGTAAGACCTACCATAGTAACAAGGTGTTCATTGGTGTGCAGTGGTTAAGCCGGGAGGAATGCGTAATAGACTTACATCCTCCTAAGCAAGGAGACCACTGGGGTGACATACTAGCTAAGTAGTGAATCAACCCAACCTAGAGAAACTACTGAGTGAGGGCCACTGGGGGCGTTATCTCAACTCGAAGTAGCCCGAGATAAAAGATATGTGTTTATTTTATGTTTTATGTGTAATTTGTGTTTGTGTTGTATCAATGAGAGATAGGATGCCGCTCAGGTTCTCTTACACCTACCCTATACACAATAAATGATAGATGAAATGGTGCCATAGGGGCATTGTGACTATTGACCTCATTTTTGGATGAGGTTAATATCAACTTGAAATTAGTAATTAGGATATTCTAATTCTAAATAAGAACCTCTTAATTCAGTTCTTAGGACACTATGCCTAGTGCCCTAAAGAATCTTCATTTGGTTTATTCTAAGCTAGTTAACATAGATGCCACCAACCTAGCAAAAGTCAACTCATCAAAAATTGAACCTAATTCAAATTCAATTCAAAATTGAATTAAAACTCAATCAATCATAAATCAAATGTGCATACATTCAAAATGAACATAATAAATTAAAACCAAAACATCTTGAATCAAAGCATTTGGGTTGTATTCAATTTTCCAAACCAAGTCAAATGGATTCAAGTTTAAACTCAAATCCACTTGAGTTTGAAAATGGGCAGCCATGTATTAGTCTAGGGACTATAATGGTAATGGCATAAATAAAAAAATAAAAAATAAAAGAAATAAAAAATAAAGAAAAGAAAGGAAGAAGGGAAAATAAAATTCCCCTTTTCTACCTCTTCCTATGCAATCTCTTTGCACTTTATGTCATCCCACCTCTTATGGATGACTGCCTTTAAGTGAAGGCCACCCAACACACCAACAAGTAGCAAAAAAGAGAGACTTTGCTTCTTCTAAGGAAGGGAGGAGAAAAGGAAAAGAAGAAAAAAGAGAGAAAAGGAGGATCAGCCAAGCATGAAATCGGGGAGGGGAAACCTAACCCCTCCCCTTTTTTCATTCCAAAATCCTCATCAGAGCTAGGGGAGATGTTCAAGACCCTTCCCTGGCCATCTCATCATCGACAAGGTGGTGTATAAGGCAAAACTAAACCCCCTCTAATGGTGAAATCCAAGGGAGTAGATTTTAACTCAAATTGAAGCTACTTACACATTCTAGAGGTCGAGGCAAGCCAAATCGAATCCTCCCCCACTTCCCTTGCCACTGAGAGGCCGGAGAATGACCAAACCTTCAAAACTCAGATCGGGTTTGGTCTAGGGAGCAATTCGAAGGGAGATAGCTCGATTCCTTTGGCACACAAGCTTCCCTCAAAGTTTCGAAGCTAATCAAATTGACCCCACCACTGGAGATCGCCGGACTGAAGGTATGCCATTAACGCCCCTCCAATTTTTTTCCAAGCTTTTGGTTTTGGGCCTTTGTAAAAGAAAACCTATCTCAAGTGAGATCGAACCATATAGATCTATAGGATTATCCTCCACGATGGATTTGCGATCAAAATTGGCACTTAATTCAATCAAAAATTAAGCCCAATCAATGGATGACTCTCGGTTTTTCCATCATGGAAAGAAGATGCAATCTCTCTGATCTAGGCAGATCGCTTGATTTTAACCCCTTAAGGACCTCGGAATCGATCGGGACTGTCCAATCTGCGATTGGATGGTCTAGGATAATCTCGCGTGTCGCCGCTTTTGACGCGGACATGTGGGATCCCCATGGCCCAACGATGTGGGTGTATCATTACAAAGCGCCATGTCACACTTAAAACCATTAAAACCCATTAAAAATCAATTAAAACTTGATTAAAAATCATAGAAAAATAAATATAAAAAAATACAAATGAGGGCTCTATGAATTCATTTTGATGAGAGGAATCCATAAAAATTACAATCCCTAATTTATGTTAGGTATTTTAGCCTTAATTTTGGTTTAATTGAAATATATTAAACCCTAATTACTCTTAAACTACTAATCGAATTAAATTGAAATTTTGGGGAAACGAAATTAAGGTTGAAACACACACAATATGTATTTTATGAAAATTGTCCTAAACTGTAAATTTAATTAAATAAATTAAATTTAAATAAATTAATTCATGAAAATAATTCAAATAACCTTAAATCAACCTAATAAAGTCCATTGAACATTAAACCATTAATAAAACTTACCTGAATTTACTAATTTATAAATTAGCTTAATTAATCAATTAAATTAAATAAATTAAATCAAATATTGACCATAACTTAATTAAATCATAATAAATCAACCAATTAACTTAAAATTATGAATGAACCCTCATTGGAAACATATTTCAGTGAGAAATCAATGAAAAATAAAATCTAACTTAACTTCATTAAAGTAAACTTAATTTGAGTTTTAATAAAATAATTAAAACCTTAATTACACTGTAATTATGAATCTATCCTAGATGAAACCTTAGACACATGAAATTAGCATGTAACCCACTTCCCAAAAAAATTTCAAATCCAATTGATCTCTGGATTGGGAATTATTGAATTTTCAAGTTTCTAAGTCAATATTAATCAAATATTGAATTAATAAAATGCATTAATCCACTAAACCATCAAATAAACTGAACTAATCTAAATTAAACATCAAAACCTTTAGGAAAAGTTTATTAAATAGTCATAAGTCAAAAGAACTTAATACTTAAGGATTAATAACACTTAATAAAGCATAATTAAATGAATTGGATTAATATAGATGAATCCTAATATTTACAATTAACCCAATCTAAGAATGAACATAAACCTTAACCTAAGTACTTTAGGTTAATATAAACTAAATTAAATAAATTCAACATGACTTAATCCAAAAGATTAATATAAACCAAATAAAATAATTGAAATTAAACCAACGAAAAAATCAAAATATAAATCAAATTAAACCAATTAAAAGAAATGCAACAACTCAAATAAATCAAACAAAATAATTTAAATTAAGCTTTAATTAAACATCAAGCTAATAAAATTATGAATAAACAAATGAGATAAAATACTATTAAAGATAAAAAACAACAAATTTAAAGAACTTAAAAATTAATGAAATTAATAAACTATACTAAGAGTAATTCAACCTTAACTTTATAAACTCATTAAACAACTTGAATCAATTCAATTAAAATCAAATGAAGTCAACATAATTCTAAAATGAAATAAATTACATGAATTAAATCAAATAAAATCAAATGAAATAAATAAATATCAAAACCAATTCAAATCCAAATTCAAATATAAACTAAATAAAAAAAATAAAAAATGATTAATTAAGATACTTAAGGATCTTAGTTAGACCTTTAGGATGAATCTTCATCTTAAGATGAAGATTTCATTAGGAAATAGTATGTAGAATAGAATGAATTCCATCCAAAAATGGGATCTATTCTATTCTTCATTCTTGAAAACCTAAATATTATTTTAACCAAATAAAATGGAATAAAAATGGAAATAAATTACTAAAGCATTTGAATTGAAACCACCCAAAGGTAAAATGTAAACAAATTCAAACTCTAAATTGAAACTTGAACTAAAAGAGGCTTAGTAAAGACCCACCACACATGCCCACCATCTACACACACTATATTATTTAGGTCACGGACTCTAGATTTAGGTTAGATCGTTCTATGATTTTCTTTTAATTCTCTGTAATGTGTTGTGATATACTGTACTTCACATGTCTATATGGTGTATTGCTTTAGATTGGATGTCTAGACTTGTTTACTTATTAGACTAGATGATAGGGTATTCTTTTTAGATTTAACATTATTTTCTGCAGGGGACTGTGTTAAAGGGTTCGCTGTTATAAATAAAAAATTATAAAATTATTATTTTCTTACAGGTGCTGAAAAATCCCTTAACATAGTCCATAGGATAGGTGGGCTTGGCAAGCAACTAATGCTAACCCATATGTTTGTAAAATATAATTGTTGTATGTTATTTTTGTTTCCTAACATATGCTTTGCAAAACTTAGGATTTCTTTTCAAATTTTAAAATATAAATTTGAGCTTAGAATAAGGTTATGATCTATGGGGTCTAGGATTAGTAGGAGCTGACCCTACCAGGAGATGGTGCAGTGGTCCCCTATGGAGCTCGATGGATGTCCCTAAAGAAGGAGACGATCCTGGAAAGAACCCATATATCTAGTTTATAGGGCTATAGAGTGAGCATTTTTTTCTTTCTTCCAGGGTGTATAGCGGTACCCAACCACATTGGCCTATTTTTATAAATTTGATTGGGTTGATTTATTTTGGGTGTGCAATAGAATTAATCTATTTTCTTGGTTTCTTTCTGTGTTGTGTTTCTTATGTGAATGAATGCCTAGACGTAGGCTCATAGGAGAAAACTAAATTTTCTAACCAATTAAACTTAACCTATTAAAACATAAAATAAATACTACTCAAAACTTCATAAACTAAAGCCTTAGGCATAACATAAAACTAATTAGAAATAATTAGATTTGAAATCATGAAATCATATTGCTTCCATTCCTTGAATTGGGCAACTTCACCCATTACACATAAGGGGCATCTGTCCTGTGAGGATGACCACCTACTTGGGGAAGCCTGCCTTCTATTATTGATTTGGCTTATAATATTTCTAATTACATGACATTAGGCATAAATGCATACCCATGGCCTAAAATAAATCTTTAGTAAAAAATTTATAAAATCTAAAAAATATGCATTAGTTAGATGCATCTTCATACCCTACATGTTCTAGGGATTAGGGAGTGAGTCTAGGTTCTTAGATTTCTTTCCTAAAAATGCAATAGCCCAACCATCTTGCATTCATAAGACTTTACTTTGTGAATTTAAAATGCTCTTAGGTGGTGTTAACTGCATCCCTCTCCAAGCGGGTTATAAGTTCAAAAGAGTCAGGGATAGGTTAGTTCCCTCAAGTGAGAGGAGTAACCGATAATTCCCAAAGATAGAACTAGGTCGAGCATCTGACATGTGCCAGAAGCACCTATAGATTAGGTTCTGAAGCATCCTTTTAGAAATAAGTCTTCAATCTTAAGCATTTCGACAGTCTTGTGTTGCTAGAATCTAAGTCCTAGATTTCTAAAAAATGTCAACTCAAAATCTAAATTAAATTCTAAATTTAAAGCCCTATTATAGAATAGTTACAATGCCTACTAGGCATCCCAATATCAATAGCCAATTCCTACCTTTTCCCATTTGGCTTCCAAAATAACTCTCTCTAATTTGGATCATTCTCAATTGAATATTTCAAAATCAATCCTTTGAAAACCATCTTAGAAATCCTTTAGAAATAACAACTTATTTTTTTAATCAAGAGTATTATTAGGAAGAGACCCTTCTTAAGATATAATTAACTATAAGGGCTTACATCTATAGGGAACCATGAACCCAGTTTAAAATAAACCCTGTTCTACCTTCCATGTAGTTCAGAGAAAAAAATTCTCTGGTACAAGAACCATTAGCCTTAGGAGTCTCTTATTAAAATGATCAAATCCATTATAGAAAAACATGTTTATCTTTCGAGATAATATGTTTATTCCTTAATGACACATTTGATAATCTAAATAAGAAATTCTTAAATTCTATATGGCATCATAAATTTTTTCCATAGTGACTCCACTAAGAAAGGATGCCGCTCGGGTTCTCTTACACCTAACTTAGTTGTACTAATCAAAATAGAATGCCTCTTGGGTTCTCTTACACATATCCTAATAGCACTGAGATAAATATTATGTTTTGGATGTAAGTTTGAAGGAATGTTTAGATTGATGAGAAATTTTGAAGGGTGATTATAGACCAATATTATTATTATTATTATTATTATTTTGAATTCAGACTCAACCAATGTAGACGTGAAAATAAAACTTTACTAAGGAATTGATTTTGATTTTTTTTGAAATTTCTTTAGGTGTGTGAAAATGGAACAAAAACAACTATGAGTAGTGTTCTTTCTCCAAAATCTTTAGGACCCAGTCAAAGTAATTGATCATTCATAGTGAAATAAATTCACCAAGGTTTCTCAAGTATTATGCTCTAACTTGCATTTAAATGAAAGAAATTTTTCATTCCAATTATTTGAATTATTCTCCAAATTTGGATTTTGAATTTGAACTCAACCAATGTAGACATGAAAAATAAAACTTTACTAAGGAATTGATTTTGATTTTTTTGAAATTTCTTTAGGTGTATGAAATTGGAACAAAAACAACTAAGAGTAGTGTTCTTTCTCCAAAATCTTTGGGACCCAGTCAAAGTAATTGATCATCCATAGTGAAAGAAATTCACCAATATTTCTCAATTATTATGCTCAAATTTGCATTTGAATGAAAGAAATTTCTCATTCCAATTATTTGAATTATTCTCCAAATTTGGATTTTGATTTTGAGTGTAATGGCATTTGAGGTAGTGTTTGTTGACTAGAAATCCAAGGCACTCTCCCATCATATTGGTTTAAACTACTTTCCATCATTCGAAGCACCAAAATTGGCCTTTTAATGATCATAAGTAAAATCTTGATTTGGAAAGTTTTGAGATAGATTAACTTTGAAAGAGTTTAAACCATCTATATTCAACATTAATTGAGATATATTATTATTTTTTTGCAAGACTTTCAAGCTTTTCAAATGATGCATAGAGTTTTGTAGTTTGATTATTGATGATAAACTTTAACAAGAAGAGTTATACCCTAAAAGGAGACAGCCTTAAACTTGTGGCCTAAGGCGAATGGAGGGGCCAATATTAAAGGTGTCATGAAATATTACCTTATGCTTTTGAATGAGTATTGAAAAACTTGATCTCCTTTCTTTGTCAAATTGACACATACTAAAATGGTGAGAGGTTAAGCATCATATATGCGACAACCTCTTTAAGATGATTTTAATTATATTGAGCCCCCCACCCCTCCCTACCCCCCCTTTTTTTTGGAGGTTGCATCTCTAATATCACTTTAATCTCTTTTGGATCAATTTTTGTTATCCATGTTGCTTTACTACAAGCCCTAGAAACTCCCATAAATTCATCATAATTATATATTTTAGGGGATTCATATTTAGGTTGTAGTGTAATAACTAATCGAAGACAACCACTCAGATCGTGAAGATGGTCTTCCTTTTCTTTACTTTTGACCATGAGACCGTCAGCATAGTATTTGACTTGGTGATGAATGAGTTCTTCAAAGATTCAAGTCATGGCCTGCCGTATGTGGTGCCAACATTTTTAAGGCTGAAAGGCATGACCTTATACTAGTAAATTTTGATGGAGATTATAAATGCAAATGACTTCTCATCCTCCGACATCATTTGACCCATACTTGAATGAACATTGCATGTAAAGAGGCTATGTCCACTATTAAATTTGATATAGGTAATGTGAATTCATCTTCAAGACATGCCTAACTTAGATCTTTAAAATTGACATATGTGCGAATTTGATGATCTTACTTTTGGCTGGGCATAATGTTGGGTAATCATGATGGTATCTTTCTTCTTCAATAAGGTTAACTTCAAACTTTGATCCCTTATTGGTGCAAATGTTCACGTCAAAAGTTTGTAAAATAGGAATAACAATATGTTCAATTTTTAGTTTGCAAACTGCTACCTTTGGAGATATATTGGGCATTTTATTATGGTCTTCGGTAAAGCAATTTTTAAACTACAAAAGTAACCTAACCAAGTCGTTGGCATTTTCTTTCTGACTTATCATATATGGATGTTGGGAGGGTGGGTGGACCCTATTTATGTTCTGAGGTTAATTTCTTGAAACATATTGGTTAATGATATACTTTCTCCTCAACTTCAGCGAGTGCATCTTCTACTTGAAAGTCTTCAAAATTCTTTGAGCAAAGTAGGTAGACTAGGTAAAAGATGATTTTATTACTTCATTTTTATGAGCATTGAATCCTCTTTTGAGCTTGAAGAAAGAGATATGAAGTGAAAATTTGATATCTAATAATATATATATATATATATATATATATATATATATATATATATATATATATATATATATATATATATATATATATATATATATATATATATATAGGTTGGAGAAACTCTTAACTTCCAATCATATAATAATATCATGAGATAGTAGAATTGGAGTCAATGAGCTCACATACCTACTAAGTTTCTAGTGATATCATACATGAACCATTCTTTTAAAACTTTTTTATTGCTATCTAACTCAGAGACTTGTCAAAATTTGACTCAAAATTTACTTTGTATATTCTTTTTCTCTCTTTTTTCCTTTAATTTGCGCCTCATACACATGATTTATCCTTTGGATTCCAAATGAATATGTATTACTGGTGCTTTACATTTTCTTTTCCTTCTTCTCTTTCTTTTTTTTTTTTTGAGAATTTTTCTTTTCTCTCTCTTTTTTTTGAATTTTTTTCTCCTTTTTTTGAGTATTTATTTATATTGTGTTCTTTAGAGGAGATTGATAATGTTTTTTTTTCATAAGATATTCTATGTTAAGTATGACTTGAGGAGGTTGCCACTAACTGAGCAAGAAAGAATTAGGTTAAGTTTCAATCAAACACTTTTCTATCTCTTTAGAGAAGGTGATGGTGCACTTATTATTTAGCTTAGTGGGCAACCTTCCAAGATACTTTGGGACTTTAAGATTATCCTTTAGAATGGTTTGATGCCCTTATTTTTGATTATGAGGTGTATCTTAAGAAGGATTTAGAATTTGATTATATCCAACGACTGGTTTTCTTCTTCATTTGGTGTTGATCAAAGTGGTAGGACCCTGCCACTACAACAATTGACTTATGTGATATCTTCTGAAAGAGAGGTAGAATTGATGTCTACCTACTATTTTTGGTGCCCAAAGTTTATCCTATTAAACCTTTAAAATTTGATGATTCTAACTCTTTATTGATAGTGACACCATGAAAGCTTAGAATGGGGGCATCTTTGCAAGAGTTGGAATTTTTAAAGACATCAAGTCCATCAGTACTGCTATTTTACGGATTACGATTGTTATTATGATTATTATTTTGTGAGTTGTCTTTTGGGAATTAAGATTCAAGTCATTTGAGTCATACTTGTCTGGAATAGATAAGACATACTCAAAATCTTTATTAGTTTTATTATTGGTTCTCGAAGGAACCTTTATGGCCTTTCTCCTTTAGGGTGAGAATTCACATTTTGGTTTTAAGTTGAATTCCATCATAAAATTCTTAATAATCATAATTTTGTAACTCATAATAGTGAATATTGAACCACCATAAGTTATCTTAAGATTCTCAAGCTCTATGTTGAATTTGATTTAGACATTTTTGATAAATTTAAAGAATTTAGAGCCACACTCATCAAATTTGAATTTGATAAGGGGGTTCAAATAATTAGATTTTGATTTGGAGAGATTTTGATGTGAATTTCTTTAGAACCTCACTAGTCAACTACTAAAATGACTATAGGTTTAGAGAGCTTTGACTGGGATTTAAGAAATTTTGGAACCTTACTTTTCAAAAATTAATATGACAGTAGGTTCAAAAATTTAGGATTTTGTTTGGTTTTAAAAATGGAACTCTCACTTAACAAATTTGGGTATGTTAAATGGAGTTCAATTGTATGCTGGTATTGATTATTGTGTGTTGATAGGTGGTTTTATTTTATTTTTGTAAAGGAAACTCTCATTTAACAAATTTTGGTATGTTAAATGGTGTTAATTTTGTTTGAAAATATGTTTTGAAATTTTGTTTGGAGAATGTCTTTACATTTTTAAGAATGAATTTTTGTTTGTTGTATTTGTTGTTTGATTTTGATTTCAAAATAGAACTCACATTTAACATATTTGGGCATGTTAAATAGGGTTTGTTAATTTTGTTTGAAAAAGGGTTTTGATATTTATTTTTGAAGAAGAGGTTTTATTTGATTTAATTTTGATTTTGAAAAAGAAACCTTCACTTAACAAATTTGGGTATGCTAAGTGGCTTCAATTAATTTTATTTTGAAAGGGGTTTAAAAATTTTTTGTGAAAAGATTTTTGTCTTTATTTAATTTTGATTTTAAAGAGAGAACCTCCATTTAACAAATTGGATTATGTTAAATAGGGTTTGTTGACCTCACTTTTGGAGTGAGTTCTCAATCTTCCTTTTAGAGCTAGGAGTCTTCTAGACTCTAAGATTTCCATAGTCATAAGAAGCTTTTAGCTCTTAGGTAAACACTTAACTTAAGTAGAGACTTAGAAGGGACAACCATAGGATTGGGCCATGCCTTAGGACTTGGGGAAATCCACCTACCCTATAGCCTAAACTCAATCCATATTCACCGTCTTAAGCCATAAACAAGCCTCAAATTCAATTCAAATACCAAATCCAATTCCAAATCCAAATTCTAAGTCAAATGATTGAAGCCCATGATTAAATCCAAATTCAAGATCAACCTAAGCCCTAGGATTTTATCTCATGGATTTAGCCTTGACCAAATTCAAACCCATCTAAACTCAAGTGATTTTCTCAAATATAAATTCAACCTTTCAATCAATATATTAAACTTACAATCAAACTCAATTCCAAATCCAAATAAAGATCTACAATCAAATCAAATCCAAACATAAGTCATTTGAATCAATCCCATGAAATTAGCCAAAATCCATTCAAATCAAATCAAATTCAAATGATTTTCTCATGGATCAATTATTCCATCAATTATCTTCCCAAATATAATTCAAATCTACATTCAAATGATCAAAACTATTCATAATCCATATGAATCATTCCCATGAGCTTAGTCAAATTTGCCTTCAAATCACTTCAAATTCAAATGATTTTCTCATAAATCAATTATCTTCCCAAATATAAATCAAATATACATTCAAATGATCAAAACTAAATTAAACTACATTAAAATCCTCCTTAAAACCCTTTAATATCATGGACTTAGCCAAATTCTTTCATTCCAAACACAAATTCAATTGATTTTCTTATAAATCAATTATTCCTTTAATCATCTTTCCAAATATAAATGAATTCTACAATCATCAAGCCAAATAAAAATCAACCTAAGTCAAACCCAACTTAGCCCATTTGACTTGAAATATTCAAATGAACCAAAATATATTTGAACCCAAACCAATTGCAATTGAAATTATATATCAATCTCAAATCCATATATAAACTCAATCTAATCAATCTCAACCCAAAATCAAGCCAACTGAACCCAATTGGCTCACTTGATCTAAAGTGATCAATTTGATCTATATGAACCAAAATCCAATTCAATACAAAATAAAGTGAATAAAACCAATCCAAATTTCATGGCATGATTATTGATCATCCTAGGTTGATCAATTTTCATAAATTGGGCCAAACCAAGTCAATCTAGCCCTCTAACCAAGTCAACCCTTTTAACCCACATGAACTTAAACTAGCCAAATTATAACCTAAGCCAAATCTATTGAAACTAATGATTCATACCAACCTAAAACCAATATTTGAATATGATATGACCTTCAATTGAGCCAAACCAAAATGGCAATTTGACCCAAGTACAAATTACCTAAATGGCCAAATGGGTCAAATCAAAATCCAATCCAAATTGATTGCAACCAATGGCTCAAGTTCATTCCAAATTAATTATTGAACTTGACCAAAGCCTCATTTGAGCCCAATTGACCCACTAGACCCAAATGACTTTTTCAACCCAACTTGACCTAAACGGTCAGTGTGGTGTATTAATTTTTAGATTCATTCATCTATGTAGATGCGAAAGGACACCACGTAAATTTGAGGATGTGCTTATTGAGGTGATCAGGTATGACATCAAGGAATAGTGCACAATCTCAGGAGATATAATTGACTTCTCTATGATGGACCTAATCACCTAATAAGGACTCCTAAGGCCAATGAGTCTTCAAATATACCAGAGATCTTTCCCCTACTTTACATGGAAAAGTAAAATGGGGTTTATTTTAAATCAAGTTCGTTAAGTTTCCTATGGGGAGTTAATTACATCCTAAGAAATGATATTCCTTAGGAATACTCTAGATTAAGATAAATGATCATTATCTCCAAAGATTTTAAAGATAGGACTATCAATCAATTAGTTATTTCTAGGGAATCAAGTGGGATTGAGAAAAAGGTGGGATTTATCATCGAAACCAAAGGAAGATGAGTAGGGGATGCTCATGCTACTGGGAAACCTGGTGAGCATCCCAGACTATCTTATGGTTGGGCTTTACATCTTTGAAATTGAGGATAATTATATGTTTGAGTTGAATTTTTATTAGAAATCTAGGGCTTATAATTACACAATACAAGATTGTAGAAATGCCTATCAGGTGAGGATTTATGATTATAGCCCACAAAGGGAAACAACAATCTCATATCATAAATTTAGGGAGCTTTGGTGAGGGCCAGAGCATGACCTAAATCTAAGGCAAAAAATAGGTATCTAGTTTATCTCCACAAGAGAGAATAATCCACCTGATTATTGGACTTATAATCGCCTAGAGTGGTAGCCAACTAATTCCTCTTATAATTTTAAATACATATAGGCAAGACATATACTTTGCAAGATGGCTAGACTATTATTTATTTAGAAAGGAGACTAAGTCTTTAAACTCACTCCCAAAGAGACTAGAGCATGAAGGATATGAATAATGACCTAAATCTAATGGAAATTTTGTTAAGTTTTATTTTGATTTTTGAGACATTTTTATTTGACACAGCTATGGGATTTTATATGCTTAATGTATGAGAAATTAGTTATGGGAAAAATCAGAAAGAAGGAAGTGTGTTTTCACCATGGCTCTTAAAGGTCAAGCCATTTTCTCTAACAAAGGTGGAAGCCCTCCATTGGCAAGAGTGAGACAATATAATTTATACATAATGTGAGACATATGACATCTAGCTAAGAGGTTAGTAAATCTTTTATTATCTTGATTTATGTCCTAAGATTTAGGTGAGGTTATGAATTATTTAATTTAATTTTGAATTGATTAATTGGATCGAAAACTTATTTTTTTCCTAGGAGGATAATCACATCCAGGCCATTCAACAATCATCAAATAATTAAGAAACTAGGAAAATCATGTCATCCTAATTATGCAATCATAAACATAACATCAATCAATTTATAAAATTAGTGCAAACGAATAAGAGGCCGATGTGATCTGGTTTCACCGCACAACCCAAAAAGAAATGTGGGTAGTCGAGCTCTACCCTTATACATCCCAGTATAATGAAAGAATAAATTACAATTATGAAATGACAAGTGTTATGGGGGTCTTCATTCTTAATCCTCCATTCTTCACTCATTGTCTTTCATTCCTTCATGTTGATTTGCTCAATTTCTTTCTTTCTTTTGGTTTGACTTAGGATGTAGTTCACTTCAAGGCCTCACATGGTATATAAGACATGGTCTTATAACCAATGTTCACCTTAGTCCCCATAACACTTATCCTAATCCTAATGCAAAAATTACTTTAAAAGGAAGGAATGTAAATCTAGCTACACATACAAAACAAATGTTAGCTAAACACACCATACAACCCAAATAATTATAGGAATAATTTGAACTTGGCACCCCACACATGGGTATCCAAGCCCACCTATCCTAACTTGGGTTATTCTTAGGGGCTAAGCAATCTGCACAATAAAAATTATTTATATTTTTATTATGACTTATACTTAACACTACAGAAAGCATGATTAGGCTAATATCGCCTAACAACACAACCCACATAACATTTAAACTTTACACCACAAAACAAAATCATGCATCAAACCATGCACCGCCCTAACATAGAGCTAGAAGTGGTGACTTAGCCTAATGTGTGTGCTATTTAAGGCTTATGTGGCATGTCTTAGTTATGCTTTAGGGTTGAAATTTTCCAAGTATGAAAGATTCAATTTAGATGGTGGTTTCATTTTAAGTGATTTAATTAACTTGTCAATTTTGGTTGGTGATTTGATTTTGTTTGAATGAAACTACACTTAGTGACTAAATGTTGAGAAGAGAAGAAAAGAGCAAAGAGTTCTCTTTCATCCCCACCTTAAAGAATTGCTAAGGTAGATTCATTAATTAAATTATTTTTAATGAATGATTTATTATGTGTTTTAATTAACCCTAAGTTTATATTCGCTCTAAATAGCCCTATTCAATAAGGAAGGTATCTTAAGATTTGTTAGGGTGGATTACTATCACATAACACACCCATTCATTTCTTTCCACCATGTATACCATGCATATGAATAATCCTAAGCATACCTATACATGCAATGTAAATCTTAGCACACTTTGATGATGAATGCAAAGAGATGTGATTTGAAAATTTGGATATTCTATTTGTGAATTAGATCATTGATGCATGTCTTTATTATGTAGAAAAGATAGATTTTTCATCCATTAGCTAAATGCACATCCGCATGTATAAAAGTTATAAGTGAGTATCACCATTATTTTCTACACCGGGCATAAGATAGACCTACTTAGGGCTACTTAAAGCCTCGTAGCCCCGGGATGTCTAGACTGATATACCACTTTTCTTAGATACATGTAGATGTAGAAAGAGAACCAAATGGATAAAGAATCATGCAAAAGATTATGTTTGATTTGATTGTATAATTTACATGTGCAATATGAAGGTCCTTCCTAAGTCTTAATATAGAGATGCATAGGAATATATTTATGCAAGTGTTGCGTTCTTTTCAAATAAACTATACACTTGCAAATCCTATGTAAATCCATATTATGAGAAGGAAAGAGAACTTCATAATGCACATCTTATGCTATCATCACGTGAAAGCTTATAAATATTTATAACTAGCATCACTTCATTTATAACCTTTGATTTATAAGTTTTTTTTTAAAAATAATTTTTTTGGTTTAATAGTGATAATAGCCACTCATATTCTTAATTTTAGCCAACACATGAAACTTGACATAAAAGGAAACATTTTTATTTAATTAATTTTTAAAAGAAATGAATGCATGATTTTATATGGAAAATAATATTTAGCATGCTTGGAAAGAAATAAAGGAATGTAAGCACGTAATGTCATTCACTCTACTTAATTCCTAAGGACAATCATATAAAAATAGGATCATTTAAAATGAATCAAAATTCTTTAAGGAGATTTTTTTATCTTTAAATTTGATTTTAACTTAGGAAATATGAGAAAGGTTTGCTAGTCCTATCCCATTCCCCATGTGTGAATTGGTTTGGTTTAATTTAGAACAATTAGGTTGATTTTATATTTTGATTAGGTTAAGGTAGGAATTAAATCTATTAATTATCCCTTACCTATACCACTTTAACTTAATTACCAAGTAATTATGAGCCAATATATGATATGCAATCACATGAAAATTAAATCAGCAATGCACCTAAGAAATGAAGGGGCCTAATGCAATTGGCTCACAATTATTAGTTAATTAAGCTAAAGGGTTTAATTAAGTACTTTCATAACATTCTTACAGATGTAGTTTGATTATAATTTCCTTTGGAATTCTCTTAGGTTATTGAACACTTAAGAATCTACCCAAGAATTAAATGATTGAGTTTGATTAATTAAATCATTTATGAAGTAATTAAGCCATTAATTAGTTGTAAGTTAATTAAGTGTTATCCAAATGAAATAAACTTAGGGGAAAAAGATTGGAAAAGAAGTCCCAATCTCATTCCCCATGTCCATTAACTATTTCATAATGATTAATCAACTTAATTAATAAATTCATTACTATTTAACATGCTAATTAATTATTTAATTAATTAGGAGAGTGATTAAGAATGAAACAAGCAATTCCTCTAATTAATCAAGCAATAAATTCCAAGAAAATCATGGGAAGCAGAGGTACTCTACTAATCAATCTTAAAAAGTTTGGAATTAATTGCTGGAATAATTAGAGAGTAATTAACTTCATTATATTTCTAATAAAACCTAAATTGAGTCAAAATTACTGTTCAAAGTTAATTGATTTTAATTTTCTATTATTCTCCTCTAAATTATCTTTAAAATGAGTATTTATTTATATTTCTTTTAGATTTATCTATAATTAGTTATGAATTTTAGAAGTTTCATCATTAAAATTATATTAATTAAGCATAATTAAACTCCTAATCCCATCGTGCCATGCTAACATGGCGATGGGATTGGTTATTTATCACATCCATCTACCGAGTTTGTATGGCGAACATCTTCTCTCGGCGCCCATCTAAGATCGATTGAGATTAATCATGCAATTAAGGAGGAAATCAGAGGGATCTAAAGCACGATTAGATTAGGACCGTCCGATCCAATCACGTGGAATGAATGGTCCATGATCTATCTCCTATCGAGAGGTGAGAGACGGATGCTGTCCATTGATCGTCACTTGTCTAAGCTCGAATGGAGCTCAAATTCATCCCACACCTTCGGGGAAGCACAAGAAACACATCAAGCAATGGAGATCACATGAATTGATCATTTCTTTCACAAAGGACCAAGCAATTTTTACTCTAAGATCGGTTTCAATGGCATACTTCATTGGGGGAAGCTTAGGATTTGGTGCTACCAATGATGGAGGTTTCAATGGCATACCTCATTTCTTTCACAATGATGGAGGTAGCTTTGTTTAGTAGAGATGATGCCCTGTTAATGAAATTTGATCTTGATTTGAAGTAGTTTGTTCAGTTGACCAAGCTCCCATTCAATGGTGATCGGTC
Organism: Cymbidium sinense; assembly: GCA_021442155.1. Taxonomy (NCBI): domain Eukaryota; kingdom Viridiplantae; phylum Streptophyta; class Magnoliopsida; order Asparagales; family Orchidaceae; genus Cymbidium; species Cymbidium sinense. Next base: position 89,292,283 of record CM038224.1, read on the forward strand.
TTGATCAAACTCCTAGCTCCGATTATGGGGAAGCTTAGGATTGATTCATTTTGACTCACCTTGGTCCAAGGATGGTGTGCAAGGTTAATTTGACTTTTGTTGAGAATTGAATGAGTTGAGCTTAGGATTGATCTCCCCTATTTCAGCTTTGAGTAAAACAGAGAAATGGGATTCAAGGGAGCTTGGGAATGGCTATGAAAAACTCTGGGGTGCTTGGCTTCGGCTCCTAGAGCTCTAAGAAATGAATGCTTTGTGTTTGAGTGAGAATGAGAGGGGGTATATCTCTCCCTCCTTGGATTGGATGGTGGGTGGATGATTTTCCATTTTGGCTCAATGGGTTGGATTGAATGATCGATTTGAGTTCCAAAACATCCCACATGGGCCATTTTGGGCAGAGGATTGAGAGGGAGTGGCTGCCCATGTGATTGGTGAGTGGATTTGGTGAGCCAAGTGTTTAAAGGTGATTGGGAGGTCTGGTTGCCTTTGGGTAACCCAAGCTCATTAGGTCATGTTCACCCCTTTGGTGCCCATGTGATGAATAGAAGGGTGCCAAGTTGAAAGAAATGACCAAATTCTAAGTGAATTTGGTCATGGGATACCCTTTGACCTAAGGGCAAAGTGGTCATTTGGCTATGAGTTTGATTTGGACAGATTTAAAATGATTTAAAAATGGGTTGGGCCAAATTTCAAGTGATTTGGAGTTCATTTGATTTGAATTGGTTCAATTTGATCCATTTAGGTCAAGTTGGGTCAAATTGGGTTGGCAATTAAATTGGGTCAAACCATGGGTTAGGTCAAGTTCAAATGATCATTGGAAGCCTATGGGTATCATTGGATTGATTTAATTTGGTTTAGATTTAGTTTTGGTTCATTTAGGTTCATTAGGTCAAATAGGTCAAGTTGACCAATTTGATCTATTTGACCCAATTGGGTTAGGTCATGGGTTGGTTTAGCCTCGATTGATCATTTGAAATGTATTGCAAGCTTTGGTTTCAATCAATTCTGATTTGGTTTGATTTCAAGTTGATTTGACCTTTTGGGTCAAGTTCATAGTCAATTGGGCTAGGTTGGGTCTAATTGGTCAATTGAAGCTTTGGTCAAGTTCAACAATCAATTTGGAATAAATTTGACCCATTGGTTACAATCAATTTAGATTAAATCGTGATTTGACCTATTTTGGCTTTTTAGGCCAATTTGGGTCAACTTAGGTCAAATGGTCAATTAGGCTTGGTTTGGCTCAATTGATGGCTTGGTCATGTTCAATCATTGATTATGAATAAATTTGGGTCAATGGCTTCAATCATTTTGGCATATGATAGATTTTGGCTAGTTCATCATTTAAATGTTGATTTTCAAAAGGGTTTGACTTGGTTTGACCTAATTTGAGTGATTGATCATTCTAGAATCATTGTTGATCACAATGTGAAGCTTGTATGGGCTTAGTTCAATCTAATTATGTTAGATTAGAATTTGCCTCAAAAAGGTCCTTTAGGTCACTTTGGGTCAAGTGAGCTTAAATGGGTTTTGGTTCATTTGATAATTTCAAGTCAAAAGGATGAACATGGGTTTGACTTGGGTTGGCTTGATTTTGGCTTGGTGATTGTAGTTTATGTTTTTATTTGGGCATGTCATTGAAAGGGTGATTATTTGAAGAGAAAATCTAAGGGTTTGGATTGATTTGAGAAGGATTTGGCTAAATCCAAGAAATTGGCTTAAAGGATATATGTTGGATTTTGGTATAATTTTGGGTTTAGTTTTGGCTATTTGAATTAATACTTCATTTATATTTGTTAATATAAATGAAGATATAAATGGGCTATGAGAAAATCATTTGAATTTGGAGTGATTTGGCTTTGTTTTGGGCTAAGTCCATAATATGAAATCAAAAAGGCTTAGGAAAGATTTTGGGATTTGAATTCAATCATGGGTTTCAATTATTTAATTTTGGAGTTAGATTTGGAATTGATTTTGGATTTGAATTTGAATTTAGATTTGAATTTGAGGTTTGGTTTGAAAGAAGGAAGCCAGGATTGAGTTTAGGATATCAACCTATAAATCCTATTCTATATGGCTAACCTTCTAAGTCTAAGGAAAGTGTTCACCTAATCACTAGAAGTATCTTAAGACTAAGAAATCTTGATGTCTAGAGATGTCCTATGTCTAAGATGGAGAAGTTGAGAGCTCACTCCAAAAGTGAGGTGAACAGTCACCTAATCAAATCCAAATTAAACTCAACCAAAGCCTACAACATATCCCAAATGATCAACCAAACCCAAACCAAGCTAATTTGTTCAATTAGGTCAAATTGGTCAATTTGACCCATTTGACCCAAATGAACTCAAATGAACCAAAATTAAATCCAAAGCAAATTGAACCAAACCAATGACACCAATACAATTCAAATGGTCATATAAACTTGACCTAACCCTTGGTTTGACCCAATTTGACCAATTGATCAACTTAACCCATTTTGATGCAATTTGACCCAAATTGGTCAAATTGAGCCAAACCTAACCAAATGAACTCCAAATCACATAAAATTTGGGCCAACCCACTTTTAACTCATTTCAAATCTGTTCAAATCAAATCCAATACTAAATAACCAAGTCACCCTTAGGCTAAGGGGGTCACATGAGGCAAATCACCCATGTAAGTAGTCATTTCCATTCCTTGATTGCTTGGTACTCTCCCATTGGTCCACCTAGGCTCCTATGATACTGACTAACCTAACCCAAAGGTGGTTGGGTCAGCCATGACCCATAGAGAGGTGAAATTACCTCACCTTCCCCATTGGAGCATTTGAAACCACCAAGGACACCCACTACCTTCCTTGGTAGTCACTTCCACACCCTCACCCAACCAAATTGAGCCACCTCATCCACTCAAGGACCTCTATAACCCTCTGAAGTGGATGAATGATCACATAGAGCCAAATCAAGCCCATGTCTGCAATCAGGGAGGTATACACCCCCTCATTTCTACTCAATCCCACACACTTGCATTCCTTAGAGACCTTGCTATCCAAGATGAGCTGCTAGAGATAATCCCAAAGCTCCCAAGCTCATTCCACATTCCCCACTCTCATATTTCTTCAACCTGAAATAGGGGAGCCATTCTTTTGATCCCAATCACTCCAAACTCCACCAAAGTGCAATTAACTTTGATCCTTGGAGCTAGTCGAGCAGTAATGGATTGCCTCCCGAGCTTCCCAACGGTCGGAGGGTGGACTTCAATCAACATCGATCGCCTATGTCTCTTGTGTTTCCTCCTAAGCTATCCACCTCAAATTAGAGCTTGTGTTGATCAATAGGGCCTCGTCTCTATTAGAGGAAGCTTCCTTAATTAGATTTGGCACCTGCTTGAGCTTTGGTGAGGTATGCCATTAAAACTGACCTTTGAGTAAAATTTTGTTGGAGCTTTTTAAAGGAAATGTTCATCCTGTGTGATCTTGACTGTTAGATCCCTTTGGATCCTTCGGGCAAAAGTGTAGGATTGATTTGAGATTGATTCGAGCTCGGGTGAGCTCAGATCAGCAAGAATGCATGACTTTATCCCTTGATCATGTGATGGTAGATCACACCATCCATTCTATGTGATTATAATGGTGATCGTGATTAGATCTGATTGAATTATCTGATTTTATCCTTTAGTGCTGCGGGATTTTTTGTGTCCATCCGATCTTAGATCAGATGACACACCAGAAAGTGCATTCCGCCGCTTCCATGCAAGCGCTGACTAGGATAAGTTTAAATAACAAATCTCATGGTGCCATGGAAAGTGCACCATGTCAGCGTGCCACGTGGTGCCTAGGATTAAGAGTTAATTAGGTTTAATTAATGAGTTTTAATCACCGAAACTTCCTAAAATCATAACTAATTTAGAAAAATCATAAAATACAATTAAATACTCATTTTAAAGGTATTTCATAGGAGAATTTATTAAAAATATTCTTAATATAAATTATAATTAAAGCTTAATTAAGGTTTAATTAAAAAATTAATTAGCTTAATTACTCATTAATTACTTATGTGATTAATCCCAAACTTTATGGGTTAATTTAATGGGATGACCTCCTCCTATAATTTTTTTGGAGTTTTTGCTTGATTAATTAGGAAAATTAACTAATTAAGCTTTAATTACCCTCTTAGGTTAATTAAGTAGTTTTTAATCATTTATATAGTAAAATGTCAATTAATTAAGTGGTTAATCACTATCCCATAGTGAATGAACCATGGAATGGGATTAAAGCCTCCTCCCTAATTCATTTCCCTAAGGTCATTTCATTATTCAAATTATTTAAGGCTTAATTAACTAGTTAAATTACTTGATTAATTAAATTGGAATCATAATCATGTCAAAACTCAACTAATTAAATTATTGGGTAGATCCTTAAGTGTTGAATAACCTAAAGGAGTTTTATGAAATTATGATTAGTCCACATATGTGGGTAAATCATAAGAGTAATTAATTAAGTTCCTTAGCTTAAATAACCATTAATTATGAGCCAATTGCATTAGGCCATTTTCTTTTCTTAGATCATTGTTAATTTTATTTCCAATGAATCGTGCATATTATGTTGGTTCATAATTATTTAGATAATTATGTTAAGGTAAGATAGGTAAGGGTTAATTAATGGATTTAATGCATATTACAACTTAATTAACTCATAAAATCAACTAAATCATGTTTCATTAAACCAAATGAATTAACAAATATGGGAATGGGTTAGGACCAGTAAATATTTTCTCACATCCTTAAATCAAATCAAAGTATGAAATTAAAATGGCATAAAGAAAGCTTTGGTTTACTTTAAATGGTTTTATTTGATATGATTATCTTTAGGAATTAATTTGATTGAATAAAATCATGTGTTTATGTTCATTTATTCCTTTCCAATCATGTTAAATGTTGTATGTCACTTGAAATCATACATTCATCTTTTCAAAAATAAATTGAGTTAAATGGTTTTCCTTTATGTAAGCTTGCATGTATTGGATTAATTTATAATATGTGTGGCTATTATCACTAATAAATTCAAATTACTTTCCTAAAAGTTTATAAATCAATTATATTGATTAAAGTGATAGTAGTTATGAGTACATATGTTAGGTTGTGTGCTTATAACTTACGTATGTGAAGTAAAGCTTTTATTTCTTAATATGTGGTTTACATGTATTTGAATGTTAATAAGTATATAGTTTGAACATGAGAATGGCTTTAGTAGCCCCAAGGAGGTCATTTGATTACACTTCTAGTTAATGACATACTTATTTGATTTCATTTACATGTTTTTCTATATTATAATTTGGATATAACTTTAATTCACATGCACAAATGATTAAATCAAAGTAAAATACAATCTTTGCATGATTCTCATCTTTATAGTTGAGTATACATTCATATGTATTTAAGATAGCAAGTGTTTATTCTAGACATCCCGGGAATATGAGGCTTTAAGTGGCCCTAAAGAGGTCATTTGATTACCTTACTTTCCTGGTTTAACAACGACACATACTTGCTTACATCTTTTACACATGTGTAGGTATGCTTAATTAGAGAATGATGATCCCCTTTTCTATTGAAAATACATGCATTCATAATCATTTGAATGATTAAATTATCTAGTTATGCGATTTGGAGTTCTCTTTCTCATGTTCATATGTATAAACTTACATATGTTTGAATGCAAATGGGTATATAGTAGGACATCCCGGGAATATGAGGCTTTAGCTAACCCAAGGAGGTCATTTGATTACCTCACTTTCCTAGTTTAACAATGGCACATACCTATTTAACTTTATTCTTATGTATTTTTATATAAGAATTTGGATAGAGCTTTAAATTAATATGATTAAATAATTCAATCAATGAAAGAATATAAACTTTAAATATACACATCTACATTCACCATATAAGTGTACTAAAATGTTTTGTATGTATAGATGTAAGTAGGATTAAATTTATGTGTATGTTATATGTAATAGAAAGGAATGATTGAACATATATCATGTGATAGTAATTCAATTAGATTAATCTTAAGAAGCCTTTCATATTGAATAGGGTCATTCTAAATGAACACCCAAACTTATGATTAATTCAAAATATGTAATAAGCTATTCACTAAAGAGAACTAAATCAAATTAATATGCTTTCAGAAGTGGCTTAAGGTAGGGATGAAAGAGAAAAATCCTCTTTCTTCTCTTTCTAACACTTAGTTGCTAAGTATAATCAAATGAAATAAAAGAAAACACAAATTAAATTTCTTAAATCAATTAAATAACTTCAAGTGAAACCAACCTATTGTGTTAAATTGAATCTTTCTATACTTAAAAAATACAACTCTAATGCTTAGTAAGACACACCACATAATCCTTAACACACATATTAGAAATAAGTCACCACTTCTAGTTCTATGTTAGGTGCATGGTGTGATGTATGTTTTATTTTATGATGTATTATTTTAGACTGGATGTTAGGGTGTATGCTTTGTAGACTAGATGTTAGGCTGATGTTAGCCTAATCATATTTTATGCAGGATTGTGCTTAAGGGGGTGCTTAAAAATAAATATAAATGCTCTCTTTATAGGTTACTTAAGCCCCTAAGTATAATCTAAGTTAGGACAGGTGGGTTGGTTACCCATGTGCAGGGTGCTAAGTCCAAATTATAAATATAACTATTTAGGTTATATGTATGTTTAGCTAACACTTATTTTATAGGTGTAGTTAGATTTATTTTTCCTATTTTTAATATAATTTTATATTAGAAATTATGATTAATGCTACGGGGGATTAGGATGAGTAGTAGCCAGAAGGCTTTGTCCTTGGGTGCCCTGTGATGCCTTTGAAGTAAGAACCATCCAAATCAAAGAAGGAGGAAGAGGGAAGAATGAAGAATGAAGACCCCCATAGTAATTAATAAAATTGTAACTATTCTTTTATATCCTGGTTGTATAAGGGTAAGCTCGGCTACCCATCTTTTCTTTTTTGGGTTGTACGGTGGCACCCGACCACACGAGCCTATTATTCTTTTACATTAGCTTATAAAATTGTTTGGTGATTTATTTAGTTTGCACATTAGAAATAACATGTTTCTCATAGTTTTTTATGAATAATGCTTTAATGTGTGGCTTCGATGTGATTAGGCTCTTAGAGAAAAATTAATTTTTCTACCAAGTAATCACTCATAACTAAATTTAAATAATTCATAATCTTACCATAAAACCTAGGCATTAAATAAGATAATTAAAAGATTTAACAATCCCTTAGCTGAATGGTTGAATGTTTCACAACATGCATATCTATTATCACTCTTGAAAATGAGGGGTTTCCATCCTTGCGATGGGAGAATGCTTGACTGAGGGCATCCCTTGTGGAAAACACCCATTCTCTTTTGATTAGCCAATAATCTACTTTCATCTTGCATATAGGCATCAAAATTCTAAAGCCTTTGTCCAAATGAAGTGTCAAAATTTAAATAAAATTTGAAAAATATTTTGCATTAGATTAAGTCATTATTCATACTACTCATGCTCTAGTCTCTTAGAGAGTGAGTTTAAGGACTTTACTCTCTTTCTAAATAAATAATAGCCCAACTATCTTGCAAATTCATAAGACTTTCTTACATGATTTTAAAATTGTAGGAGGAGTTAGCTGGCGGCCACTCCAGGTGGTTATAAGTCCTGTGTGTTTATCCTCTGTGAGGTAAACCTTATGCCCATCTTTGCTTAGATTTAGGTCATACTTTAGCTTATGCTAAAATTCCATAGATTTAGGATTGAGGTAGCAGTTTCCTTCAGGCTATAAGCATAAATCCTCACCTCTTTGGCATTTCCATAATCTTGTGTTGGCGGATTATAAGCTTTAGTAATCTAATAAAATTTTAACTCAAAACATATAAATCTCTTCACTTTCAAATATATAAGGTCTAACCATATGATAGATTGAAATGCTCACTAAGCTTCCTAGTATCATGAGCATTTCCTATTTCTTCTCTCTAGATTCCAAAAATAAGTCTTCTCTTTAAACTTTCCTATTTGATTTTCGAACATAACCAATCTTTTGATAGTCTAACCTTGAAATATTTGGAGATGATAATTTTTACTTTAATTGAAAGTATTCTTTGGGAATTCCATTTCTTAAGATGTAATTAACTATGGAGGCTTGCCTCCATATGGAACTTTAGAACCCAAGTTTAATATAAACCCTTTATTCATCCATATAAAGTAGGGGAAAAATCTCTTGTATATTCGAAGACCCATCATGTCTTAGGAGTCCTTATTAGGTAATTAGTTCCATTGAAGGGTTATTTCTCTATCTTTTAAGATAGTTTATCATACCTAAATGTCATACCTGATCACTTCAATAAGTATCCCATAAGATCTGCATGGTGTCCCCCACATCCAAAAATAAACACCACAGATTTTTCTGGCGACTCCACTGGGGAGAGTTCCTCTCTCCATCTTTAGTAGACAATTATTGTCTCAACGCATCGATAGTGGACTTATATTTCATGTAAGCTTGAGACTATCTTTCTTTCGTTGGCATTTAGCTTATTTCATCCTTAAGCAAAGCTAGCCAACATCCTTCAGGTTTTAGGACATCACTCCATGTAGGTCTTGAAACCCCTATTAGGTCCTCCAATAGGTAAAAATAAATTAACTAATGAAAGGAGATGACTAAATTTAGAACCTCTTTACCACCAGCTTGGTGAGGCAAGGTTAATCCCATATTTAATAAAGTTGCAATAAAATTCAAATTAAACAAGTAAACTCTTTTGCAAAATTTTCCAAAAGCACTCTTTCTAAATAAAATCATTTTGAAATTCACTTCACATAACATAAAGTTTGCAAAATATAAAACTTTCAAATCTCTTTTCAAATAATAAAGATAATCATGCCTCATTTAACATACCTAAATTTGTTAAATGAGGACTCTTTTCAAAATTTAAAATCAAATATGCATCATCAAAATCCTTTTCAATAAAATTTCAAAAGCACATTTTTCAAAATAAAATCAATCAATCAACCAACTCCATTTAACATACCCAAATTTCTTAACTGAAATTTCCCTCTTTTCAAAAGCAACATCACATACAAAATCAAAATATATTTGAACTCCATTTTACATACCCAAATTTGTCAAATGAGAGCTCCATTTTTCAAAATCAAAATAAATTGAACTCTATTTAACATACATAAATTTGTTAAATAGGTTTCTCTTTTTCAAAATCATGAAAATCGAAACACATTTGAACTCTATTTGACATACCCAAATTTATCAAATAGGAATTCCATCATCAGGCAACACATACAATAAACTCTATTTAACATACCCACATTTGTTAAATATGAGTTTCTCTTTTTCAAATCAAAACAAAACAAAATATCAAACACACTTGAACCCTACTTAACATATCTAAATTTGTTAAGTAAGGGTTCTATTTTTCAAATGAACAAAACATCAAATACATTTGGGCTTTACTTAGCATACCTAAATTTGTTAAGTAAAAGATCCACTTTCAAATCAAAATCAAATCAAACAAATTAAACATATGAAAAACATCATCGTAAATAAAAATGCATTCAATTTTTTTTTCAAGCACACATTTGAATCTCATTTAGCATAACCAAATTTGCTAAGTGAAGATTCCAAAATCAAAATTTCAATTAAAGGATAAAATAAAACAAATTCATCTCCAAAGTCTCTCCAAATGAACGAACCCCATCCAACATACCTAAAATTGTTGAATGTGGGTTCCAAACTAAAATCAAATTCTATGGCAAAGTCTCTCCTCAAACATCAAAATCTCTCTAATTTAATGAACCCCACTTAGCATGCCTAAATTTGTTAAGTGTGGGTTCAAATTCCAAAATCAAGAATCAATGATTGAAGGTAGTTATTAAAGAAAGGTTTTGACTTAGTTATGTTTCAATAAATGTAGAGATATCAGCACAGTTAGTCCTTTCGTCTTCAGTCGGTACAGTTAGTATGTCTTCCGGCAAGTTCATCTTCTCTTTCCCATCAGGTGTGGACCTGGCCTTGGATCAAGCCATGCATACCACGACCACCACGCGTCATTCAATTGTGGCTTTGAGGCGCGAGTCACTATGAGGGCCATCCCTCCGCGACCATTAGTAGAGGAGGTGGCAAAACTTCTTCTCCTTTTTGACATTCCATCTGACTCAAAGTTTCCCTCACTAAAGAGGAAGGCCTTTGAGGATCCCGTGATAGTGCCAGTATCAGTACCATCTATTTTAGTGCCAGTTATAGTTTTCATTCCAATTGTCACAGTGCTCGTCGGTCAGTCTGTTGTTGCCCCTGCTTTAGTCCTAGTGAGCGCTAGCACCTCCTCACTTGTTTCACCCATTTTAAAGGGGAAAGCTATTTTGGCCTCTGAGATAGTCTCCCCAACCTTTAAGGTAGGTTCTAGTTCTTGTTCACTCTTTCGGGATGCAATGCCAGAACCGAAGGTTAAGACACGTGCGGTAGAGAAGTGATCTCATGTTTTGATGAGGGTTTCCCTCATGAGACCTCTCCACTCTTGAGTGGTAGCAGGTTTCACCCCCTCTCAACTTCAGATGGAGAATAAGACTACAAAAGGCTTGCTACATTGCCTCCATCACTAGCATAGTTTGAGGTACTAGTTTGGGAGAGGAGGAAGCCTCTTTGGTCTTGTCAGTTCTTCAGTTGGTAGAGCCCTGCTCAGTGCATACATGATTTGAGGACTCTGATCCCTTAGAGTGTCAAGGATCAGATACATAGAGAGAAGGCCTCAGAGGCTAGAATGGCAGCCCAAGTGGGCAAGAAGGAGAGAAGGAGGTATGCCAGACAGTTGGTGGCCTCACATTGATGGACTTCCCCGATCGGTGGACTACCTGAGCTGATCATATCGACAACAAAGTTCTTACCGGCAATACCATTTGTAGGAGGAGAGTTCTGGTGGAGAGGCAGTTGGTGTCTCCATCATCACACAGCTCCACTCATCGCCCACTATCACCTATCCAAGTCCTCCTTCTATAGTCCCCACCGAAGTACAAAAACATGCTTATGGAGAGAGGAAATGTTCAGTGGTGATCCGGCTATGGCACAAAGATCCCACTCCATCTGCTCCACCCATTGAGGTGAGGTTGAGCTCTCCCATTCCATACATTCCTTGAGTGAAGAGGGTACAGCCATGGCGGAGAGCACTCCATCAATGGAGTATCGATGTATATATTGAGATGAGCAAGTCAGTCATTCTCGGTGGGTGTATGCAGTTCAACTAGGTAGAGTAGAAGATCGTTCACTAAATTATATCCTAAAAAACTACTTTATCGAGAAGAAACAACTTCTTGGGAGTGATCATTCAAATCTAGAAGAGGGTAGAGTAGACTTGACCCTATAAAGGATTTGAGATAGCATTAATCCATATGGTTTGAGGATCCCTCCATAGAGACCATCAGTAAGGAAGGTGCTACGATTGAGGAAGGTGACACACGTCACTGCAGCACCTCCTTGATGCTTCGGTGGGGAAGAGCAAGTGTTAGAATGGAGAGGAGGATTGAAGATTTGTTGGTAGCAGTTCTAACACTCTAGAACCAAACTCTAGCTTTACAGCCTAGTCCCATGGAGGTCGATCAACCCGAGATTTTACATGCCTTAGATCCTCCCAAAAGTACCTCTCCCGTGGATCAAGATAGTGGTAGTTTGCATAGGAAGGTCATAGATAGTACCTCTGTGCATGAAAAAGACATCAAGCAGATGGTGGAAGAATAAATGAGGGAAGCATCAGCATAAGCCCGTGGGAACTCATCCATTCCAAAGGGTAGACCTTACCCGGAGGAATTCAATGTAGTCAAATACCCCAAAGGGTTCATGCCACCATCCTTCAAAAGTTTTGATGGTAGTGGGAACCCACGGTAACATATGGAACATTTTAGAGCCAACTGTTGTAACACCTTTGGCAACGATGCATTTTACTTCCACCTTTTCATTAGCAATCTGTTGGGTGTTGCATTTGATTGGTATGCCAAATTATCCAACAAGTTCGATGAAGACTTTTGCTGAGTTAGAGAAACTCTTTATTAAAAGATTTTTTAGAGCCCGATAAAGGGTAACTATGGGTGACCTCATTGTAGAAAAAAAACTCCTAATGAGTCCCTTGTTGTTACATTCTAAGGTGGTGTACCCTGAGTATGAAATGTGAGCCAAAACTATCTGAACAACATGCCATTGAGATTCTTCTCAAGAATATCCATGTCCTGGTCGCCTTCATGCTCAAGGGCTTCACATTTAAAACCTTTGAGAAATAAATCAACATGATAACCAATCTATAAGAGGAAGCCAAATAATTGCCTTTCCATGGAAAATCATTCAAGTCAAAGTCACATAAAGTATTTGAGAAGAGGTCAGGGGTAGTGGTGTTAGTAGATAAGGGAAAACAATTGGTCAGAGTTCAGTTTGAGAGACCATGAGCTCAATAGCCACCTTTGCCACCTCCACTTCCACCTCCACACATCATCGCCACTACCACGCAGTTTCCATCGCCTCCACATGATACTATGGCACTCATCCCACCTACTCTTTCCACCTCTTCTAGACAAGCTAAATAAGCCCTATTCATTCAAGAGTGGTAGATATTATGGAAAATCTTTAAAAATCTCATAAAGAAACCTGATTTCCATCTACTAGAGTCTAAGAGGCTAGAGGGAGTGGGCAAGAGCGATGATCCTAGCTATTGCCCCTACCATTGCATGTTTGGCCATGTCTTAGAGGATTGCATTGCCTTCAAAGACTGGCTTGAGTGCAACTACAAGTCAGGAGCCATTATTATCCCAAGGAATACTTGCTAGAACAATCATCTAGTTCTATAAGGGTAATCCTTGGGATACATGTGATCCTCTCAAGATAAAAGAAAGTTGGGATATCTTTTTGTCCCGAACCTCTAAAAAGTTTATTTTTAAGATAAAAAAATTTTCCTTGCAGGTGCATGAGGCAGCTCAAACCTCCAACATCAAGGAAGGTTTGTGAGTTGCCAAGGATAACTTGGGGAAGGTAGGAGTTCAATAGCGGCAAAGTCTACTTGCTCGGGATAGGCGAGTAAGCGCAACCACCTGTCTAGCACTCAGATCCTTGTGCTACTACTTCATCCAGCTCTTCTTCTACTAGCAAAAACATTAGATCTGAATGAGGGCACTAAACCCCTCGCTCTGCTTACTTTACTTAATTTCTATCATATACCTCCACCTAGAAAGAAAGAAATAAATAAAGAAAATAGTTTCTACTTATATCTTCTCTACTTTTGATAATCTTGATGATCTTATTCTTGTTGAAAGCTCTCTAAGTCTAAATAATAATAATAGTGCAAATAATTATGATTCTTTCTCTTATGATTCAGAATCAGACTTTCCTTTTTTAAATCAATTAGGTCCACCCATTGAAATTGACTTTGAGTCAATCGACTCTAATGATCCCGTAGGAGAAGCTGAAGGTATGTCTGATAAGCAGGTAGAACTTTCCTCCAACCTGCAACATGATGTCATTGAAGTGAACCAACATAGTGGCAAAGTTCTACCTCCTAGGGTAGCACCTTAGGGTAAGCAAGTTATTAGTTCTAGTGAGCAGATAGCCTCTCCATGAAGCTCCACCTATGAATATGCTTGTGGAGGATCAAGCAAGAGTTGATTACAACATCTAGATCACCTTAAAATGTTTCCAGCAAAGCTAAGCATATACAATGCCCTTTTCTTATCAAAAGAAATGAGGGAATCTGTAATCAAGGCCTTACATGATCTAAAGATATGCTTAGCTTAGCTGACTGCTACTATAGAGGAGCCATGCCACTCGAAGGACATCGTAGGAGTGACATTCAATGATGAAGACTTACTTATAGGGATGACTGAAGCACAACTATCCTCTTTATATTACAGTGGATATTGGCAGATATAGGCTCTCAAGAGTGTTGGTTGACCTAGGTGCATTAGTCAAAATTATGAGCCTATGAACCCTTGCCTACTTGAGATCAACATCTCCAAACTCCAAAAGAAAGGATGATGTTGAGAGGATTCAATGAACAAGGTGAGAGGGCCTTAGGCTCCATAGTGTTGCCCTTGGAGATATATGATTAGAAGATCGAAGCCAAGTTTCACATTATAGACTCGGATATATCTTTTAACGCTTTATTTGGGAGACCATGGATACACGAAAATAACATGGTTCCATCCTCTCTACATCAGTGTATAAAGTTTGTAAGAGGTGGGATCACCTACTATGTCAAAGGAGAACTCAAGCCATTTTTAGTCCATGAGGTCGGCATATATGAGGATACGACCTACTACTTATCTCAAAATCCACAAGTCTATTCTTACAAACTCGGTCAAAGTTCAAAAAATAAAAGAAAAATAAAAAGAAAAAAAAAAAAAAAAAAAAAAAAAGGGAGTGAGAAATATACTTGAAGGAGGAAGTGGGACTTGACATTAGATTCCACCCACAATTCATTACTCCATTCAAACATATGGGCAGAATAACCTGACCTCCTCTAGGCAGAGGAGGAGGATAGTTCAAAGGCATCCCTAGGGGGTGGAAAACCTTGTTATTGGCTACCCAATAGGAGATATGTCCCCGCTACCAAGAGTACACCTACTATCCATATAAACATAGAATCTAGTTCAAAGGATGAGTCTTATATGGTTAGCCTTAACTCTTCACTTAGATTGCCTTAGAGGTGACACTCGAGTTGGATAGTGATGAAGACCAGGCTCCAAAGCAAAGCATAAGTGTATCCAAGTCTACATGTGAAACAATTAGGCATCAATTGGGAAGCTTTGCTCTAACCCCACTTTCCTCTCAAAAAGTTAAGGGTTTGGTAGTTAAGGAAGCTCCTAAGTCATCCATGGATGTGAAGACTCAAAGTTTCTTTCTGAGAACATCATCCTCAAGTCAAAAATTTGATGTAGAACTTGAGGATGATTCATATAAAGATTTAATAGAATTACCTTTTGATTAGTACTCGCCATGTGCTATGCTCATAATCTAGCAAAGAAAGAGTTAATCCCACATATTTGGTCAAAGCACAGTTAGACTATTTCAAAAGAATATGGATGAATAAATGCAAAGCTCTCAATCAAGATTAGGACTAGGATTCGGTATAGTGGGCCTAGTCGATGATGATGATTACTGCTTAGTCATCATAAATCATTTGGAATTTGATAGATTCTTTTCAAATCACATTAACTCATATGAGGAGGTGCACTTAGAAACTTCAGATGCTCTAGATGATTTTGAAGTCAAAGATGCACCGATAGAGTTTGAAGAGGAGATTAAGTTAACCATTGATGAGCTCAAAGAAATCAACTTAGGAACTAAAGACAATCCACATCTGACATACATCAGTTCCTTATTGAATGAAACTGAAACCAATGACTTAGTTAAGCTATTGATTGAGTTTAAGGATTGCTTCACATGAGGTTATGAAGAGATGCCTAGTTTATCTCTTAATGTAGTAGTCCACAAACTAGTAATAGAGCATAGTGCTGACCCTATCAAGCAAGCTCCTAGATGCATACGATTTGAGATTGAGTAGCAGGTCATTTCTGAAGTTAAAATTGATTATTTTTGGTTTCATCCAAGAAGAAAAATACCCTACCTGGTTGGCTAGTGTCATCCTAGTTAAGAAGAAGAATGACCAAATTCATATATGCATCAATTTTAGGGACTTAAATAAGGCATGTCCAAAAGATGATTTTTCACTACCAATACCAGAACTGATGGTGGACATTGCCTCATCTCATGCAATCTTCTCCTTCATGGATGACTCATTTAGATATAACCAAATAAAGATGTCCTCTGAAGATAAGGAAAATACTACTTTTCAAACCCCAATCAAAATTTATTACTATAAGGTCATGCCTTTCGATCTTAAAAATGGCAGTGTTACATACCAGCGGTCTATGAATCAAATCTTTGATGAACTCATTCATCAACAAGTCGAATATTATGCTGATGATCTTGTGGTCAAAAATAGAGAAAAGAAGGACCATCTCTTTGACTTGAAGTAGTTTTTGAACGGTTAAGATAATTTAATCTCAAAATAAACCCCACCCCCTGAAGTGTGCATTTGAGTAGCTTCAGGGAAATTTCTTGGGTTTGTTGTCTGACACTGTGAAATCAAAATTGATCTAGAGAAGATCAAGGTGATATTAGAAATGTCACCCCCTAAAAGTTTAACTCAACTCAGATCATTCTAAGGGAGATTGGTGTATTTAAGATGCTTTATATCCAACTTATCAGGGAGATGCCAGTCATTCTCAACACTTTTCAAAAAGGATGCCAAGTTCAAGTGGGATGATAAGTGTCTGCACACTTTTGAAGATATCAAGCACTACCTGATGACGATGCTAGTTCTAGCAGCCCTTATCCAGTGCAAGCCATTGATTCTCTACATTAGCATGTTAGATGACTCCCTTGGTACTTTGTTGGCTCAAGCTAAGGATGAAGGGAAGGAAAATGCTCTCTACTACCTCAGACATCATCTAATCCCTGTTGAAGCAAACTATCCACCCATTAAGATGCATTTCCTAGCTTTAATCTTTGCATCCCAAAAAGTATGGCATTCCATGCTTTCCCATGAGGTGAACTTGATCTCTAGGAGAAATCCACTATAATATCTCATGACGATCGACACTATCCGGATGGTTGGCACGTTGGTCCATGATTTTGTCATAGTTTGACATTACTTTCATACCTATCCATGTGGTGAAAGGATTAGCACTTGCAGATTTCTTAGCAGCACACCCATTCCTTGCTGACTCTCCGCTTTGTGATGACCTCCTCGATGAACAAATTATGAACTTAGGAGACACTAGCATTCACTGCTGGGAGATATAATTTGATGATGTAGCTTCCTATCAAAGAGGTGATGAACCATAATCTACTATCCCAAGAAAGGCAGGGGTAGGAGTAGTTCTCTTAACTCTGGACCACGATGTATGAGATTCTTATATCACTTGTCCAATCCTTGCACCAACAATGAAGCTGAATATGAGGTTTTGATTGCTGGCCTAGAGCTAGTCATTTCTCTAAGCTTCCAGAACATTAACAAATTCGAGGATTCTCAATTAGTCAATAATCAAATCATTGGGTCCTACAAAGTTCTAAAGCCTAAGCACCATCACTACCATAAGTACGCTATGGAGTTGTTGGCCCAAATCCCAGAGGTTAGCATTTACAAGATTCAACAAGGAAAAAATGTTATGGTAGATGCTTTAGCCAAACTTGCCAAGGAGTTGGGATGTCTAGAAGATGAGTCCATATCGATAAGGGTCCAAAATAGATAAGTCTTATCCCTTACTGATATTGAGCTTATCGAAAAGTACTCTCTTGAAGGGGAGGTTGCCATTTTCAAAAAGGATGAGGAGTTAGATTGGAGGTAACCACTCATGGATTATTTAAATAGAGGCAAACTACCTCAAGAGAAGTCACTATCCCATCAGGTAAAGTAGAGAGCCCATTCCTACGCTCACATGGATGGCACCTTGTATCCATGGTCCTTCGATCATATGTGGTTACATTGTTTAGATAAACACAAAGCTCATAAGATGCGTGGCGAATGAAGATTATGTGGAGTGCACCAGAAGATAAGATAAGATGGATACGGCCATCAATGATCATAGACTACATGGACATAGCTTGGTGATGCCACCAATGTCAGGTACACGGAGTGGTCCTACACTAACAACCCAATATTATACACCCGATATTAGCCACATGGCCATTCGAGTGTTGGGAAACTGACATATTGAGTTCGATTGACCCTCCTTCTTCTAAAGGTCATCGGTTCATCCTAGTTGCTACTAACTAGCTGTTCAAGTGGGTGGAGGCAATTCCTCTTAGAGAGGTCACAACTCAGCATGTGCTCTAGTTTTTCAGGAACCATATCGTATATAGGTTCAGGGTGCCTTGATGAATTATATCTGATAATGGTACTGCATTCAAGGGCACCAAGATAAAAAATTTTGCTCGAAGATATAACATAGAATGGAGATATTCTTTCATCTACTACTCAAGGGCAAATGGCTTGGCAGAAGCCTTCAACAAACCTCTCATCAAAATATTAAAAAAGACACTCAACGATAACAAGAGAAAATGACATGAGCAGTTAGTTGAAGCCTTGTGGGCTTACCATCATAAAAAACTCCCTACCCCTTCTCCATAGTGTATGAGTCAGGGTTCTACCACTAAGTCCAACTCCAATCACTAAGGATAGCCTGGCAAGTTCACAATGAGTAGAATGCCAAAGAAGTTAGAAGAGCTCAAAGGTTTTTACAAGCATGCTAGAACCTTGAGTTGTACAAAGCCAAAATGATTCAAGCTCATAATTCAAGTAGGAGAGCTTATTTTAGTTCCAAGAAGACCAATTATTACTCATCGTAAGATGGGAGGTAAGTTTGAACCTACTTGGGAAGGTCCTTTTTCCATAGAGAATGCATACCAAAAAGGATCTTATCAGCTTATTAATCATAAAGGAGAGCGCTTGATGCTTCTGATCAATGGGCTTTACTTAAAGAAATATTATCCCTAAAATCATGTTTAAAAATCTTCATCATCAATGAAAATTTCATTTTGATTTATTCTCTTCATGGAAACATCTTTGTTTGCGAATCCCCCATAAAATATTTAGGATAGGTGTAAGAGAACCCAAGTGACATCTTATCCTTCATCAACACAACACAAATAAAAACTACACAAAAACATATATAAATAAAACATATCTTTTATCTTGGGTTACTTCGAGTTGGGATAACTCCCCTAGTGACACTCACTCAGTAGCTGTTCTAGGTCGGGCTGACGTGCTACCCTGCTAGTGTGTCTCCCAGGTCTTCTTGCTTTGGAGGATGTAAGTCTATTATGCTTTCCTTCCTTACTTGGCCACTGCACACTGACGAGTGCCTTGTTAGCATGGTAGGCCTTATTGCATGATTGATAAGCTACCTCATGATGACTTCATTTAAGAGAATGTTATGCTACGCCTTCTTCTTAAACCAGCCATCGTGAACTGACTTGGTCAAGTATATTTGAGGATTAGAGTAAGTCCCCCAACATCTCCTTTCTTCTTGACTACTTCAAGTATGGGTCCAATCCTTCTTCGTGATTCCCTACTTAGTAGTCACCCTTAGGTCGGGTTAATCTGTTGTGCCAATAATGGGTCACCCCAGCAGTTGTTCCTCGCTTTAGAAGATGTAAGTTTGCTATAATTTCTTCCTAGCATGACTGCTGCACATCGGCGGGTAGCCCTAGGTTTGATAGCACCAGTCGAGCCGATGACAGACTATCCCGACAATTAGTTCTACTTTAGGGAGATGTAAGTATGCACACCTTATATCTAGACTAATCATCGCACACTGACGGACACCTTAAGTTGGTTGGTGTTCGTTATGCTGACAACGACCCACCCGGTGGATACACCACTCATGACAGATGTAAGTCTGCTACACTTTCTCATTGAGTTGGCCACTGTACACCTACATGATTTCTTCTTTACAGTGGTCAGGATAATGCCCCTAGTGACACCTACCTTGTGGGCACTCTATTTGGATCATGTCCTTTGCAACCCCATCTAGATACAACCAGGTTACTATTGGATTGGGCAGTCCCCCTTTCCTAGTAACAACCCCAGTGGTTGGAGATTCTGTTTTATGGATGCATAGATTCTCCCTTGGTCGGAATCTAAGATAAGTCAGATAACCCCTTCGGTATGGTCCTCGCACACCAAAATAAATAAATAAATAAAATATATATTCTCTTATGGATTAAGAGAACACCCCCAATGGCACCTTTCCCAAGCAGACATCATATCTTTAGGGCAGTGTTAGCAAAACTTCCTATAAGAATCGCCTGACTACTTTTTGAGCTAATGTAAATCCCCAGCAACATTCACTCAGTAGTCACCCTTAGATCGGGTTTGACTTGTTGTGTCACCGACAGGTCACCCTGGTGGTCGTTCTTGCTTTGGAAGATGTAAGTCTGCTATGCATTCTTTCCAACACGACCGTTACACACTGATGGCCAACCCTAGGTCAGGTTCGATTTGTTGTGCTACCAATAAATCACCCCAGCGGCTATTCTAAGCTTTAAAAGATGTAAGTATACTATGCCTTCTTCTTAGCATAGTCGTTGCACACCGAAAGACACCTATTAGGTCGGATAGTCCAACCCTTCAATCGGTAGACTACCCCTTTGGACTGATAAATTTGAGATAGGACAAGGCCGACATAGCCTCTTCTCTATGCAATCCATCACACACTGACGGGATCCATTAAATGAAAACAAACAAAATCAAATTAAAACAAATCAAATAAAATTAATCGATTACTTTTGAGCTAACATAAGTCCCTAGTGGCATTCACTCAGTAGTCGTCTTAGGTCATGTTTAATTTATTATGCTATCAACAGGTCACCCTAGCGACTGTCTGCATTGAAAGATGTAAGTTTGCTACAGTTTTTCCCTCGCACACACGTTACACACCGAAAGGCCACCCTTAGGTCAGATAGCCCTACCTTGTGGCTGGTAGACTATACCTTTGAATTTATAAATCTGGGATAGGCCAAGACTGACATAGCCCCTTCTCAGTGGGTCCATCACACCGACATCCATCAATTATATCCACGGCATTTGACTAAGTCCACATCCCCTGTGGATACACCCTCAATTCAAAACCATCCTCCTTAGTAGATCCATAACAAATCAAATCAAATCCAAATCAATCTCCCCAGTGGAGTCCTAATCAAACAAATCAAAAAACAAATCAAAGAAATCTAACCAAACTTTTATCCCCAGAGGATACACCCACAAGCAAATCATATTTAAAATCAAATTCTTATCCCAAGCGGATAGCTTGAACCTGCTTCCCTAGTGGAAGGTTCATATTTCCAATCCCAAGCATATTCAAGCCCATATCCCTAGCGGAGATTCCTCCACATCGATTAAAATAAAACAAATTAAAATTAACTCGATCTATATCCCTGGTGGATTATATATTTTTTTATCCCAAGCGCTTCCTCCAGTAAATCATATTTGAAATTAAATTCTTATCCCCAATAGATTGCTTGATCCTGCTTCCCTGGAAGGTTCATGTACTCAATCCCCAACAGATTCTTCCATCCTCTCTTATGCCCTTGGCATAAGTTGAGTTGCATTGCACTAATATTGTGATTCTATATACCTCTCAGGTTTAGGTATAAATCA
This sequence comes from Cymbidium sinense, assembly GCA_021442155.1. Lineage (NCBI taxonomy): Eukaryota > Viridiplantae > Streptophyta > Magnoliopsida > Asparagales > Orchidaceae > Cymbidium > Cymbidium sinense. The sequence goes on from CM038224.1 coordinate 89,313,503, forward strand.
TTTTCATTTGTACTTGCAATCTTTTGGACATTGTTGATCATCTCGGTCAATACTAATAGGTGCAATGTGCCTTGACAATTACACTGCACCTAATGGGGGTCTTTTTATTGATCTCACTTTTGGAGTGAGTTCTCAATCTTTCTTTTAGACCTAGAAGTCTTCTAGACACTAAAATTTCTTTAGTCATAAGACACTTCTAGCTCTTAGGTGAATACTTAACCTAAACTTAGAGACTTAGAAGGGTTAACCATAAGATTAGGCCATTCCTTAGGACTTAGGGAAATTCACCTACCCTATAGCCTAAACCCAATCCATATTCATCTTCTTAAGCCATAACCATGCCTCAAATTCAATTCAAATACCAAATCCAAATCCAAATTCCAAGTCAAATGATTGAAGCCCATGATCAAATCCAAATTCAAGATCAACCTAAGCCATATGATTTTATCTTATGGATTTAGCCTTGGCCAAATTGAAACCCATCCAAACTCAAGTGATTTTCTCAAATATCAATTCAACCTTTCAATCAATCTATTAAGCTTACAATAGAACTCAATTTCAAATCAAAATCAAGATCTACAATCCAATCAAATCCAAACCTAAGTCATTTGAATCAATCCCATGAACTTAGCCAAAATATGATTCAAATCAAATCAATTTCAAATAATTTTTCATGGATCAATTATTCCATCAATTATATTCCCAAATATAAATAAAATCTACATTCTAATGATCAAAACTAAATCAAACTAAATCAAATTAAATCAAAACCCTTCCTAAGATATATGAATCAATCCCATGAGCTTAACTAAATTTGCATTCAAATCACTTCAAATTCAAATGATTTTCTCATAAATCAATTATTACATCAATTATCTTTCCAAATATAAATGAAATATATAATCATCAAGCCAAATAAAAATCAACCCAAGTCAAACCCAACTTAGCCCATTTGACTTAAAATTTTCAAATGAACCAAAACCAATTTGAACCCAAACCAATTGCAATTGAATTTATATATCAATCTCAAATCCATATATAAACTCAACTAAATCAAACTCAACCCAAAATCAAGCCAACTAAACCCATTGGCTCACTTGACCCAAAGTGACCAATTTGACCTATATGAACCAAAATCCAATTCAATCTAAACCAAAGTGAATAAAGCCAATCCAAATTTCATGGCATGATTGTTGATCATCCTAAGTTGATCAATTATCATAAATTGGGTTAAACCAAGTCAACCTAGCCCTTTGACCAAGTCAACCCTTTAACCCAAATGAACCTAAACTAGCCAAATCTATTGAAACTGATTCATACCAACCCAAAATAAATATTTGAACATGACTTGAACTTCAATTGAGCCAAACCAAACCTAATTCTCTCTCTTGACCCAAGTTGACCTAAATTGACCTAAATGGCCAAAATAGGTCAAATTAAAATCCAATCTAAATTGATTGCAACTAATGGCTCAAGTTCATTCCAAATTTATTGTTGAATTTGACTAAAGCCTCAATTGAGCCTACTTGACCTACTAGATATAAATGACATATTGAACCCAACTTGTTCTGAAGGGTCAAACCTACCTAAAACCCAATGAAATCTAAATTAATCTCAACCAAGGCCTACAACATACTCTAAATGATCAGCCAAACCTAAACCAAGCTATGACCCAAGTCAATTTGGCCATTTAGGTCAAATTGGTCAACTTGACCCATTTGACCCAAATGAAATCAAATGAACCAAAACAAAATCCAAGGCAAATTGAACCAAACTAATGACACCAACACACTCCAAATGGTCATATGAACTTGACCCAACCCTTGGTTTGACCCAATTTGACCAATTGGTAAACCTAACTCATTTTGAGCCAATTTGACCTAAATGGGTCAAATTGAGCCAAACTTAACTAAATGAACTCCAAATCATGAAATTTGGCCCAACCTACTTTTGACTCATTTCAAATCTACCAAATCAAATCCAATTCCAAATGACCAAGATACCCTTGGGGTAGGGGTTTCACATGAGGTAAATCACCCACGTTAGTGGCCATTTCCATTCCTTGACCACTTAGCACCCTCTCATTTGTTCACCTAGGCTCTTGGGACACTGCCCAACCCAACCAAGGGTGGTTGATTTGGCCATGACCCATAGGGAGGTGATATCACCTCACCTACCCCATCAGAGCATTTGAAACAACCAATGACACCCACTTTCCCTCGCCACCTCCCATGCCTTGGCCACTCAAACTGAGCCATCTAAGAAGAATCCCTGCCATTCCTAGCCACCACTAATGGCCAAGCATCAAGAAGAAGCCAAACTAGCCTGAGTCATCCGATCCAAGGGAATGGGGGTATACACTCCCTCATTTCCACTTAATCCTGCACACTTGCATTCCTTAAAGACCTAGCTACCCAAGATGAGCCACCAGAGATAATCCTTAGCTCTAAGCTCACTCAACATTCCCCACTCTCAGATTTCTTCAAGCCAAAATAGGAGATATTCTCTCAATCCCATTTGCTCAAGGCTTGACCAAAGTGCAATTAACTTTGCACACACCATCTTTGGAGGTAGTCAAGAAAAATGAATCACCTCCTAAGTTTCTCGATGGTCGGAGGGTGGACTGCCAACACTGACCACCTACGTCTCGTGTGTTGGCCTCGAGCTATCCACCTAAAATTGGAGCTTGTGCTGATCAGCAGGGCCTTGTGTACTAAATGAAGCTTCCTCAATCAGATTTAGCACCGGTCTTGAGCTCCGGTGAGGTATGCCATTGAAATTGACCTTGGAGTAAAATTTTGTTGGAGTGTTTTGAAGGAAATGTTCACCCCGCATGATCTTGACTATTGGATCTCTTTGAATCCTTCGCGTGAAGGTGTGGGATCGATTTAAGATTGATCAGAGCTCAACTGATGATCATGAGCAATGGTGGGCAGATTCCATTCTCCCTCGCTCACATGATGGTAGATCACACACTGTCCATTCTGCATGATTGGAATGATTAATTGTGATTAGATTCGATAGAATTATCTAATTTTATCCTTTAGCATTGCGATATTAATCATGGCCATCTGATCTTAGATCAGACGATGCACAAGAAAGCGCATCCGCCGTCGCCATGCAAGCGCTGACTAGAATTAAGTTTAAGTAATCAATCCCACAGTGTCACGTGAAAAGCATGTCGCATCGATGCACCACATGGTGTCGATGGGATTAAAAGTTAATTAGGCTTAATTAATGAGTTTCAATGGCTAAAACTTCCTAAAATCATAACTAATTATAGAAAAAAAATCATAAAAATACAAATAAATACTCATTTAAAAGGTTTTTAGAGAGAATTTATTAAAAATATTTATAATTGATTTTAAATAGTAATTAGAGCTCATTTATGGTTTAATTATAAAATTAATTAGCTTAATTACTCATTAATTATATAAGTGATTAATCCCAAACTTTGTAGGTTAATTTAATGGGATGACCTCTGCCTCCCATAATTTGGGATTTATTGCTTGATTAATTAGGGAAATTGACTAATTAAACTTTAATTACCCTCTTAAGTTAATTAACTTAATTAATTCATATGAACAATAAAATGTTAATTAATTAAGCATGAAAAAAACTTATTAAAATCATGAATGATTCTTTTTTTAGATCAAACTTGAACTTTAATTTCAATGTATTACAATTTAGGATAGCTCTAATAGGTTTTATGAGTTAAATTATCCCAATGATTTGTTAGTATCGATCAATGAATTAATTTGTTAAGACTTAAATTTGCATAATTTATTAGAGCTATAAATCATATAATTTCTCGACTTAAATCCAAAAATGAGGTCAATAGCAGGTCCCAAGTCTGGATGTCAAAAGTGGAGGGTTGCGATAGGCAGTCGACAACCAGCATAAAACTTGTCAAAATAATCATGACATGAATCCTTTGAAGCATTGTGTTAATGCTAGGGCGTCCCCTGGAAGTGATGCCATGTATGGCCTGTATATAGTGAAAATTGTGCAAGGGCCACTCCATCGACACTTGGGTGCAGTATTAAATAAGCAAGGGTTCCCACATTAGGAACTTGGAATATATGTACTCTTATAGGTAAATTAATAGAATTAATAGATATTATGGTTCATAGGAAGATAAATATTTTATGTGTCCAAAAAACTAAATGGGTTAGGGAGAAGGCTAAGAGATTGATTATTTAGAATTTAAACTTTGATATTCAGGTATGAGTCAAATTAGAAATGACGTGGGTGTGATTATAGATAAAAGTTTGAAGGATAATGATATAAATATTAATAGATGTAGATATTGAATTATAGCTTTAAAGATTATTATTGATACTAAGATTATCAATATTGTAAGTGTTTATGCTCCTCAAGTAGGTTTGGATGTAGGCTTAAAAGAAAATTTTTGTAATGAATTAGAAGGATTAATACAAAAGATAACTCTTGAAGAAAAAGTATTTATTGGAGGAGATTTAAATAGACATGTTGGTAGAGTGGTAGAATATTTTAATAGTATTCATGGTGGCTATGGATTTGGAATGACTAATGAAGAAGGTATGTCTATATTAGATTTTACTTTAGCTTATGATTTACACATAATAGGACACAATGGAGACGAAGGATTCATGTAGCCAACCCCACCAAGTGGGATTAAGGCTTGTTGTTGTTGTTGTTATGATTTTGCAGTTGTTAATACTTTATTTTAGAAAAGAGATTAGCATATTATTACTTATAAAAATGGATGTTGTAAAACACAGATTGATTATTTTTTGTTAATAAAAATAGATCGTTTAGATTGTAAAGATTATAAAATCATTCTAAGTAAAAGTTTAAGTACCCAACATCGATTGTTAGTTTTAGTTTTTAAGATGAAAGATTGGAAGATGAAAAAATCAAATTATTATCATAAGATTAGATGGGGGCACTTAACAGAACACTAATAAAAATATTTTTAAGAGAAAGCTACAAGAGCTTAAAATTTAGGATGTACATAAGGAAGCTAATATTATGTTGAAAAAAAGTAGCATGTGAAGTTAAGCAAGTTGAAAAAATGTGCTTGGAGAATAAAAAAAAAAATCTTCTTTAATAAAAATAGTTAGTGACGGAGTCAGAATGTGCAAAAAAAGATAAAAAATAAGAAGCATTATTATAAAACTTGGTTTAGATGTAGAAACTCAAAGAGAATTGTGAATGATATAAAGTGGTCTATAGAGATTCTAAGAAAGTAATATATGATGCAAAAAAATTTAACTTTTAGTGATTTATATAATATATTTTATGCTAGTGAAGGTGAAAGTTGTATGTATAAGTTAGACAACCAAAGATAGGAGAAGTAAATATATAGTTAAAGTGAGGTGTATTAAGGATAAAAATCATAAAATGATTTTCTTAGAAAATGATATTGAGAATAGGTGGATGAGGTATTTTATAAACTTTTTATGATGGATTTGAAAATAAGATTGATTTTAACAACCTTAATACCCTAAACAAAAATTGAGAATTTTGTTTTTATCATCGTATTAGTGAATTTAAAGTTAGGGAATCTTTAAAGAAAATAAAATGTGGAAAAATAGTAAGACCTGATGATATTCCAATAGAAGTGTGGAAATGTTTAGGAGATTAAGGAATTTCTTGGCTTAGCAATATTTTTAATGTTATTTTAAAGACTAAAAATATGTCAGATGAGTGGAGAAAGTGTTTGTTGATTTCTATATTTAAGAATAAAGGTGAAGTGTGTGCAAATTATAGAGGAATTAAGTTAGTGTGTCTTACATTTAAATTATGGGAAAGAGTAATTAAGCATAGATTATGATATGATATAAAAGTTTCTCGCTATCAATTTGGTTTCATGCCAAGTAGATCTACTACGGATGCTATACATTTGTTAAGAGGTTTGATGGAGAAGTATAGAAAAAGTAAGGAGGACTTACATATGATATTTATTGACTTAGAGAAAGCATTGGATAAAGTTTCAAGACATGTTGTTTGGAGAGTTCTAGAAAAGAAAGGAGTTAATATTGGTTATATCCAAGTCATTAAGGATATGTATACTAGAGCTATTACTTGTGTCCAAACACAAGGAGGATTGACAAAATACTTTCCTATTTTAGTTGGATTACTTTAAGAATCAGCTTTAAGCACTCACCTTTTTTTACTTTAGTTATGGATGTTCTTAGTAGGAATTTACAGGAAGATGTGCCTTAGTGTATGCTTTTTGTTGATTACATTCTTCTTGTTGATAAGACTAGAGAGGGAGTCCAAGAGAAACTTGAATTATAGAGGTCAGAGTATAAAGGTTTTCATTTAAGTAGATCTAAAACTAATATATATGGAGTGTAATTTTAGTTGTAGAAGCTCTAGTGGTAGTGTTGTGACATTGGGTGAACAAGCCATTAAAAAGAGTGAGCGATTCAGATATCTAAGCTCTATTGTTCAAAATGATGGTGAAATAGCTGGATATGTTATTAGTAGAATTCTATTTGGATGGTTGAAGTGGAGGAATGCATCTGGCCTGTTGTGTGATAGAAAAGTACCGCTTAAACTTAATGATGTAGAACATCACAAGGATCCAAAAATTAGAGCTCAAGGTCCATTTATAAGATCTCAAACTAAAGTCCAAAAAAATTCAAGAAAGAAGAAGGCTTAGCCCATTAGCATGCTAAGGCCCATTTTATGATTTCATATTTTTTTATTTATGTAATTTTTAATTTTCTTCTAGAAACTCCATGTTTGAAATTTTGCATTTAAAAATTTAAAGTATGACATGTGAGGTGGTTGAATCTAAATAAAATAATAGCATGTGAAATGGGTGGATGGCATAAAATAATGAGGCAACACATTAATGTGGCCACCTTTCCTCCATGTTTTGAATTCTTTTTTTGAAAGATGCTTGTAATGGCTATAAATATCCCCTCTTATTAGAATGAAGGAGATATTTTGGCAATTACAAATTATTGAGTTATTCTTGTGGTTTGAGAGCTTGGTGGCCAAACCTCGGCAATCCTTGGTGGAAGCGCTAATTATCCAACATATCTTCTTCCTTCACCTCCAATATCCACATTCTCTTAATCTGATCAAAAGAAAGAATGCCCACCTCCATCAAATTTGGTATTAGAATGAAGCTTGGAAGGATCAAATTTGGTCAAAAGTTTGCTTCAACAAAGGTAGCATCTCAAGTGCTGGACTTGTCTTCAAACTTGTCAGCTTTTCTTGGACTTGTGAGGTTAATTAATTTTATTTTATATGATAGTTTAAATACATATTAGTAACTTGGAAAGATATATATTGTTTGCAAGTTTATGGTGATAGCATAAAATTTTAATTAGTAAGCTCCATTATATATTTTAGTCATTTTCCAATTATGTGAACTTGCACACCCCCCTCCCCTCCAAAAGAAAAGGAAAAAAATTAAGAGAGCACCTTAGTGAGGTAGTGTTTCACCCTAAAAACAACCCAACCATTAGTTCAAATCAAAATCTAATTACTTGCTTTATTATCTTTGTTATTATTATGATTAATTTTAGAAGTTTCTTTGATTAACTTATGATAACTTGCTTTCTTAAGAAAAAAAAAGAGGCTTGATAAATTTGAGCATTTTTTTCATTGCATTAAAGAAAATGCATGCATAATAATATTAGCTGTTAAACTTGGTGATTTTGGAAGCTAAATAGAACTTTGTCAAAAAGACCTAAACTGTCTAAGGAGAGCTTAGGATTTAAGTGGTCTTGTACCCCCCATCCTCACCTAGAAGTTATCTTAGCCTAAAATTTTACTTTGATTGCACAATTATATTATACTTGTTTATTTTTTTTCATTGATCTCTTTTCATAAATCTTTTTTTTTTCTTTAAAAAAAATCTCATGGAATCAAAATCAATCTCTCAAGATCAAGTCGAAAATTTGACTATATTAGTTGAAGCCTTAGATCTTAGGATCCAAGATAATGAATTAAAAATTCAATAAATATTAGAATAAAGTAAGAATCAAATGCAAGAACTTAAACAACAAATGCAAACTCTTATAGCACATCTAAAAAATAATAGAGCATCAACTCGTCCTCCAATACCTACTCAGACTATGCCAATAGGTATAGATGAAGAAGATTCATATCCAAACCATAGAGAAAATCAACCACTTAGAAGACCATCAATTGCTAGAAATGGTGGAAGGGAAGAAAATTATTTTAAGACTATAGAAGACTCTAATGATCCATCTCAAGAGTTAAAGTAAAACCCCAACTATGATGGTATACATGGCCCAAATAAATTTCTGATTAGTTCAAATGGATGACTTTGATTGGTATAAAATGGATGATTACCAAAGGGTTACTTTTGCTAAAATGAAATTGATAGGGCATGTTAAAATTTATTGGACAAATACTTTAGTTACAGAACAAAGATTAGGAAGGACATACCTCACTTGAATATAAATGAAAGAAATGTTAAGAGCAAAGTACTGTCCTAGCATTATGATAAGAAGCTACATAGTCAATTATTAACTTTGAGACAAGGTAATTATCTTGTAACTGAATACTTGAATACTTTTGAAGATCTAGTTTCTAGAACTGATTGTGCTGATAATGATTGACAATTAGCCAAATAAATTATTAGGACTTAGACAAATTAGAAATGAAGTGAATTATTTGACCCATAATATAGAGGAAGCATTTCATTATGCATTATTGGTTGAACAACAAAAGAAATCTGCCTCCCTCTCTAAAACAAAAAGTCAAGTACCTTCCATTTCATCCCATAGATCTATTGTTAGACCCACCCATCCAAATGGCCTGACCCCTTTGCCTAAAACTTCAATTGAAGGGAGCTCTAAGAACACTAGGAAGTAATATATTTTAAATGTCGTAAAAAGAGTCATATGCAAAATCAATGTAAATCTCAAATCTTATTTTTAGAAGAAGTTGAAAATCCATTAGATGATAATCTAAAAAAAGTTTATGATGACACCCCATTATCTGATGAAGAATTGGAATTAAATGATGACCCTCATGTTAATGCGATGAGATGTCTTACTATAATTAGAAATAAGGCAAAAGATTGGAGAAAAAAGAATAATTTTAGCATGTATGTTTTGTGTAATGAAAAGAGATGTTGGTTAGTTATAGATGGAGGGAGTGCTATGAATGTCATTTCAACACACACCTTAACTCAAGCCAACCTAAAATATGAACCTCACCCTGAACCATTTCATGTTAGCTGGGTAAATCATACATTTCTTCCCATCACCAATCGATGTTTAGTTCCTATTAAAATAGGAAGCTATGAGGATCAAATTTGGTGTGATGTTCTCCTATGGACATTGCTCATATTCTCTTTGGACGATTCGCTATGGTAGGGAAAATACTTATGTTTTAAACATAATAATAAGACTATTAAATTCTACCAATAAAGCCAGTAGAAAAAACACCCTTCATAACACCACACAAAACAACTTCTGACTTGCAACCTAAGTCTCTATTGAAGAAAATGCCAAACTTTAATTAATTATCTTAGAAAATCCTACAATTAGGCCTAATACTATCATTTCTGATTCTTACTTTAAAACATCTACTCTTCCTCCTTTGACCCCAAAGATAGAAATAATAGGTTTTGGAGCTTTGCAAAAAGAATTTTTTGATCCATTTCTTCTTCACATATTGCATGTAAAGAAGTCATACTAGACTCTAATGAGACTCACATACCGTGGTCTCTTCTCTCTAGATTTTAAAGATATTGCACCGATGAACTTCTTGATGAGCCTCCTCTAAGAGACATTCAACATGCTATTGAGTTCTTCCCGATTCTTAACTTCCTAATCTTCCACATTATAGGATGAACCATACCGAGCATGTTGAGATTAAAAGACAAGTTGAGAAATTATTAAAAAATGGTTTTATTCAAGAGAGTCTTAGCCCTTGTGCAGTCCCAACATTATTAACTCCAAGAAAGATGGAACATGGCGAATGTGTGTTGATAGTCGAGCAATAAATAAAATTACTATCAAATATAGGTTTCCTATTCCCCTATTAGATGATATGTTAGATTTAATCTCATGAGCAAATTTTTTTTCAAGGATTGATCTAAAAAGTGGATATCATCAAATTTGGATTAGATCGGAGATGAGTGGAAAATGGATTTTAAGACCCTTGATGGATTTTATGAATGGCATTAGCCCTTTGGACTTTCAAATGCTCCTAGCACATTTATGAGATTAATGAATACTATTCTTAAATAATATATAGGTAAATTTTTGGTGGTGTATTTTGATGATATTCTGATTTTTAGTCCAAGTGAAAATGAACATCTACAACACCTACAAAAAGTATTTGAACTACTTAGACAAGAGAAATTATACATTAATTTTAAAAGTTTTTTTTGCAAGTCGAGGTAATCTTTTATTTATTATATCCACTACTGGACTTAAACCTAAACCTTCTAAAGTGAAAGCAATCTTAGATTGGCCATCACCTAAAAGTTTTTTTGAAGTTAGAAGCTTCCATGGTTTAGCCACTTTTTATCAGAGATTTATCAAGAATTTTAGTACCATTGTTGCTCCGATAACTGATATACTAAAATTAGATAAATTTTGTTAGACTCTTAATGCACAAAAGGCCTTAGAGCAAATTAAAGTTCTTATCACTTATGCAATAATCCTTAAGCTTCCAAATTTTTCTAAAGCCTTTGAAGTGACATGTGATGTTTCAAGAATTGGGATAGGTGGAATTTTAAGTCAAGAGAATCATCCTATAACATTCTTTAGTGAAAAGTTAAATGAAGCCAAACAATGATATTTCACTTATGATAGAGAGTTTTATGCTGTAATTCAATCCATAAGACATTGGCAATACTATCTCTTATTTAGAGAATTTATACTTAATTCTGATCATCATGCCTTAAAATTCATTAATACTCAATGAAAGTTAAGTCATAGGCATGCAAAATGGGTTGAATTTTTATAAGACTACTCTTTTGTTCTAAAGCATAATCCTGGAATTGAGAATAAACCTAATGATGCTTTATCTAGGGTAAACCTAATGATTTCCTCTTTAGAATTGAGAATCCTATGATTTAATAGAATTAAAGATGATTATATTGTGTGACCTGACTTTCACCTATTTTATCTTGAACACCTAGATAAACCAATAACTTTACAAGAGACTTTCTTGATAACAAATGGATATTTATATAAAGGAAAACAATTATGCATTCCTTGATCTTCTTAGAGAATTCTTTATCCGAAGCTATATGTGTGTAGGTCATTTTGGAAAGGATGAGACCATATATTTATTAGAAAGTAGATTTTATTGGCCTTCATTAAAATGAGATGTTCAAAAATTAGTGGCTCAATGTTTAATTTGTAAATAGGCTAAAACTATCAAACAAAGGTCTGGACAATACACTGCCTTACCTATTCTTTATAGGCCTTGGGAAGACCTACAATGGATTTTATTCTAGGATTACCTAGATAGAGGACATGATAGTATTTTGTTACGGTGGATAGGTTCTCAAAAATGGCTCATTTTTTACCTTGTACAAAAACAAATGATGCTTTTTTATATAGCCTAGTTATTTTTTAAGGAAGTAGTGCGACTCCATGGTCTCCATTTAACCATTATTTCTGACAGAGATGTTAAGTTTGTCTCATTTTTTTGGAAAATATTATGGAAATTATTAGGTACCAAATTAAAATTTTCTTCAGCCTTTCACCCACAAACTAATGGACAAACTAAAGTAGTTAATTATACCTTAGGAAATTTGCTTAGATGCTTGGTAGTTAAAAGTTTAGGAAATTGGGATTTATATTTACCAACCACAGAATTTGCCTATAATAGTACTATATCTAGAACTACAAAAAACTCACCATTTGAGATAGTCTATGGTCAAAAGCCCAGATGACCAATAGATATAGCAAACCTACCATCTCATGTATTTTCTGATGCAGCATTCTCATTTGCTAAAGATTTTCAAAGCCTCCATGAAGATATAAGAAAGCAAATTACTATAAGTAATGAAAACTATGCTTCTAAGGAAAATCATAATCGTTCAATGAAAGAATATAAAGAAGGTGATTATGTATTGATTCACATTCGACCTGAGTATTTTCAAACCACTAGATATAAGAAATTACATGCACAAGCTTGTGGTCCATTTAAAATTCTTAAGAAAAGTGGAACTAATGCTTATCACTTGATTTACTTACTGATATGCTCATTCATCCAGTTATTAATATTGAAGATATTCTATCATATGAAGAAATTAGCAAACCTCCACTTGTTCTAACTCTTTAGCGGAGATATACCATACTGCGTAAGCCCTCTTCCTTTGAAGTTGACTATATTATCACCGAGGAAGCACCCATTAATCCAGCTTTTGAACATCATTTTCTAGTTCATTGAAAGAATAAGCCACCAGCTGAAGACACATGGTTGACCCGTATTGATTTGGAGACTTTAGCCCTACAATTAATAGAAAACTTGTTAGATTTCAACTCTATGGAGCGGAGTTCAATTGAGCCTAGGGGAGTTGATGTAGAACATCATGAGGATCCAAAAATTAGAGCTTGAGGTCCATTTACAAGATCTCAAGCTAAAGCCTAAGAAAATTCAAGAAAGAAGAAGGCTTAGCCCATTAGCCTGTTAAAGCCCATTTTATGATTTCATATTTTTTTTATTTATATAATTTTAAATTTTCTTCTAGAAACTCCATGTTTGAAATTTTGCTTTAAAATTCAAAGCATGACATGTGAGGTGGTTGAATCCATATAAAAATAATAGCATGTGAAATGGGTGGATACCATAAAATAATGAGGCAATTTAATGCTTCACATTAATGTGGCCACCCACCTTTCCCTCCATGTTTTGAATTCTTTTCTTTTAAAAGATGCTTGTAATGGCTATAAATAGTCCCTCTTACTAGAAAGAAGGAGATCTTTTGGCAATTACAAATTATTGAGTTATTCTTATGGTTTGAGAGCTTGGTGGCCAAACCTTGGCAATCCTTGGTGAGAGCACTAGTTATCCAACATATCTTCTTCCTTCACCTCCAATACCCACGTTGTTTCAATGTCATAAAAAAAAGAACGCCCACCTCCATCACTTAAGGTAAAATTTTATTGGATTGTGGTAAGACAGTTGACCTCACTTTTGGAGTGAGTTCTCAATCTCATCATCATGGATCTAGGACTCTTTTAAACACTAAGACTTCCTTAGTCATAAGACACTTTTAGTAATTAAGTGAACACTCAACCTAAGCGTAGATACTTAGAAGGGTTGATCATAGATTATGCTATGCCTTAGGACTTAGGGAGATCCACCTACCCTATAGCATAAACCCAATCCATGTTCACCTTCTAATGCCATAACCAAACCTTAAATTAAATTCAAATACTAAATCCAAATCCAAATCCAAATTCCAAGCCAAATGAATGAAGCTCATGATCAAATTCAAACTCAAAATCAACCTTAACCCTATAATTTTATCTTATGGACTTAGCCTTAGCCAAATTCAAATCAATCCAAACTCAATTGATTTTCTCAAATATCAATTCAACTCTTCAATCAATCCATCAAACTTACAATCAAACCCAAATTCCAAAAACAAATGATTGAAGCCCATGATCAAATCTAAACTTGAAATCCTTTCTAAGCCCTATAACTTACCTTCATGAGCTTAGCCAAAATCCCATTTAAATCAAGTCAAACTTAATTGATTTTCTCATAAATCAATCATATTTTCAACCATCTTCATAAATATAAATGAAATATACATTTAAATTATAAAACTAAATCAAACTAAATCAAAATCCAAACTTAAGCCACATGACCCAACTCCATGGACTTAGCCAAATTCTTTCATTCTAAAACCCAAATTCAATTGATTTTCTTGAATCAATCATACATTCAATTATATTCACAAATATAAATGAAATCTACAATCATCAAGCCAAACCAAAATCAACCCAAGTCAAACCCAACTTAACCCTTTTGACTTGAAATATTCAAATGAACCAAAACCCTTTTGAACCCTGTAATAATTGAATTTATATATGAATCCCAAATCCATATATAAACTCAACTAAGTTCAACTAAACCCAAAATTAAGCCAACTAAACCCAATGGATCCACTTGACCCAAAGTGGCCAATTTGACCTATTTGAGCCAAATTCTAATCCTACCCAAATTGGATTGAACCAAGCCCATCAAAGCCTCTCATCATGATTCCTGATCACCCTAGGTTAATCAATTATCATAAATTGGGCCAAACTAAGGCAACTGGGTCATTTGACTAAGCTAACCCCTTAACCCATATGAACCCAAACTAGCCAAATTACAACCTAAGACAAATCCCTTGAAACCAATTATTCACACTAACTCAAAATCAATATTTGAACATGAATTGGCCTTCAATTGAGCCAAACCAAACCGAATTAGCCCTCTTGACCCACGTTGACCCAAATTGAGTTAAAAGGCCAAATTAGGTCAAATCAAAATATAAACCAAATTGATTGCAACCTATGGCTCAAGTTCATTCCAAATTGATTATTGAACTTGACCAAAGCCATGATTGGACCCAATTAACACAATTGAACCCAATTGACCTACTTAGCCAAAATTGGCCTAAATGGTCAAGTTGGCCTAAATCAAAACCAAATCCAAATTAATTGAAACCAAAATCTACAATCATCTTCAATTAGTTAACCAAACCCAAACCAACAGCTAACCCATGCCAATTTGGCCAATTTGATCAAATTGGTCAACTTAACCCATTTTATCCATTTGAACTCAAATAAGTCAAATCAAATCTAAGCCAAATCAAACCAAACCAATGACACCAATACATCCCAAATGATTATGTGAACTTGACCCAACCCTTAGTTTGACCCAATTAAGAAGGGGGGGGGGTGTATACACCCCCTCATTTTCACTGAAACACATGCAAAAATCATTCCTCAGAGACCTAGCTACCCAAGACGAGCAGTCAAAGCCATTTCCCAAGCTCTGAAGCTCGTTCGTCGATCAAAAAACACTATTCTTGTCTTTTGAAATATGGAACCCTTCCTTCGATCTCAACTTGCTCAAACCTCCACCAAAGTCAAATTAACTTTGAACACACCATCCCAACACTCCATTAAGCAAGAATGAATCACCTCCCGAGCCCTTCGACCACCAGATGTGTGACTTCGATCAAAACTAACCTCCTAAGCTTTGGTTCATGGCCTTTCGAGTAAACTACATCAAATCAAAGCTCATGCTGATCATTAAGGATTCGTCTCCACCAGAAGAAGCTTCCTCAATCACTTGTGCTATTAGTCTTAAGCTCCGTCGAGGTATGCCATTAAAACTGACATTGGGTGAAATTTTTGTTGGAGCTTTTTGAAGTAAATGTTCATCTCGTGTGATCTTGATTGTTGGATCCCCTCCGATCGATGTCATAAACTTTTGGGATCCACTTGGAGTCAATTCGAGCTTAGGTGAGCTTGAATCACACGACCAATGGCAGACAGACTCTGTTCCCCATCGCTCACATGACGATAGATCAAGCATCGTCTATTTTGCATGATCAAAATGGACAATCATGATTAGATCCAATAGATTGATTCGATTTAATCCTATTAAGCTGTGGGATTAATCATAGCTATTCGATCTTAGATTGAACGATACACGAGATATCGCATCCTCCGCTGCCATGTAAGTGCTCACTCGGATAAGTTTTAGGTAGCCAATCCCATGGTGCCACGTGGAAAGCATGCCGCATGAAGGCGCCACGTGGCATCGATGGGATTAGGCTTTAATTAGGCTTAATTAATAATTTTTAATTGCAAAAACTTCTAAAAATCATAACAAATCATAGAAAAATAAAAAATACAAATAAATACACATATTAAAGGTATTTCAGAGGAGAATTAATTAAAAATGATCTTAATTAATTTGAATAGTTATTAAGGCTTAATTAAGATTTAATTATAAATTTAATTAGCTTAATTACTCCTAAATTACTTGAGAAATTAATCCCCAAATTTTGTGGGTTAATTTAATGGGATGACCTTTGCCTCCCATGATTTTCTTGGGTTTTATTGCTCACTTAATTAGGAAAATTTACTAATTAAACCTTAATTACTCTTTTAAGTTAATTAATGATTAATTAATTTGATGAATAAAAAAAAATTAGTTAATTAAGTTTGTTAATCATTATTCAACAATGAATTAACTATGGGATAGGGTTGGGACCTCTTTCTTAACATACTCCCCTAAGTTCTTTTCTCTTTTTCAAAAAAAAATCAAATCAATTAAGGTTTAATTAATTAATTAAATGGATTAATTAATTAAATTAAAATTATAATTAGGTCAGACCTTAATTAATTAATTCTTTGGTAGATCTTTAGGTGTTTAATAACCTAAAGAAGTTTAATGAAATTATGGTTAGTCCACATGTGTGGGAAAACCATATGTGGACTAACCATAAGAGTAATTAATTAAATCCCCTAATCTAATTGACTATTAATTATGATCTAATTGCATTAGGCCCTTTTATTTCCTAGGATCATTACAAGTTTATTTTCCATGCATATCATGTTGGCTCATAATTATTTAGTTAATTACTTTAAGGTGACATAGGCAAGGGTAATTGATTGGTCTAATTAAGGGTTCAACCTAATTAATCCATAAAATTAACTTAATTATATATCCTTAAATTAAACAAAATCACTAATGTGGGAATGGGTTTAAAACAACAAGTGATAATTTCTCTTCTCCTCTTTAAATCAAATCAAATCTAAAACTTACTTAATAAAGAAGCTTTGGTTTATTTTAAATAATCTTGTTTGATTTGATTGTCCTTAGGAACTAGTTTGGTTGAATGAATCACATGCTTATATTTGATTGTTCTCTTCACAATCATGTTAAATTTGGTATGTCATTTGAATTCATGTATCTATCTTTTCAAAATCAAATTAAGTAAAAATGGATTTCCTTTATGTAAGCTTACATGTGTTGATTTATTTAATATATGTGTGGCTATTATCATTATTAAATCCAAATGTATTTTCTAAAAGCTTAGAAATGAATGATGATATGTGTAGTAATGAGAGTTATAAATACATAAAAGATGAATGTGCTTATAGTTTAAAGTGTATGAAGTAAAGTCTCTTTCCTTTATTCACATGTTGATTTACATAAGTTTGAATGGTAATGGGTATATACCGACATCCTGGAATAATGAGGTTTTAAATAGTCCCAAGGAGGCCATTTGATTACCTCACTTCCCTAGTTTAACAATAGTATGTACCCATTTGATTTCATTCTTATATATTTTAACATTAGAATCTAAATAGAGCTTTAATTCATATACATAAATAATTCAATTAAATAAAATACAAGTTTTGCATGATTTTCATTCTCTTAGGTATTTATGCATTCATATGTATTTAAACAAACAAGTATATAGATTGGACATCCTAGGAATATGAGGCTTTAACTAGCCCCAAGGAGGTCATTTGATTACCTCACTTTCCTGGTTTAATAATGGCATGTACTTGTTTATGTTTTCATACATGTGGGTGTACATGTGATTAAAGAATTAGAATCCCTCTTTTATATTAAAAATGCATGCATCCATAATTATTCAAGTGATTGAATTATTTAATCATTGGATTTGGAGCTTTCTTTCCTATGTTAATATATGCAAATTTACATATATTTGAATGCAAATGGGTATATACCGACATCCAGAACACGGGCTTTAAGTAGCCCAAGAGGTCATTTGATTACCCCAGCTTAATTTAACAACGACACGTACCTACTTAATTTCATTCTTATGTACTTCTGTATAAGAATTTTGATAGAGCTTTAAATTTACACATATTAAATAATTCAATCAATAAAAATATAAATTTTAAATGTACACATACATTCATCATTTAAGTGTGCTAAAACATGTTGCATGTATAGATACACTTAGATTAAAATCATATGCATGTTATATGTGATGGAATAGAATGATTTAATATATATCATGTGGTAATAATTCAACTAGATTAATATTAAGAAGCCTTTATTTTGAATAGGATTATTTAGAGTGAATATAAACTTAGGATTAATTAAATCATTTAATAAGCCATTCTCTAAAGAAAACTAAATCAAATTAATGTACTTTAGAAAGTGGTTTAGGGTAGGGATGAAAGTGAATGATCCCCTTTCTTCTCGTTACAACATTTAGTTGCTAAGTGTAGGCCATATGAAGCAGAAGAAAGCATAAGTTAAAATTCTCAAATCAATTAAATAACTTTAAGTGAAACTAACATTTCATGTTAAATCAAATCTTTCCAAACTTAAAAATATAACTCTAATGCCTAGCAAGACATACCACACAAAGCCTTAACACACACATTAGAACTAAGTCATCACTTGTAGCTTTATGTTAGGATGGTGCATGATGTGATTTATGTTTTATTTTGTGATGTATTATTTTAGACTAGATGTTAGGGTGTATGCTTCGTAGACTGGATGGTAGGCCTTTGTTAGCCTAATCATATTTTATGTAGTGGATTATGCTCAAGGGAGTGCTTAAAAATAAATGTGAATGATATCTTTATAGATTACTTAAACCTTAAGCATAATCCAAGCTAGGACAGGTGGGCTTGGTTACCCATGTGCAAGGTGCTAAGTCCAAATCATATATATAACTGCTTGGGATTGTATGTGTGTTTAGATAACCTCTATTTTGCATGTATAATTAGATTTACTTTTCCTTATTTCAATGTAACTTTGCATTAGAAATTAGGATTGGTGATATGGGTGATTAGGATGAGCATTAGCTAGAAGGCTTTATCCCACTGCCATGTGATGCCTTGAAACCTACCAAATCAAATAAGTAAGGATGAAAGAAATGAAAACATGAAGAATGAAGAATGAAGACTCCATAGAATTCATTTGTTATAAATTTTAATTATTATTTTGTATTTTTGAGTTGTATAAGGGTAGAGCTCGGATACCCATCTTTTCTTTTCGGGTTGTATGGTGGTACCCAACTACATCAGCCTCTTATTCTTTTGCATTAATTTTATAAAAATATTTAATGATTTATTTAATTTGTGCACTAGAAATGACATGCTTTTTATTAGTTTCTTAAATGACCGATGCTTTAATGTGTGGCCTAAATTCATTAGGCTCTTAAGGTAAAATTAATTTTTCTACCCCAATTAATCACTCATAACTAAATTTTAAAATAACTAATAACCTCACCATAAAGTTTAGGTCTTAAATAAGATAATTAAAATATTTAACAAGCCCTTAGTTGAATGGTTGAATGTTTCACAACATGCATATCATGTTGTTTCACTCTTGAAAATAGGGGATTTCCATCCTTTTATGATAGGGGAATGCTTGACCTTTCAAGGCATGTCTTGTGTTGGAAAACACCCCTTCTCATTGATTTAGCCAACAACTTTATTTCATAATGCATGTAGGCATCAAAATCCTATAGCCTTTATCAAAATGATGCGTCTAAAATGAAATAAAATTTGTAAGATTTTTGCATTGGTAGACTAAGTCATTGCTCATAGCACTCGTGCTCTAGTCATTTAGGGAGTGAGTTTAAGGACTTTAGTTTCAAATAAATAACCACCCTAGCAATATTGCAATTCATAAGACTAGATTACATGGTTTTAAAATTATGGGAGGAGTTAGCTGGTGGCCACTCCAGGTAGTTAAAAGTCTAGAAGTCGGACGATTTATTCTCTCTTATGGAGATAAATCATTATGTCCACCTGTCACTTAGATTTAGGTCATGCTTTAGCTCATGCTAAATTTCTCTAGATTTAGGATTTTAGGTAGCTATTTCCCTTGGGCTACAAGCATAAATCCTCACCTCTTAGGCATTTTCATAACCTTATACTAGTGAATTATAAGCCTTATCAATCTAATAAGATTCAAGTCAAATAAGTAAATCTATTCACATTCAAAAATATAAAGCAAAATTATATGATATATTGGAATGCTCATTAGGCTTCCTAGTATCATGAGCATTCCATACTTTCTCCCTTGGATTCCAACAATAAGCCTTCTCCTTGAACTTTTCCAATTGATTTTCTAAGTACAACCAATCCTTTGATAGTCTAACCTTGAAATCTTTGGAGATGATAATTATCTACTTTAGTCAAGAGTATTCTTAGGAAATTTTATTTCCTATGATGTAATTAACTATGGAGGTTTGCCTCTATAGAGAACTTTAAAACCCAATTTAATATAAACCAAGCTTTATTTATCCATGTAAACCAGGGGAAAAATCTCTGGTATATTCGAAGACCCATCATGCCTTAGGAGTCCTTATTAGGTGATTATGTCCATTGAAGGGTGGTGGTATACCCAATCATACCTCAATGTCATACTGATCACTTCAATAAGTATCCCTATGATCTGCGTGGTGTCCCCCCATACATTCCAAAAATAAACACCATAAAGACCTATAATGATTTATGGTGTAGAATGTTTGCCCATAAAAAAGAAGCATAAGACTAAGTTAAGTGTTGTAGAGATGAGGATGCTCAGGTGGATGAGTGGCTTTACTCTTAGAGATATTGTGAAATGAGTTTGTTAGGGAAAAAGTTGGAGTAGCTCTAGTGGCAGATAAGATTAAAGAGGTCACCTTAGATGGTTTGACCAAATAAAGCGCCGGCCGTCTGATGACCCTGTTAGATGAGTAGATGCATTAGATTTTCCTTATGTTAAGAAAGGTAGAGGTAAGCCTAAAAAGACTTGGTTAAGTTGTATATGAAATGACCCTAGTATACTTAAATTAAATGAGAATTTAACACATAATATGACACAATGGAGATGAAGGATTCATGTACCCGACCCTACTTAGTGGAATAAAGGCTTGTTATTGTTGTATTCTTCCTAACTTTAACATGACTTGAATGGAACAAGTGGATATTAAAACTTGACATATGATCATATAATCTCATAGAAGAAAATATCATTTAACCCACCTATGCAATTTAAACCATGATGCCAAAGTTTGATTATTATAGCTATATTATTTAATGTGTAATGTTTACATTATTAGTTTTATTAGAGAGTATTCAATTTTATTTACCAAATATGATTTTCATTTAAATAGTTAATGACTTGGACTATTTATCACAATTTATGAATTAGAAGAGTTTATTATTAAGAGTTATAAGGAGCTCAAGAGTGATAAAAGCATTATTAGCCATATCTCATGTTTGCCTTATGCACTTTAACATTTATCATCTTGATTTTGATAATAATTAATGTATATTTAGATATTCTAATGTGCATACTAAGTATTTTAGGTGCATTAGTTCCATGATCATTTAAATCAACACATTGCATTAACTGAGCACAGACACACCTACTTACATGATCACATAATCATGGAAGTATATTGGATGAATCAAGATGTATATTAATGCTTTGAACACATGCTTAGAGGTTTTTAAGATTACATGTATCATAAAGGTCCATATGTTGGCCACTTGGTTTGATGAGATCACAACCTATAATTAATCCTTGGATTTTTAAAAATATTTTAAAATGTATTTCAAACTCTAAAATAGTATCAAAACTTATTATTATGCCTTCTGAGATTGTAATATTTTATTTTTCATGAAAATATAAAAAAAACTAATTGATTATATTTTTTGCTTATAATTTTAATTTAATGATATTACATCATAGAAGAACTACTTAAAAGAGAACTAAGGCTTTATAAAAAGATGTTAGCCTTAAACTTAGATAAATAAAATAAATACTTAGCATACAATTATGACATAACATTCTTCCTAAATTTAATGTGACTAACCATAATGTGACTCATAAATTGAATGGCTTAAGCAGCTATGAAAGCTTGAAAAATGATCACATAATCTTATCTAGAAGTGATAATCATCTAAACCCACCTAAGCAATTGAAACCATGATGTCAAAGTTTAATTATTTTGGCTATATTATTCAATGTGTAATGTTTAAGTTGTAACATTTTCTTAGAGAGTCTTCAATTTTATTTAGCAAATATGATTTCCATTTAAATAATTAATGACTTGGCCTATTTTTTATATTTTATGATATAGGGGAGTTTATTATTAAGATTTATAAGTAACTCGAGAGTGATAAAATCATTATTAGCTGGCCCTCATGTTAGCCCTATGCACTTCAAGATTTATCCTCTTGATTTTGATGATAATTAATGTATATTTAGACATTGAAATATGTATACTAAGTATTTTAAGTGCATTAGTTACATGGTCATTTAAATAAATACATTACATTAATTGGGCACACACCTAATTACATGCCACATAATCATGGAAGCATATTGATTGATCAAGACATACATATTAGTGTCCTAAACACATACTTAGAGATTCTATATGGTTATATGTATAATAAAGGTCCATATGTTGGTCACTTAGTTTGATGAGTTCACAACTTAAAATTAATCCTTTGATTTTTTAAAAAAAATAAATATATTTTAAACTCTAAAATAGTATTAAAAACTTTTTTATGCATTTTGAGATAGTAATATTTCATTTCTACTTAAAATTTAAATAATCATAGATTGAATATATATTTTTACTTGAAAATTTCTATGAATATTTAATAATCACATTAAAAATTAAAAATACTCAAAACTGCATATAAAAAATATATCCAATGCATCTGAAATATCATTATTTATGAATCATATCTTTGTTTATTGAATTCAAGCATATATATAAAAGTCAACTCTTGATCACACTACCCAATTTTAGATTTTTATTTTCTTAAAATATTATTCAAATTATGGACTACACAATCATACAAGTTCACATGTTTGCATACCCATATGCCTATGTGCATATCAACATGCCCATGCACATGTGGGCTCGAGAGCAATGTGCCTGTGTCCACACATGCACCAACCATCCTACATACCCATGTTTTGCATGCTTGTCAATGTGCCTAGATGCCCATGAACATTATGAGTCTTCGCATTTTTGTTGCAATTTGCTGTGTTTGCTATCCCATGTTGCATATTACACACTACATACACCAAATATTGCATAGGCTTGCGCTTACCAATACTACAACACTCATATTCGAGCTATCACATTCTTGTGCCTACTCACACATTTCAATGCATTCTTATTGTAGTTTGCATTGTCTTTCCACTCATCCAAATGAATGATAATATATTTAATTTTATTATAATAGATGAACATGTTAAATAAAAATATATGTTTTGCTTTAACAATTGAATTGTAATAGATATATAATAATTTTGAGATGTTTTATAAATGTTATAAAATATTTTTATTGATATTAAATGGTTTTAAATTAAAATAATTTTTTTATAAATATTAAAATTATTTGCATTAGTCACCTTTTTTCCTTAAAGTTTTACTTTTAAAAACTAAAAAAAAAGTTCAAATATTTTTAAAGTCACTTTTCGCATTTCCAAAACTAACTCTCTCTCTCTCTCTCTCTCTCCAAAGCATGTTTCTATTGGATATTTATGTATTATTTTAATTTCTATAATCTATATACCTTTAAAAGAATTGGTCATTTCTACATCTGAGAACCCATTTTTTAAAAATAACTTGAAACCAAAATTTTAGATTTTTTATTTTTCTTTAAATTGAGTTAATATAATGCTTTTACAAAATCAAATTTCACTTGTAGGGTTGAGTTTTTAAATCTTATTTATTTGTATTTACAAATTCCAAATTTACTTAATTTATTGTGATCTTGATTTTAGTTATTTGTCACAAGTGAATCAATGTTATAATATTATTTTAACCTTATATTGTGTAACAAATATAAATCGACACTATTTAGATTAAGCGCTAGTACTTATCAAAACTCTTGAATTATACATTAGATTGAGTTGTATTCACACATGCAGAAGAGTACATATATTGTACTATAGTTCTTAAAATTGATAGAAGCAAGATTTATGAAATAAATTATACATTATTGAAACCCTAACTTGAATTGTGGTGTATCCACTCAATTAAGCCAATTACGATGTGTTAAGTAATATTAAGGTGTATCAAAAATTATTATAATTTGGGTCAAAGCTTGGACAAACAAATCTAAAACCCTAATCACATTACCTAATGTCACTTAATTCCTATTAACTTAAGACAATCTTAACTTATTTAAAAGGTAGGTCAAGTCTAAAGTTAAGCTAGAGTAGGGTAACAATGTTAGGTTTAAATTAGATAGTTGAGTCAAAGATCAAAAGTCTAATTAGGATTTCTGAAGTCTGATGAAGGTATATGGTATAATACACCCATTTAAACTCAATTCACCAGCTTTAAGTCAATTGGGTATAACTAAGTGCAAGAGGAAAGACAAAGTGGGCTCAACCACTTAGAGTTTGACTTAAGCTGATGAGTTATATAGTCATCATGATCTAGGTCAACTTAATATTACCCCGAGTCTAAGTTTAAGCCAAGATAACACTCAAGATAATCTAATCTTTTACTGGTATCACTATGTTAAGGTAATCTACAACAAATGATCCAAAATTATCAAATGTTTTAATTGCCTAAATTATTAAGGAACTGAAGATATCTATAGTAGATTACTTATAGCTTCAAATAGTTCTTAAACAAATCTATGGGGATCTAGGCTAAGGTTAACTAGCTTATAAACTCATAAGGTCATATTTAGTCAATAAGGTGTAAAGAGAAATGGTATGTCTACAAAATTTAGGATACTTATGTTTATGTATAACTTAA
Organism: Cymbidium sinense; assembly: GCA_021442155.1. Taxonomy (NCBI): domain Eukaryota; kingdom Viridiplantae; phylum Streptophyta; class Magnoliopsida; order Asparagales; family Orchidaceae; genus Cymbidium; species Cymbidium sinense. Next base: position 89,338,242 of record CM038224.1, read on the forward strand.
TCCCTAAGGTTTTGAACCACTAAAGGTAATTTTAGGACTAACTTTAAATTAGTTTAATCTTGGCTCATTCAATTAAGACAACAAGATCAAAGTTCAAATGAGTACAAAATATGGTGCTATGCATGAATCTTAATACATTATAATTAAGATCATGAGGGTGTTATGCATAGGTCTTTTAGGTTTGAATCTAATTTAGATGATTCCTTGATAGGTACATAACTAAATTACTTAACAAAGGAGTTCAATAAATAGGTCATCACAAGATATAGTGGATTTTAACTGCATCTTTGTTGACCTCACTTTTGGAGTGAGGACTTATCCTTCCTAGACATAGCAATTTTCTAAGCATTAGGATTTCCTTAGTCATATGACACTTCTTATGATTAAGGGAGCACTAAACCCAAGTCTAGAGACTTAGGAAGTTGTACCTCAAGCTTAAGTTATACCTTAGGAGAAATAGGTTAAACCCTATGGCCTAAATGAAAACCCATGCTTGTCCACTTATCCAAAACCAACATCAAACCAATAAAACCAATCTCAAATTGAATTTGGTTCTCTATCCAAGATCCAAGCCAAATTAACTTAACCCCTACCTTAAAATAATTTCACCATCATCCTATTATCTCATGATCCCATGATCCAAGCCCATTCAATTGAAACCAATCTAATTGATTTTCATAAAAGCACTCCAACCATCTAATGCTTTATGTCAAACCCTTCCAACACTTATAGTCAAACTAATCTAACCAAATGAATCCAATTAACCCAAGTTGGCTCATTAGACCCAAAAGGTCCAAATGAGCCAAAATCCAATCATACCCAAATCAATTGTAATCAAAGCCATCAATCAATCTAAATTGATCATTTAACTCTTCTCAACACTCAATTCTATCTAATTCAACCCAATTAATCAATTTGGTCCACTTGATCAAAGTGGCTTAAATGACCAATTTGACTCAAACTTCAATCCAACCCAAATTGGATTGAATCAACCCATCCAATCTTCTCTACAATGATTGTTAACCATCCTTGATTGTCCAATTGCAATCAATTGGGTCAAATCAAACCAATTTGATCACTTGATACAACTTGACCCAGTTAACCCATGGACCAAAATGAACCAAATATCATTCCACCAATTGAACCAAGCCAAGCCAACCTGGGATCTTGACTGAAGTTGACCCAATTTGACCTAAAGGGACAAATTGAGCCAAATCAAATCCTAAACCCAATTGATTGAAAATAATGCCTCTTATTGATCACAAATTGACTATTGAATATGATCCAACATCCAATTGAACCCAATTTGATCAAACCAACCCAATTAACCCATTTAGCCCAATTGACTTAAAGGGTTCTAATTGAACCAAACCCTTCCCAAATCCAAATTAATTCAAACCAACACCTAAAATCATTCCCAAATGATTAATTGAATCTAAACAACCCTTCACCCAAGAAAATTTGGCTAATTTGATCAAATTGGTCAACTTAGCCCATTTGACCCATATCAACCCATATGAGCCAAATTCAAATCCACTTCAAATTAAACCAAACCAATGACATCAATACATTCCTAATCACCATTTAAACACATCCAAACTCTTGAGTTAACCTAATTTGACCAATTGGTCAACCTAGACCAATTGAAACCCATTTGACCCATATGGGTTAAATTGAGCTAAACCATACCAAACCAAGTCCAAACCTAACCAAACTTGGCATGACTCATCCTTAGGTCACCATGGGTCAGCCCAAATGGGCCCAATCCATGGTGAACCTAGTTTGAGTAAAAACCCTTGAACCAACCCACCCAAATATGATAAAATCCCCATTTGAAATGGTCTCATCTACTCCCCAAGCCATGATAGCCACCCTTAGCTCATTTTGGACACTAGGGCCACTGACCCAACTTGACCCAAGGCTATTGGGTTTAGCCTTGGGTCATGAGAGCATGAGCTTACCCTTAGCCCACCATTGGTTCACTTAGAGGAGAAGGTACACCCCATGCCAACCCTTGCACTTACCTCACCCTCTCAAGCCCTTCCACCTCAGCAGTCCACTACCATCTCCAACTGCCTACCTCAGCCAGATGATTGCCAATGGCTGAGCCAATCTCAACTCTTGGTTCACTTGAGGAGAGTATACTCCTTCCCCATCCATTCAAACTTCACACAGAGCATCCTTAGGAAATTCTGAGCAGCCCTAGAGCTTCTCCCGATCCCCTAGCGCACCCCATCACCGGCAAGACCAATTCCCGTTCGAAATCGAGAGTCCCATCCATCCAACCTCATAGAAACTCCACCAAACTCAAATCAACTATTCCCACACCTTCCACAAGCTCTAGAGTCAAAATGAATTCAATTGATCACCAAAAAACACTCAAAGACCAACTCGATGACCTTAGCAGTGGCGTTTGGTCATAGAGGCGTCGGCAGGGGAGGCAGCTTGACATCTTCTCAACATAGCTTCATCCTTCAAGATGAAGCTACCTTAGTCAATGGACCATCGGTCTCTAACTCTAGCGTGGTAAAACTCTGGCAAACTATAGAAAATCCATTAGATGTTGGTCTTTTATGAAAGAATTTGGTGTTAATTAGGTGTTAAAAATCATTAATTAACCAAAACTTCAAAATTTACATATAATTGTAGAAAAATCTTAAAAATAGGAGTAAACCATTTTGGAAAGGGAAAATAAAGAAGAATTTAATAAAATTAAAATTCCTAAGTTTTGATTAATGAATAGTGCTCAATTAAGGTTTTAAGTTTAAGCTAATTACCTAATTAAGATTTAATTACTTGGCCAATTGATCACAAATTTGGTGGATCAATTCTATAGAATGTCCTAAGCCTCCCATAAATTTGTTGGGATTTATTAGCCATGTATTTAGAGAATTTGAAATTCCAACCTTAATCACCCTCCTTAATTAATTTGATGATTATTAAAAATACTAAATAGCAAAATTTAATGATGGTTAATCATTATTAATAATGGGAATGATGAGAAAAAATAATTAAGACCTCTTTCCTAGTTATTTTCCTAAATTTATTTCCATAGGAGGGTTAATTAAGGCATGTGTTAATTAAGGAATAATTAAGTAATTTAATGGTGAAATTAAATCAAACTAAAATGATAAATGTCTCAGATAATTAAAATTGAATTCATGGGTTCCTCTTTATGTGTTTAATAACATAAAGAATCCTTAAGTAACATATGGTTAACCCATGGGTATGGAAAATCATACATGTACTTAATTATATTCTTCCTTAATCTAATTAACCCTTAAGCATGAGCCTTTATTGACCTCACTTTTGGAGTGAGGATTCAATCATCTCATCATAGGCCTAGAGGTCTTCTAGACACTAAGAGCTCCTTAGTCATAAGACACTTCTAGTGGCTAAGTGAACACTTAACCTAAGCTTAGAGACTTAGAAGGATTAGCCATAGGGTAGGCTATGCCTTAGGACCTAAGGAAATCTACCTAGCCTATAGTCTAATCAAACCTATGCTTATCTCTTTAGCCAAATTCCAACCTCAAATCAATTACAATACAATCCAACTGAATTTCAATCCCAATTCAAATCTCCAAGCAAAAATCAAATCCATAACCCAAACCTAAGCTTGTAATTTGATCCCATTGGCTTAGCCAAAATTTTTTCAATCCAAACTAAATTCAATTGATTTTCTCATAAATTAATCAACCCTTCAATTATTATTCCAAATCAAATCTACAACCAAATCAACCAAGTGAGAATCAATCCTATCAAACCTAACCTAACCCATTTGACTTCAAATATTCAAATAAGCCAAAATCATTTTAATCCCAAATACAACCAAAGCCATAAATCAATCCCAAATTAACATCTAAAATCATCTTAACTCGATTCAACCAAAAATATAACTCAATTAGCTCAATTGGTCCACTTGAGCCAAAGTGACCAATTTGACAACATTGAACCAAACTCCAATCCAACCCAAATTGGATTGAACCAGCCCTTAAAATCTTCTCTATGATGATTATTGATAATCTTGGATGGCCTAACTATAACCAATTCAATTCAATCAACCCAATTGATAAATTTAGGCTCACTTGATCCAAAGTGACCTAAAGGACTTATTTAAATGAAATTTCAATCCAACCCAAATTGATTGAATCAAATCCATCCAAAACCTCCCATGATGATTATTGATCATTTTGATTGATCAATTGCAATCAATCGGGTCAAACCAAGTCAACCTATCCATTTTAACAAACCAATCCATTTAAGCCAAATGAACCTAATTTCATCCTAAGCCAAATCAATTGAAACCAATGATTCATACCTACCTAAAATCATACTTGAACATGAGTTAATCATCAATTGAGCCAAATCAAACCCAATTGGCCCTTTGACCTAAGTTGACCCAATCTGACATAAAAGACCAAATTGGGTCAAATCAAAATCTAACCCAAATTGATTGCAACTAATGGCTTCTACTCATTCCAAATTGACTATTGAACGTGATCAAAGCCTTGATTGAACCCAATTTAACCAATTGAACCCAATTGACCCATTTAACACAAATTGACCTACAATCATCTTCAATTGATCAATTGAACACAAATGCCAAACCCAAGCCAATTTGGCCAATTTTGCCAAATTGGTCAACTTAACCTATTCGACCCATTTGAACTCAAATGAGCCAAAATCAAATCTAAGCCAAATTGAGCCAAACCAATTACACCAAAACATTCCAAATACTCATTTGAACTTTACCCAAATTTGGTTTGACTCAATTTAACCAATTGGTCAACTTAACCCAATGTAGCCTAATTTGACCTACATGGTCAAATTAAGCCAAACCCATTCAAACCAAGCCCAAACCCCTTGAAACTTGACATGACTCATCCATGGCTCACCTAGTTAGCCCAAATCCAATCCAACCCATGATTGACTTTAATTGACCCATCACCCAATGGGTAAAGCTTGCCAAATGAGATAAATACCCCATTTAGATGGTCAAACCCACTCTTCTACACATGGCTGCCTCCTAGGCCTCTACCTATGCAAGAGGGACACTGGCTCACTAAGGTGATTAGGTCAGCCATGAGCCAAGTGGTGGTGAGCTAGCCTCTCCAAGCCCATTGACACACTTGGAAAGCCAAATCGAGCCATCTCAGCTTTTGGCAGTCGCTCCCCCTCACTCACCCACTCAAATTGAGCCAACTCAGCACCTCCCTGCCACCCATGACCACCTGCGATGGCCAAAATGGCCACTAGAGGCCAAACCAATCTCATCCTCGATCCAGGGATGAGGGGTATACCCCCTCTTTTCATATACGAGTAATTGAGCATCCTTAGAGACCAAGCCCACTGAGACGAACCTCTAGAGAATTTCCCTCAACTTCCCAAGCTCTCCCATTATCAAAAAACATAACTCGAAATAGGACAACCTCCATCTTTATCCAACTCCACCAAAACTCGATCCCATCCAAATTAACTCTTCTCACACATTCACCAAACTCCGGTGAGTCAAAATGAACTCTCCCCCAAGCTATTCAAGCATCGTAATACTCTAGACCAACTTGACATGGATTCTAGTGGCGTTTGATCCAGCCAGGCAATCAAAGGCGTCTTCTTCTCAATAGGGCTTCACCTTTTCAAGGCAAAGCTACCTTGGTCAGTTTACCATCGGTATGAAGCTCTCGTGAGCTATTTTTTTGGAAAATAAAGCATTTTATAATTTTTTTAGGCCCTTTCAAAGAAAATGTGAATGTCATGTGAATCCAACCATTGGATCCTTGTAGATCAATCCCTTGAAGGTGTGGGATTGATCTCAAGCCTCCCTGAGCTCTAGGGAGCTCGATTTGGGCCGAGGAAGCTGGACAATGTCCGTCTTCCATCGCTCGGGGAATGATAGATTCTTTCTCATTCGTTCCTCATGATTGGAACAAACGCCCGTGATCTCTCAATTAGATTAATCTTGATTTAATCCTTAGGAACCACAATATTAATCTCCGCCCATCTGATCTTATATTAGATGGCAGGGATGAAAGCATGAGCGTTGTCGACACGTCGTCGTTGAGTCAGACAATTTTAAGTAACCAATCCCATGATGCCACATGGAAAGCATGCCACATCAGTGACCCACATGGTGCCGATAGGATTAGGCTTAATTAGAGTTTAATTATCCCATTTAATCACTAAAAATTTGAAAATCATAACTAATTCTAGAAAATCCAAAAAAATGTAAATAAATACTCATTTTAAGGTAAAATAGAGAAGATTTAGTTAAAAATATTTTCATTTGATTTTGAACAGTAATTAAAGCTTAATTAGGATTTGAATGCATACTTAATTAGCTTGAAAAATGAGATAAATACCCCATTTAGATGGTCAAACCCACTCTTCTACACATGGCTGCCTCCTAGGCCTCTACCTATGCAAGAGAGACACTGGCTCACATGACCCAAAGGTGATTAGTCAGCCATGAGCCAAGTGGTGGTGAGCTAGCCTCTCCAAGCCCATTGCCACAATTGGAAAGCCAAATCGAGCCATCTCAACCTTTGGCAGCCGCTCCCCGTCACTCACCCACTCAAACTGAGCCAACTCAGTACCTCCCTGCCACCCATGACCACCTGCGATGGCCAAATGGCCACTAGAGGCCAAACCAATCTCGTCCATCATATCCAAGGGATGAGGGGGTATACCCCCCTCTTTTCATACCAAACTGAGTAATTGAGCATCCTTAGAGACCAAGCCCACTGAGACGAACCTCTAGAGCATTTCCCTCAACTTCCCAAGCTCTCCCATTATCGAAAACATCAACTCAAAATAGGACAACCTCCATCTTCATCCAACTCCACCAAAACTCGATCCCATCCAAATTAACTCTTCTCACACGTTCACCAAACTCCGGTGAGTCAAAATGAACTCTCCCCCAAGCTATTCAAGCATCGTAATACCTCCTAGACCAACTTCAGCATGGATTCTAGTGACGTTTGATCCACAAAGCCACCGACAAGAAATCAAGGCGTCTTCTTCTCAATAGGGCTTCACCTTTTCAAGGCAAAGCTACCTTGGTCAGTTTACCATCGGTATGAAGCTCTCGTGAGCTATTTTTTTGGAAAATAAAATATTTTATAATTTTTTTAGGCCCTTTCAAAGAAAATGTGAATGTCAAGTGAATCCAACCATTGGATCCTTGTAGATCAATCCCTTGAAGGTGTGGGATCGATCTCAAGCCTCCCTGAGCTCTAGGGAGCTCGATTTGGGTCAAGGAAGGCGGTCATCGCCGGGAATGATAGATTCTTCATTCGCTCCTCATGATTGGAATAAACGCCTGCGGATCTCACAGATTAATTGATTTAATCCTTAGAACCACAATATTAATCTCCACCATCCGATCTTATATTGATGGCGGATGAAAGCACGAGCGCTGTCGCCACGCCTACGCTGAGTCGACAATTTTAAGTAACCAATCCCATGATGCCACATGGAAAGCATGCCACGTCAGTGATCCACATGGTGCCGATAGGATTTGGCTTAATTAGAGTTTAATTATCCCATTTAATCACTAAAAATTTGAAAATCATAACTAATTCTAGAAAATCCAAAAAAATATAAATAAATACTCATTTTAAGGTAAAATAGAGAAGATTTAGTTAAAAATATTTTCATTTGATTTTAAACAGTAATTAAAGCTTAATTAGGATTTGAATGCATACTTAATTAGCTTAATTAAACCATAATTACTTGGGTAATTGATTTCAAACTTGAAGAATTGATTCAATAGGATGATCTCTGCCTCCCACGATTGTCTTGGAATTTATTACGTAGGTAACTAAGGAAATTAATGTTTCAAATCCTAGTTACCTTTTTTAATTAATTTAATGATTAATTAACATTAAAAATAGCAAAAATCAATTTACTTAAGCTTACTAATCACTAGTTAACAGTAAATGGTTGAGGGAGAAAAATTAGAACCTCATTCCTAATCTCTTTATCAAGTTCATTTCATTATTAAAAGGATTAATTAAGATGGTAATTAATTAAGTGTCTAATTAATTAATCAAATTGCTAAATTAAATCAAATTAAAATGCAAATCACATCAAATAATTAACAATGAAATAGAGGGTTCCTCTTTATGTGTTTAATAACATAAAGATCCTTTAAGGAAATTATGATTAACCCATAAGTGTGGGAAAATCATAAGAATACTTAATTAGGTTCTTTAACTTAATTAATCATTAATTATGAGCCAATTGCATTAAGTCCTTTAGGAGCATTGCAACTTTACTTTTCTCACATATTCATATCATTTGTGGCTCATGATTAAATGATTAATCAAATTAAAGAAGTATAGGAAAGGATAATTAAGTGATTTAAGTAATGATTCAGCTTAATTGATTTATAAAATTCATTTAATTATTTTTTCTTAAACCAATCATGATTACTAATATGGGAATGGGGATAAAACAACAAATAATTTTCTCCTCTTTAAATCAACTCAAATCTAAAATCAAATTAATAATGAACTTTGGTTTTCTTTAAACAATTATATTTGATGTAATTGTCCTTAGGAATTAGTGTATTTGAATGAACCATATGTTTATATTTAGTTATTCCTTTCCAATCACTTCTAAATGTTATATGTCATATGAATCCATGCATTCATTTTTTCAAATCTAAATGAATCAAATAGATTTTGTTTATGTAAGCTTGCAAGTGTTGGCTTAACTTAATGATATGTGTGGCTATTATCACTAATAAATTTAAATTTATTTTCCAAAGCTTATAAATTGATAATAATATGTGGAATGATGATAGTTATAAACTCATATAGGACCTTCATGTGCTTATAGCTTAGTCATGTGAATGTGAATACCTTTTTCTTAAATTCATATATTGATGTACATAGGCTTGAATGTTAATGGTATATAGTTTGGACATCCGGGGAATACGAGGCTTTAAGTAGCCCCAAGGAGGTCATTGTATTACCCCACATCCATGGTTAATAAAGGCACGTACTTATTTAATTTCATTCCTATGTATTTTTGTAATAGAATTTGGATAGAGCATTAATCCATATATATAAATAGTTCAATTAAGAAAAATATCACCTCTTACATGAATTTCATCTTTCTAGTAATGTATATATTAATACGTATTGAAGATAACAAGTATATAGTTTAGACATCCGAGAATACGAGGCTTTAAGTAGCCTCAAGGAGGTCATTTGATTATCTCACTTCCTTGGTTACTAATGACATGTACTTATTTATATCTTTTATACATATGTATGTATACTTGCTTAATGAATGAAAGTATTATTTTTCCACTGAGTATGTAAGTATATATTTATCATTTAAGTGTGCTAAAACATATTGTGTGTATAGATATGCTAAGTGTTAAAGTCATATGCATGTTACATGTGATGGAAAGAAATGACTTGATATATGTCATGTGATAGTAATTCAATTATATTAATCCCAAGATGCCTTTTATATTGAATATGATTATTTAAAGTTAACCCAAACTTAGGATTAACAAGAAAATACTTAATAAGCCATTCACTAAAGATAACTAAGTCATAAAAATGTGGTTTAGAAAATGGCTTAAGGTAGGGTGTAACTCTCTTTCCTCTCTTTATAACACTTGATGCTAAGTGTAAATCAAATGAAGCCAAGTAAAACTTAAATTAAAATTCACAAATCAACTAAATAACTTGAAATGAAAAAAACTTTATGTTAAATTAAATCCTTCCACACTTAGAAAATCATAACTCTAATGCTTAGTTAACATTACATTTTTGCACCTTAAAATCCCAAAGTTACGTCGTATGTGTGATGTATATTTTCTTTTATGTTATAATACTTTAGGTTGAATGTTAGGGAGTATGACTCGTAGATTGGATGTTCGACCATTGTTAGCCTAATCATATTTTCTATAAGGGATTGTGCTTAAGGGGCTGTTTAAAAATAAATATAAATGTTCTTTTTACATGTTGCTTAAACTCTTAAGCATACTCCAAATTAGGATAGGTGGGCTTGGTTACCCATGTGCAGGGTGCTAAGTCCAAACTATGAACATAACTGCTTGAGATTATATGTATATTTAGCTAACCACTATTTTACAAGTGTAGATTTACTTTTCCTATATAAATGTAATTTTTGCAATAGGAATTAGAATTAGTGCTATGAGGGATTAGGATGAGCAGTGGCTAGAAGGCTTAGTCCTGGGGTGCCTTGTGATGCTTTTGGAGCAAATCAAGCTTGAAGAAGAAGAAAGAAGACCCCCATAGCATCTAATTTTATTTCTAATTATAATCATTCTTTTATAATCTAGGATGTATAAGGGTAGAACTCAGCTTCCCAATTTTCTCTTTTATTGGGTGTACAGTGGTTCCCGGCCACACCACTTTTATTATTTTATGTTAGTTTTTAAAATTATTTGATGTTATGTTTAAATTGTGCATTAGGATTCCATGATTTTCATAGTTTCTTTATGATTGATGTTTTAATGTGTGGCCTGGATGTGGCAGGCTCTTAGGATAAAATTAATTTTCTCTTCCCAACTAATAACTCATAACCAAGTTTTAAAATAATTCATAACCTCACTATAAAGCTTAAGCTCTAAATAAGATAATTAAAAGATTTAGCAACCCCATAGTTGTATGGTTGTATGTCTCACATCATGCATGCATATTTCTTTTTCCTTGAATAAGGGGGATCTCCATCCTTGAATGATAGGGGAATGCTTGACCTATGAGGGCATCCCTTGTGGTAGAGAACACCCTCTTCTCACTGATTTAGCCAACAACTTCATTTCATCATGCATTTAGGCATAAGAAATCCCAAAGCCTTTGTCCAAAATGAATGTGTCAAAATGAAATAAAATTTATAAAGATTTGCACTTTTAGACTAACTCATATGTTCATACCACTCATGCTCTAGTCTCTTAGGGGTGAGTTTAGGACTTTAGTTTTTTTCTAATTAAACAACAAGCTTAGTTATCTTGCAATTCATAAGATTAACCTATATGATTTTAAATCATAGGTGTTAACTAGCAGCCACTCCAGACATTTGTAAGTCCATAAGAGTCGAACAATTTACTCTCTCTTGTGGAAGTAAACCATTATGTACCTTTTTTCTTAGATTAAGTTCGTCATTTAACTTATGTTAGAGCTCCCTAGGTTTAGGATCTGAGATAGCTATTTCCTTCAAGTTACAAGCATATATTCTCACCTCTTAGGCATTTTCACAATCCTGTGTTGATGGATTATAAGCCCCAACAATCTAATAAGAATTAAACTTAAATAAATAAATACTCTCACTTTCAAATATATATAAAACCCCACCATAGGGTAGATTGGAATGCTCACTAGGTTTCTACTATCATGAGTATTTCCTACTTTTTTCCTTTGGATTCCAAAATAAATCTTCTAATTGAACATTCCCATTTGATTTTTCAAAATAACCAATCCTTTGATAGTATTAACCTTGAAAATCTTTGGAGATAATAATTGTCTACTTTAATCAAGAGTATTCTTAGGAAATTTTATTTCTTAGGATGTAATTAACTATGAAGGCTTGCCTTCATAGGGAATTAAAGAACCCAACTTAAAATAAACCCTGCTTTACTTTTTCATGTAAGGCAGGAGAAAAATCTCTAGTATATATGAAGACCATCATGCTTTAGGAGTCCTTATTAGGTGATTAGGTCCATTGTAGAATGATGCCTCTATCTTTTGAAATAGTACATCATATTTTAATGTCATACCCGATCACTTCAATCAGTATCCTCTACTATCTAAAAATAAACACCACAGATTTTTCTGGTGACTTTGTTGGGGAAAGTTCCTATTTCCATCTCTAGTAGATAATTATTGTCCCCAAGCATCGATAGTGGACTTATATTTTGTATAAGTCCCGGACTATCTTTCTTTCCATTGGTACCTTGTTTATTTCATCCTTAGGAAAAGGTAGCCAACATCCATTAGGCTTTAAGACCTCACTTCTATGTATATCATAGAACCCATAATGGGTCTCCCAATAGGTAATAATAAATTAATTAAAGAAAGGAGATGACCAAATATAAATCAGATAGAATTTAAAATCTCTTACCACTAGCTTGGCAAAGCAAGGTTTGTTTCATGCTTAACAAAACTTCAATGAAATCTAAAGTAAAACAAAAAAAATATTTTGTAGAATTTTCAAAATATTTTCAAAGCAAAATCATGTGAACTTCACTTAACATAATAAAATTTTCCAAAGTCAAGTAAAACAAAATAAAAATCTTTCAAACCCCTTTTTTCAAACAAAATTAATTAAACCTCATTTAGCATGCCCAAATTTGTTAAGTGAGTATTCCTCTTTTCAAAATCAAAATTAAATCAAACAACAAACCTCTCTTTCAAAAATAGACATGTGCAAACCCTTTTAAAAAAATAATTAACTAATTCCATTTAACATACCTAAATTTTTTAAATGAGAGTCTCACTTCCAAAATTAAAACAAAACCCAACAGCCAACATACAATTGAACTCCACTTAGTATACCTAAATTTATTAAGTGAGGGTTTCCTTTTCAAAATCAAAATAAATTCAAACATCAATAAATAACATGTAATTGAACTCTATTTAACATACCCAAATTTGTTAAATAAAAATTCCATTTTCAAAAACCAAATTGAAATCAAAACATCCAACATATAATTGAATCCATTTAACATACCTAAATTTTTTAAATAAGAGTCCACTTTTCAAAATCAAAACAAAACCACACTTCAACAAACAAACAAACAAACATACAAGTGAACTCCATTTAACATACCTAATTTTATTAAATGAGAGTCTCATTTTCAAAAAAAAAAAAATTAAACCAACATCAATATCAAACATTCAATTAAACTCCATTTAACATATCTAAATTTGTTAAATAAGAGTTCCCTTTTCAAAAATTAAATCAACAAAAAACAACAAACACACATTTAAACTCCATTTAATATACCTAAATTTGTTAAATGAGAGTTCTATTTTTCAAAATCAAACTAACACATCAACAATCAACAATTAAACAAACAAAACAAAAAAGCTTTCAAAATTTTCAAACATACAATTGAACCCCATTTAGCATACCAAAATTTGTTGAGTGAGGGTTCCAAAATCAAATTCCAATAAAGGAAAACAACAAATACATATCCAAATGTCTCTCCAAAATAATCAAACCCAACTCAACATACCTAAATTTGTTGGATGTGGGTTTCAAAATTAAAATCAAACATACAACCCAAGGCAAAGTCTCTACTTCAAATTTTTAAATCTCTCTAGTAGAATCCCATTTAGCATACCTAAATTTGTTGAATGAGGGTTCTAATTCAAAAATCAAATCAAAATCAACAATTCAAGGCAAGGGTCTTCCAATAATGCAGAGATACCAGCTCAATTCTTTCTTCCTTTTTTCAGTAAGTTCATCCCCATGTCTTCCGACAAGCTGATTTTCTTCTTTGCATCCAGTGTGGATTTTAGCCATGGACCAGGCCATACTCACCGGTGTCCTTGTCATTAAGTTTGACCTTCAATTCAAGTAATTCAAGGTCACCTGCAAGGGACTAGCCCTCACTATCATCAATCGAGAGGAGGTGGCAGGGAAGAAGCCACTTCTTCAGTTTGATGTGCACTCTGATTCTAACTTTTCCTCTTTGAAGAGGAAGGCGATTGTGGTTCCCACACTTGTGTCAGTGCTAGTGCTAGTGTCATTTGTGCTAGTACCAATATCAGTGTAAGTAGTACAGTCTATTGCCCCTTCCACAGTTTCAACATGGGTTAGTACCTCCTCAATGATTCCCCCTACTCTGAAGGGGAAGGCTATCTTGGCTTCTGAGATGGTCTCCCCACCTTCAAGGTAGGTTCTAGTTTCCATTATACACCCACTCACTAAGACTCAATGCCGTAATAAGAGCCATATGATTAAGCGATAGTATGAGGGCGAGGCGAGGCGAGGCAGATAGATGAGGCCTCCCAGGTTGCTGAGGAGGGTTCCCCAAAAATGGAGAGGCCTCACGAGGGGAACCCAAAAATGACTGAGGAGAGGCCTTCCTTCCTTCAAGTCAAACTCCAAATCAATCCTATTTTATTTTCTCCAAATTCAAGTCAACTCCATGTGATTGAAACCCATGAATGAAATTCCTAAGTCCAAATCCTTCTTAAGTCCTTAATCTTCTCTTAAGGACTTAGCCAAAATCATGATCAAACCAATTCAAACTCATTAATATTTTCTTATAATTCATTTATATTATCATTTATATTCACATATATAAAGGAAATATAACTTCAAACTAATCAAACTAAATTCCTAAATTCAAAATCAATTAATGAAATTTTCTTTAGTCCTTTAAGTTTTCCTTCATGGACTTAGCCAAAATCAACCCTAAATCAATTCAAACTCATGGGATTTTCTCATAAATAATTTATATTCTCATTTATATTCACATATATAAATGGAATATGAATACAAATCAATCAAATCAAAATCCAAAATTCAAGCTCCCTACTACAAAATTTTCTAAGTCCTTTAAAATTCCCTTTTAATGGACTTAGCCTAAATCATGATCAAATCACTTCAAATCCTTGAAATTTTCTCATGATCAATTTATATTCTCATTTATTTTCACATATATAAATGAAATATAAATTCAAACAATCAAAACCAAATCCAAAAGTCAAACTCAAATCCACCCAAAATCCAACCTAAGCCTTTCAAGTCAAAATCTTGAACTTAGCCAAATCAACTTCAAATCAATTCAAACTCTTGATTTTCCTTCATGATTCAATCAACCCTACAATCATGAATCTATATATAAATACAAACTTCAATCACTTAACCAAAATCCAATTGAAAAATCAAACCCCAAATCCATTCATATTCTTCCTTTGAATATGAAATTATCAAATCAGTCAAAACTCATTTGACCTCAAACCACTTGCAAATGGATTTATATTTCAATCATAAGTCCATATACAAGTTCAATCAAACTAAAATCAAGCTTTGACCAAGCCATTTGACCTAAAGTACCCTTATGAGCCAAATTCTAATCCTAACCAAATTGGATTGAATCAAACTCACCTATGCCTCTCATGATGATCAGCAATCATCATGGGATAATCAATCAATCAAATTGGGTCAAACCAAGTCAAACCTAACTAAGTCAACACTTAGCCAAAATGAAACCTAACATAGCCAAAATCCACCATAGGCTAAATAGATTGAAACCATTGATCTAAGTTCATTCTTGAACTATGTTTGAACTTGACCAAGTCAACATTTGAGCCTAACCTAGCCCAATTGGCCACTTGACCCAAGTTGACCCAACTTGACCTAAAAGTCAAAATGTGTCAAAACTTGATCTAAGCAAATTGATTGAAACCAATGGGTCAAGTTCATTCTAAATGACTTGTTGAACTTAACCAAGCCTCAATTGGCCAACTAGACCTAACTAGCCCAATTGACCTTGAACCTAACTTGACCTAAAGGGGTCATGTTGAGCTAAATTCAAACTTAACCAAAATTGATTGGAAACAAAGATACCAATCCACTCCATATGACTAATCAAACCTAAACCTACCCTTGACCTAGCTCAAATAGGTCAAATGGATCAAATAGGTCAACTTGACCCATTTAACCTAAATGAAGTCATATGAGCCAAACTTAAACCTAAACCAAATTGAATCAAACCAAAGCCACCAAAACATTTCAAATGGTCATGAACTTGACCCTTGGTTTGACCTAATTTGACCAATTGGTCAACTTTACCCAAGTTGACCCATTTTGACCTAAATGGGTCAGCATGAGCCAAACCATATCAAATGAACTCTAAATATAATGAAACTTGGCCAAACCTATTTTCTCAACATACCCAACATATTGAAATTCAAAAATTAGCTAAATGGCCTTTCTATCCCTAGTCTATAGAAGAAATTTTTGTCAAATCCATGGGTAATTTGGTCAATCCCTCTTCATATCAACTTGATACCTTCCTAATAGATCAAGTGAACCCAATGGAGAGTGGTGCACCCAATCCAATGGATTTGGGTCAGCCCAAATGGACCCAAGGATAAAACTGACTCCATAGCTCAAATTGGCCAATTGAAAACCTCCCTCCACTTGATTTTAAGTACATGGGAGGTTACCAATCCACTCAAGAGCTCAAACTGACCATGTGCCAACTTCAAACAGCCCAAACAACCCTTTTTATATGGTCAATTGGTCAAAATGACAACCCAAGTTTTGACTGTTCAATTTTCATCAAGTTCCCCATTGTCGATTGAGTGCTAGAGAGTGTTAGGAGCAATCAGAGAGCATTCCTAAACTTCTTAGGAGGGAATTGAAATTAAGCTTTCTCAATTTTCTTTCTTAAAAAATAGGGGAGCTCCTCTCATTTTCTAACTTCTTCCATACTCCAGTTCACTTCAATTGCCTTTGCACACTCCCTAAAGGGATCAAGTCAAGTGCACCCAAGCATTCACACAAGTTCCCAAAGCAAGAAGGAGTTGAATTCGATCAAAACCACAAGCAAGAGGAAGAGGTGTTGGTCCATAGAGAGATCTACTCAATCCCAAGGCTTGAAACTTTCAATAGTGCTTCATCTCCACTAGATGAAGCTACCTCATCGAACTCGAGCATCGATGATCACCTTCGACGAGGTATGGAATTTTTTTGACCATTAAACTTAAGAGGTGTTGGTCCTTTATGAAAGAAATGTTCATGACATGATAATTCCACTGCTGGATAGGCTTACCATTAGTATAAGATGGTGTGGGTAAAATCTTATTTCAATCCAAGATTAATCGAGCTTGGATCTTCCCTTAGATCATGGAAGGTCTCCATTGATCTCAGGGAAGAATAGGGAGAATCCTGGCCATCCATCCATGCATTTTGGATGAATGGTTGAGATTAAATGCACATTTTATAAATCCTTTATTATTTTAAATACCACGGGGTGATCCCTGACCGTTCGATCCTTGATCGAACGGTGATCAGCACATCTATACGCGCCTATGATGTGACATTTAAGTGGATGGCTCATGATGCGATGTGTGTAAAGCGCGCTGATCACTACTGCCGCATATCAAGTTGTGAGCTAAGGGGATTAGTTAAGGTTTTAATTAATTTTAATTAATCCCCTAAGTTTCAAAAATTCATATCTCCCTAAATAATAATTAAAAAATATGAGGTGAATTTTAATGAAAAGATAATTCAATCTAGAATATTCTAAAAATCTTTTTAATGGATTTTGAATTATATTTTTCTCTGATTTTGAGTTTTAATGGAAATCTTATTTTGCTAATTATCCTTTAATTAATCCTCTGATTAATCCAAAACTTCTTGAGTATAATTTTAGGGATAACTTTTACCTCCCCTAATTTTCTTGGGATTTATTGAAGGTTTAATTAGGGAATTGCAAATGCATTTCCTAATTAACCTCCTTATGTAATTAAAAATAATTAAGGGTTGGATTAGTGTTTTAATTCTTCATTGGAGTTGATTAAGGTTAGATCTAGTGAATCAGAGGGTTAGGGAATAATTTTGGGGTATTTCCCCTAAGGTATTCCCTAAACCCCTTTTCTTTCCATAATTCTTTCTTAATTAAGGGCTAGTTCATTAATTACTCTCTTAATTAATTTCTAAAAAGTCTAAAACCTTCTAGAACTTAATTAATATACTTTGGGTAGACTCTTAGGTGTTCAAGAGTTTAAGTTCAGTTAAGAAAATCAAAACCCAACTAATATGTTTGAGGGGTGTTTTGAAATTACTTAAGTTAAACCCCCTAGCTTAATTAACCATTAATCATGAGCCAAATTTCACTAGGCCATTTTCTTATTAGGAGCATTGTAAGTTTAAATTTTTTGTGTGTTTTTATGTCATCTCATTGGCTCATAATCATTTGGTTAATTATGCTAAGGTGGTGTAGGTAAGGGTTAATTAACTTGTTTAATTCATACCTTAACCTAACCAAAAATTTAAAATGAATCTAATCATCTAAAAAATAAACAAAAATGTCAAACACATGTTGGAATGGGTTAGGAACAACAAACTCAACTCACTTTTTCAAAATTAAATCAAATTCAAAATCAAACAAAAATCACATTGAATAAACTTTGATTTATTTTAAGCTTTCTTATTTCATAAGATTATCTTTAGGATTTAATTAAAGTGAATGTGTTTACATGCTTTCATTGATTTAGTTCTTTCCTCAACATGTTAAATTTGTATGTCATGTGGCTTCATGCATCCATACTTTTCAAAATTGAAATTCAAAATGAAAATGTTTACTTTATGTCAAATTTACATGTGTTGGCTAAAGTAATAATATGAGTGGCTATTATCACTATTAAATTCAAATTATTTTAAAAAATATATAAATCAAATGCCTAAAACTAAAAGTGTGTTATTTATATTTCAATTATAAGTTTGCATGTGAAGAAAAATATAAGGATGTGCTTAGCATAGGTCCTTCTCTTCTCTTTTAGTATAGTTTTGAATAAGATTTGGTAAGATGTGTGGTTCATTTGAAAAGAACCTAACACTTGCCTAATTTTATACCTTATTCATTCCTATACTATCACTTAAGAAGGGTACCTATGCTTGCACATATAAATTGCATAAACCAAATGAATCAACTAAAAATTTTTTTTGCATCCCTTCTTTTCCATTTCATCTCTTTTGTACATATGTTTGTATTTAAGGAAAGTGGTATATTAGTCTGGACAACCTCGAGGTTGTGAGGCTTTAAGTAGCCCTAAGTAGGTCTTGTATCTTACACCTCTGGTTAACAATGGCGATGTACTCACTTATGCCTTTCTTACTTTCATATGTGCATGTGAAAATTGGATAAGAAATCCTTTTTCTACTTAATGAAAATCATGCATCATAAACTTTCAAATTTCCTTAAATGAATTACTTAGCATGCATCATAAAGTATGTTAAACATTCTCATTTGTATGTATATATATGCTTAGGACTCATTCATATGCATGTTATACATGTTGGGAAAGAAATGAAGTGATGTATGTTTTGTGAATTTAGTTCATTTTATTTAATCTTAAAATGCCTTTATTTTTGAATGGGTTTGTTTATAGTTAATATAAACTTAGGATTAATTAAAACACTTAATCAAAACATTCACTAAATAAAACTAAAACATGAATCTACTTTAGAAATTACTTAGGTTAGGGAAGGAAAGAAAAGTTCCCTTCTCTTTCCCTCTCTTCATAACTTAGTAATTAATTGTAGGATCGACTCGAACCTAATCAAAACATTGAATACAATCAATCCAAAATAATTAAATCACTTAAATGAAACCCCCCTCTAAGTTGAACATGTTTCACACCTAGAAAATTCTAACTTAAAGTCATAGCTAAGCATACCACACAAACCTCCAAAGCACACACATTAGGCTAAGTCACCACTTCTAGCTTTAGGTTAGGGAGGTGCATGGTTTGATGCTTACTTTTATTTTGTGATATATGTTTTAGACTAGATGTTAGGATGTATGTGCATAGAATGAATGATAGGATGATCTTAGTCTAACCATTATTTTTTCAGGGATTGTGCTTAAGAGTATAAATAAAAATAAATATTTTTGTCTTGTGCCCTAAGCATAATCCAATAGGCCAAGTGGACTTAGTCACCCATGTGTGGGGTGATAAGTCCAATATACATGCTTGATTTGTTGGTTTGTTTAGCTTTATTTTGTAGGTGTTAGCTAGATTTTCTTTTCCTTTTCATATAAATTTTGCAATTAGGATTTTGGAATGACTGTTATGGGGATTAGGATGAGCATTGGTCATAAGATCCTATCTTATGCACCATGTGAAGCCTTGGAGCATCCACCTTCCAACCATCCAAAAGAAGAAACCAAAGAAGAAAGAAGAAAAGAAGATGAAAGAAGAAAAGAAGGAAGAAGGAGTGAAACTTGAAGACCCCCATAATAATGAATTACTTGCTTAATTGTAATTTAATTTATTTATAATCCAGGTTGTATAAGGGTAGAGCTCGACTACCCAATTTGTTTTTGGGTTTGTATGGTGGTACTTGACTGCAATGACATCTTATTCTTTTTGTGATTATATTTATAAATTGATTGATGATTTGTTTAGCTTATGCATTAAGTGGCATCATTTTTCTAGTTTCTTCCTTGCTTTATGTATGGCCTAGATGTGGATTAGGCTCTTTAGGGAAAAATAAATCTTTTACCAAACTTAACAACTCAAAACTAAAAATAAAGAATTCATAATATCACGTAAAGCTTAGGTTTAAAATCAAGATGAAAGAATTAGCAACCCATTGGATGAGTATTTCTTTTTACATCATGCACAAAGCATCTTATTTCACTTGATTGGAGGGCTTTCACCTTTGCTAGAGAAACTTGGCTTGACCTTTGAGAGCCATGGTGGAAACACACCTCCTCCCTTCTCACTGATTTTGGCCAATAACTTTATTTCTCATGCATTAGGCATATGAATCCTATTAGCCTGATTCAAAATTATTGTCCAAAAAAATAAAAATAAAATGAAATTTGAATTGCATTAGATTTAGGTCATTTGAAACATGTTCTTACATGATCTAGTCTCTTTAGGGAGTGAGTTTAAGGACTTAGTCTCTTTCTAAATAAATAATGATTAGCTATCTTGCATAAGCATAATGACTTGCTTATATATATTTAAAATCATATGAGGAGTTAGTTGATGGCTACTCCTAGGCAGTTGTAAGTCCAAGCTATCGGGTGTTTTGTCCTCTCTTATGGAGGCAAATCAATTACTCATTTTTGCCTTAGATTTAGGTTGTGCTTTCATCCCTCGCCAAAGATCCTTAGATTTAGGTTCTGAGGTTACTTCTCCCTTTGTGGGCCATAAGCATAAATCCTCACCTCTTAGGAATTTCTATAATCTCAAATAAATTAAATCAATTTCAAAAATATAAAGCCCAATCATAGGATAGTTTGAGATGCTCACTAGGTTTCCTAGCATCACGAGCATCTCCTAGTTATCTTTTTTTTGGCTTCGATAATAACTCCCTCTCTTTGATCAATCCCATTTAATCTTCAAAAATGAACTAATTGATTGATAGTATTTTTCTATTGAAATCTTTGAAGACAATGATCATTTACCTTAATCAAGAGTATTCCTAAGGGATCCTATCCCTTAGGGTGTAATTAACTATGGGGGCTTGCCCATGTAGGGAACTTAATGAACTTGGTTTAAAATAAACCCTACTTTACTTTTCTATTTGAAGTAGGGGAAGAATCTCTAGTACATATGTAGACCCATTATCCTTATGAGTCCTTATTGAGGTGATTAGGTCCATTAAAGGGTAGTAACTTATATCTCTCGAGATAGTACACAATTCCTCAATGGCGTACCTGATTACCTGAATAAGCACATCTACAGATCTACGTGGCATCCCAAAAAGATGAATTTTTATATTCTTGCATTTTTCTCCACATATTGAAAGTGACCATATATAGAAAATTTTTACCACAGACTTTTTTGGTGACTCCACTGGGGGTGGTTCCTTTCTCCATCTTTGGTAAATGATCATTGTCTTTGAGTACCGATAGTGGATTTGTACTTTGGTATGAATTTGAGACTATCTTTCTTTTTGTTGGCACTCAGCTTATTTCATTCTTAAGTTGAGTTAGCCAACATCATTAGGTTTTAGCACCTCACCTTGTTGGTCTTAAAACCCCCATTGGTTCTCCAATGGGTAAAATAAAAGATCTAAATAAAAAAACATTTAAAGACTTCCTCCTTATCATTTTTATGATAAGGAAAGGTTTATTCCAAAATAATAAAGGCAAAATAAAATTTCCATAAGAATGTAGCTTTTTTTAAAAAAACAACACCCTTTCAAAAATGCACATAATAAAATGTTTTCCACAAAATTTTATTACCCTTATTTAGCAATTCTCATAATTGTTACATGTAGGAATTTTTCAGAAATAAAATTAACAATATTTTCCAAAAGAACAAATGAACATCTTCCTTCAATTCATTTTGATGAAGATTTTATTTTCAAAATAAAATCATCTTTCCAAAAATCACAATCATAAAGTTTTCAAAAAGCACACATGATCCTTTCCATTCAATATACTCACACTTGTTGAATGAAAATTTCATTTTCAAACAAAATTAAATTTTCCAAAAGCACAAATGAACATCTTCCTTCAATTCATTTTGATGAAGATTTCATTTCAAAAAATAAATCATCTTTAAAATGAAAGTTTTCAAAAGCACATGAGCCTTTCATTCAATATACTCACACTATTGAATGAAATTCATTTCAATAAAATAAATTTTCAAAAGCACATATGAACATCTTCATTTAATATGAAATGTATTGAATAAAGATTTCATTCCCAACTAAAATGATATCATTTGGAAACCCCACTTAAACATATCCCACATATGATTAAGTTAGAATTCCATCTTTCAAAAGAAATAATTACACACAAAACAAAATTCTTATATTTCAAAAATAAGATTGATCTCCATTCCTAAATACCTAAATTTATTGAATGGAAGTCCTCTTTTCAAAAATTGGAACTTAATAATCATATTTTCAAAATTTTCAAACAACTTTGGAACTTCATTTAGCATAATCAAATTTGCTAAGTGAAGTCTCCAAATCCAAAATAAAAAATTTTCAAACAACTTTGGAACTTCATTTAGCATAATCAAATTTGCTAAGGGAAGTCTCCAAATCCAAAAACAAAAATTTTCAGACACATTTTAGAAACTTCATTTAGCATAATCAAATTTGTTAAGTGAAGTCTCCAAATCCAAAATCAAAAATTTTCAAACACATATTTGGAACCTCATTTAGAATAATCAAATTTGTTAAGTGAAGTCTCCAAATCCAAAATCCAAAACTTTCAAACACATTTGGAACTTCATTTAGCATACTCAAATTTGCTAAGTGAAGTCTTCAAATCCAAAACCAAAAACTTTCAAACATATTTGGTACTTCATTTAGCATACTCAAATTTTCTAAGTGAAGTCTCTAAATCCAAAATAGAAAATCATCAAACATATTTTAAACTTCATTTATCATACCCAAATTTGCTAAGTGATGTCTCCAAATCTAAAATCTAAAATTTTCAAACACATTTGGAATTTCATTTAGCCTACTCAAATTTGCTAAGTGAAGTCTCCAAATCTAAAATCAAAAATTTTCAAACAACTTTGGAACATTCATCTTGGCATACTCAAATTTGCTAAGTGAAGTCTCCAAAGCCAAAACCAAAAATCTTCAAGCACTTTTGGAACTTCATTCCTTAGCATACCAAATTCGCTAAGGAAAACTTTCCATTTTCAAAACCAAAACACAACAAAATTTTGAACACATCATTTTGAATTTCATTTGCATATACTCAATTTGCTAAGTGAAATTTCCATTTCATTACTATGGACTTCATCTTTATCATACCATATTTGCTAAAGTAAAGTCTCCACTTTCAAAAAAAATCAAAACAAAAATGAAACACTTAGGATTTCCTTAGCATACCCAAATTTGCTAAGGATCCTACTCTTTCAAAAATCAAAACATCAAAAAAAAAAAAGTGAAACACACTCAGGATTTTCTTAGCATGCTTAAATTTACTAAGAATCCCATTTTCAAAAATCAAACAAAACACACTTGGATTCTTCACTCAGCATACCTAAATTTGCTAAGTATAAATTCCAATTTTCCAAAATCAAACAACACTTCACAAGAAATAAGCAATCATTTTCAAACACTTCACTTAGCATACCCAAATTTGTTAAGTAAATTTCTAAAATCACCAAACAAAAACAAAAATCTATTGACCCTTACTTTAACATACCCAAATTTGTTAAAGGAAAGGGTCCTCAAATCAAAAAAAATCTAAATTCAAACAAACATGAACCTATGGAAGCATCCTTCTCAAAATATTTGAATCCATCTTTCAACATACCCATTTTTATTGAAGTTGGATTCATATTCAAAATTCCTCTTTCAATCAAAATTCTAAATCTTCTCAAATCTATTTGAACCCCACTTAACAATTCCAAGTTGTTGCATGTGGGTTCAGATTATCAATTCAAATTCTAAAAAAAAAAATCAATAATGACAAAAATCTGATCCAAGCTCGTTTCCTATTGTAGATCACACCAATTATATGGTAGCCGCTTTTCAGTCTTTATAGTTGATATGATATGGCAGGTTCACAAAAATTCAGTTTCACTTTCCCACATGGTATGGATTTGTCTTTGGACCAAGCCAACTTCACCAGATTGCATCATACACATGTTATCCACTTCGATAGGGGATTCGAGGGAGTGAGGATTACATGTGAGGGCACTCCCTCCACCATCAAGGACCAATGACCGGCATGAGTAATCCGGATTGATCTACCTTCTAATTCTGACATCTCCTCACTAAAGAGAAAAGTAGTGGTGTCCCCATAGCTTAGTAGACAGAGCAGTGCCCCAGCCAATGTGCCCCATGGTTTCTCGATGCCCTGAGTGACTAGCACCCTCTCATCTCTGCTCTAAGGGTAAGGCTCCTAATCTCGGATTGCCTCCCACTTTTGAGTATGGGTCTAGCTCTCACTCCTCCCATCCCACGACACAACATGTAAGAACAAAAAAACATGATCAAGCTGTGCCACACTAGGATTGCGGGAGATGGAGGTAGCCACCCGCTCAGTTGAGGAGTTCCTATTTTGACTTCACCACTTGTTATAGAAACCAGCCCATCCATCCTCTCGATAGAGAGGATGTTAGAGGATTACATCACCTCCACCGGTGAGGACTTGGAGCAGGAGGTCATATCGCCTCCTCATCTTGCACTAGGTAGTGAAGCTTGACGCTCGGAGCTCACTCATTTGATCCATTATCCCCTCAGTGGGGAAACATATCCTCGAGAGGAGAGGCCAATACAACTCACATTACCAGTAGGGAGAGGTAGAGGTTTAGTCACCAGTCGGCAGCTTCCACACTTATTAATTTTCCAACTCGGTGAGTTACACGCATCGACCATACTGAGAACATCCTACTTACTAGGACCAGTCATCACAGGAGGGCAGCTCTTATTCATAGAGAGTCAGTGGTGTCTCCACCCCACCACTCTACCCCTCGTTCTTCATCACCCCGTGTCAGATTCCGCCCATCAAAGGCCATGAAGGCCATATCAGGAGAAGTGCACCTGGTGATTGGATATAGAGGATCCTACCCCATCCACACCGCTATGGCAAGCTCTCCTGCTTGACCTTCTGCCCTATTGGTGGTGCAGAAGGAGTGGCGACCCCAAAGCATTGTGGTCATCCCTTCACCAACTCCGCCAATACAACATGATTTGGAGATGGTAGTAATCATTTCAGAGGTTATAGATGATAGTCCAGCTGCACCAAGGATAATGAGAACTCCTAGGAATGTCACCCCTCTCATAACTAGTGGCAATCAGGAGTGTCACTCATCTAGTAAGTACAGTCCACATAGGATTGACTCTCGGTAAGGTCCGTGCTCTCGCACGATGAAAGGATCACACGACCTAGATTATTTGTATCCCGATTGATCGTTTCTTTAGATGAGATAGTGGCACATTATTTCATGGAAAGAAGGAGATCTTGGGGTATGATTGGTCGATGAAGAGAAAGTGAACTATCTGAAGATGACTTGTTGGGAGACTCAGTCTATATATGGTTGATACTGAGGATCTCTTCGTGGGAGTAGTAAAAGCCATGGAAGGTGATGAGGTTGATAAGGCACCGCAAAGACACCCAACACCTCTAACATCAGTTGAGATAGAAAGATGAGCAAATAGATAAGGATGGCACGGTAGTTAGAGGACTTGTTAACATTAGTTTCAGTGCTTTAGAAACATACCCCATTAGTTCATCCTACTACAACATCAATCATTGAAGTGCATGTCTTAACCAAGACCTTACCTCCTGTTGAGCAAGCTAGCACTAGCATGTGTAGGAAGGTAGTAAAAAGTACCTCCATATAAGAAAAAGACATAAAATCTATGGTTGTGCAGCAAGTGAAGAAAGCATTGGCTCAAGCCTGGGGAGGTTCATCGGTTCCAAAAGGTGGACCCTACCCAAAAGAATTTAATGTTATCCAATACCCCAAGGGTTTCATGCCACCTTTCTTCAAAAGCTTTGATGGAAGTGGAAACCCAAGGAAGCACATAGCACACTTCAGGGCCAGTTGTTGTAATGCCGGGGGTAGTGACGCTTTGATTTTCTACCTCTTATTAGCCTAGCATTACTAATTGGTATGAACAGCCAAGAAAGATATTTGGAAGAGCAACTCTTTATTGGGTTTACTGAGCTTAGCAAAGGGTTACTTGTAGGTGATCATTAGCATGACCGTGAGTCCCATATTGATTATATTCTCGATGGCATAACTTGAGTATGAAGTGTGAATCAGAATCTAAGCAAAGATGCCATTGAGATTCTCTTAAAGAATACCCATGACCCGGCTGCCTTCATGCTTAAGGGATTCAATATCAAGATATTTGAGAAGTTAATCAATAAGGTGGCTAGTCTATAAGGAGAGGCCAAATAGTTGCCTTTTAAAGATCAATTACCTAAAGTAAAGCCACAAAAGGTCTATAAGAAGAAACTTGGAGCAGTGATAGCAGTAGATAAGGGGAAACAACTAGCTAGAGATTAGTCTGAGAGACCATGACCTCAGCAGCCTCCACCTCCTTTGCCACCACCGAGGTGGCCCTACCGGCCTCCACAATAACCTCCATGGCCAGCACTACCACCGCCTTAGCCATACCACCACAACAGCGGCACTCATACCCATCACCAGGTAGTTATGGTCCACCTACTTTTTTAGATAAGCTTAATAAATCTTATTCTTTTAAGAGAGAAGTAATCAGGAAGATCTTTAAGAATATCTTAAAGAAGATTGATTTTTAGCTACCCGAGCCTAGGAGGCCAGAGGAAGTTGGCAAAAGTCATGATCCAAACTTTTTCCCTTACTACCGTATGCTAGGCCACATTTTGGAGGATTGCTTCACATTCAAGGATTGGCTTGAACACAACTTCAAGACTGGTGCTGTAGTTATCCCAAAGGAATACCTTATGGAACAACCATCTAGTTTAATGAGGGTAATCCTTTGGGACGCATGTGATCCTACCAAAACCTAAGAAGGTTGGGATATTTCTTTATCCAAAATCTCTAAGAAGATCATCCAAAAGATCAAGAAGCTTTCATTTCAAACCTCCAACATCAAGGAAGGTTTGCAAGTTGCTAGTGCCAACTCTAGCAAAGGGGGAGCTCAGCAGCAGCAGCATGTGTCAGCCCGAGATAGCCC
This sequence comes from Cymbidium sinense, assembly GCA_021442155.1. Taxonomy (NCBI): domain Eukaryota; kingdom Viridiplantae; phylum Streptophyta; class Magnoliopsida; order Asparagales; family Orchidaceae; genus Cymbidium; species Cymbidium sinense. The sequence goes on from CM038224.1 coordinate 89,365,575, forward strand.
ATTAGCACAACCACCGACCGTGTCCAGCCTCTAGCCTATAGTTGCAGCTTCCACACTAGGGACTTCTTCCACTATAGCTAGCTCTACTTCTTCTACTAGTAAAACTCTTGTATCGATGGATAAGGGCATCAAATACCTTACCCCACTCACTTTACTTAATTTTTACTTTGTACCTCCTAATAATTCCAAGAAATTGAAGAATAAAGTTATTTTGAATTACATCTGTGTCACTTCAAATGGTTTATCTTCTTATATTCCTAAAAATAACTCTTCAAGTAAAAATAACTATAACAATTTTGGTCTTCCTCTTTTTGGTTCAGAGTTAAACTTTCCTACTCTAAATACTATGGTTTCACCTCTTGAGATAGACTTGGAATCATCGACTGAGGGTCCCATAGGAGAAGCTAGTGAGCGATGTGTAGGTAGAACCTTCCATTACCACATGAGATCACCGAAGTCAACCTCCATAGTGGCAAGGTTCTACCTCCTAGGACAACACCTCAAGATAGAGGGAAACAAGTCATTGGTATAGACGATCAAGAAGCCCTTCCACAGGATGCTCCACCCTTGGATATGCTTGTGGAGGACCAGCCCAAGGTGGACTATAATGTCTTTTCTCATCTAAGAAAGTTGCCATCTAAGTTAAGAATATACGACGCCCTTATCTTATCCAAAGAGATGAGGGAATCACTAATCAAGGCTCTCATTGATCCTGAAATATGCTTAGCTCAGCTAACTGCTTTAAGTGAGGAAGCACATTATACAAAAGAATCTCAGCGGATCACCTTCACAGATGAAGACCTTCTTCTATGGGACTTGGAGCACAACCATCCCCTCTACATTATAGTTGGCATGGATAGGTTCAAACTTGATAGAGTTCTCATGGATTTAAGTGCATTGGTGAACATTATGAGTCTAAAGACCCTTGCCTATTTGAGGATCGACATCTCCACACTCCGAGGAGATTGGATGATGTTGAGAGGATTCAATGATCAAGGTGCTTTAGGTTCTATAGTGTTACCTTTATAACTAGAAGACTGAAGCCAAGTTCTACATCTTTGATTCAAATACTTCATTCACTACCTTGCTCGATAAGCCTTGGATACATCAGATTAAGATCATTCCATCCTTCCTCCATCAGTGCATCAAGTTCAGAAAAGGTGGGATTGAGTACCGTGTCAATGGAGATGAAAAGCTATTTTTAGTTAGAGAGGTTGAGATTTATAAAGATACGACCTACTATCTTCCTCAAAACACCTTTTCTTATGAAATTGGATAAAATTCAGATGCAAAATCAAAGGAAAAAAGAAAATGAAGAAAATTAAAAGATAAAATAAAATGAAAAGAAAAATAAAAGTTCAAGTGAACTAGAACGGGGAATTGAAGAAGAAATAGATCCACATATCAAATTTCACCCACAATTCATTCCATTATATGGACTTATGGGTAGGATGGCTCAACATCCACCAGGCAGAGGTAGAGGTAGAAACAGAGGCTAGAGGTGGGAAGACCCCTCTTGCCACAGGTTCAAGTTCATAGGAGTACCCCTACTATTCATATAGACTTGGAATCCAACTTAGAGGATGAGTTTAATGTGATTAGTATACCAGCCAAGCCCTCTCAGTGGGTTCCATTGGAGGCAACTTTTAATGTAGACAGAGATGAAGACCAGGCCTCTAAATAAAGCAAAGTATTCGAATCAGGCTTATGTGAAACTATTAGGCAACTAGGAACCTTAGTTCTAACCTCACTTACATCTTAAAACGTTGAAGGTTTGGTAGTTAAAGAAGTCCCTAAGTCTTCCAATGACATGAAGCAAAAGAGGTTCTTTTTCGGTTCATCATCCTCAAGTCCTGAAGTTGATGTAGAACTTGAGGAGGATACTTTTAAAGAATTAATGGAATTACCATTTGACTTTTACTTGCCTTATGTTCATAATCTTATAGAAAGGTTTAATTCCTCATACATGGTCCAAGCACAGATTAGAGTATTTCAAAAAGCTATAGAACTAATGGGAAGCACAATCAAGAGGTGACTAGGATTCTATAAGGGGTCCAGAATGATGATGATTACTGCTTAGTTGTTACCAATCATTTGGAGTTTGATAGGTTCTTCTCACACACCCCCAACTCTTATGAGAATGTGTGTTTAAAACCTTAGATGATTCAGATGATCTAGAAATCAAAGAGGCACTGCCAGAGTTTGAAGAGGAGATTCATTCAACAATAGACAAGCTTAAAGAAATCAACCTTGAGATTGAAGAAAATCCACGTACGACATACAACAGTTCATTGCTGAATGAAGAAGAAACCAATGACTTAGTTAGGCTATTGATTGAGTTTAAAGACTGCTTCCATGGAGTTATGAAGAAATGCTCAAAATATCTCCTAACGTAGCAGTCTACAAGCTAACAATTGATCCTGACACTACCTTTATTAAGCAAGCTCCTAGACACATGCGATTAAAAATTGAACAGCAGGTCATGTTTGAAGTCAAGAAACTGATCGATGTTGATTTCATCAGGCAAGAAAAATATCTACCTGGTTAGCAAGTGCCATCCCAGTTAAGAAGAAGAATGACCAAATTTGCATATACATCAATTTTAGGGACTTAAATAAGGCATGTCCTAAGGATGAGTTTCCTCTTCCTATACCAGAATTAATGGTGGACATTGCCTCATCTCATGCAATCTTCTCTTTCATGGATGGGTCAGCTGACTATAACCAAATCAAGATCTCTCCTGAAGATGAAAGAAACACTATTTTTTGAACCCCAATTGAAATCTTCTATTATAGGGTCATGCCTTTTAGCCTTAAAATGTGCTACATACTAACTATGACTCGTGATCTTCAATGAACTCATCCATCATTAGGTTGAGTGCTATGTTGATGATCTAATAGTCAAGAGCAGAGAAAAGGAAGACCATCTCTTTAACTTGAGAGTAGTTTTTGAATGGTTAAAATAATATAACCTCAAAATGAATCCCCTGAAGCATGCATTCATAGTAGCTTTAGGAAAATTCCTTGGGTTCGTTGTTCAATACTGGGGAATAGAAATACATCCTGAAAAGATCAAAGCTATCTTAGAAATGCCACCTCCTAAGAGTTTAACTCAACTCAGATCCTTTCAAGGATGGCTGTCATATCTAAGACGCTTTATGTCCAACCTATTAGGGAGATGCAAGCCATTTTCAGCACTTGTCAAAAAGGATGCTAAGTTCAAGTATGATGACAAGTGTCAGCATACCTTCAAAGACATCATGCAGTATTTGGTGAAGTTGCTAGTTCTAGTAGCCCCTATCCCGGGTAGACCACTCATCCTCTACACTACCGCAATGGATGACTCTCTCGGTGGTGTATTGGCCCAAGCCAATGATGAAGGGAAGGAGAATGCTCTCTACTACCTCAGCCATCATCTGATTCCTACTGAAGTGAACTATCCACCTATTAAGAAACATTGCCTAGCTTTGATCTTTGCTTCCCAAAAGCTACAACACTATATGCTTTCTCATAAGGTGAACTTGATCTCTAGAACAAATCCACTGTAGTATCTCATGACATGGCCAATGCTATCCGGACGTTTGGCACACTAGTCCATGATTCTCTCACAGTTTGATATCACATTCGTACCCCTCAATGTGGTAAAAGGATAGACACTAGCGGATTTTTTAGCAACACACCCACTGCATGTTGATTCTTTGCTTAGTGATGATCTCCTTGATGAACAAATCATAAACTTAGGGGAGGCCAATAACCGCCAATGGGAGATGTATTTTGATGGTAACTTCTTTTCATAAAGGGGAAGCACCACAATCTATTCTCCCAGGAAAGGTAGGGGTAGGAATAGTTCTTCTAACTTCAAACTGTGATGTGATGAGATTCTCAACCCCTGCACCAACAATGAAGTCAAGTATGAGGCTTTGATTATTGGTCTGGAGTTAGCCATCACTATCAGTGTCAAGAGCATCAATATCTTTGGGGATTCTCAGTTAGTCATCAACCAGATTGCCGGGTCCTACAAGGTCCTCAAACCTAAGCTTCATCATTATTATGAGTATGCCATGAAGTTGTTGGCCCAAATTCTCAAAGTCACCATCTACAAAGTTCCCCGAGTAGAGAACACAGTAGAAGATGCCTTGGCCAAACTTGTTAAAGAATTGACATATTGTGAAGATGAGTCCATTTCAATAAGGCTCCAAAATAGACAAGTCATATCCCTTATTGATATTGAACTCATCAAGAGACTTTCTCTTGAAGGGGAGGTTACCGTTATTAAAATGGAAAAAGAGTTGGATTGGAGGCAACTGTTCTTAGATTATTTGAACACGGGCTAACTACCTCAAGAAAAGTCACAAGCCTATCAGGTGAACTAGAAAGCTCTCTCCTACACTCTCGTGGATGGCACCCTGCATCCTCCTGACATTATGTTGTTAGACAAACATGAAGCCCATGGCATTATAATCGAGGTACATTTAGGTCTACATAGTACATCAATTTGGTTTGAAGATGATGAAGATCAGCGACTTGGATACTACTAGATGATCGCATGGATGTTAGAAGATGCCATCGTTAGGTACACGTGTGGTCCTCCACCAACCACCCAACATTCTACACCCTACATTAGCTTCATGGCCTTTGAGTGTACCGACATTATATGTCCGATTGATCCTCCTTTTTCTAAGGGGCATTGATTCATCTTAGCTGCCATTGACTACTTTTCCAAGTGGGAGAAAGCCATCCCACTCAGAGAGGTCATAGCTCACCATGTGCTTCAATTTTTTAGAAACCATAATGTATATAGGTTCAGGGTGCCTCGATGAATTATATCTTGTAATGGTACTACATTCAAAAGCATGAAGCTCAACAGCTTCGCCAGAAGACATGATGTAGATTGGAGATACTCCACTATCTACTACCCAGAGCAAATAGCTTAGCAAAAGCATTCAACAAAACTCTCATCTAGATACGGAAGAAGACTCTTGATGATAACAAAACAATAGTTGGTTGAAGTTGGCTCACCGCACCACATACCAAACTCCAACTCCCTACCCCATTTTCCTTAGTGTATGGGTCTGAAGCCATTCTACCTTTAGAAGTTTAACTCCCATCACTAAGGATAGCATTGGGTAACAAGATCAATACAGAGTAGAATGCAAAGTTACGATTAGAAGAGCTCGAAGGTTTGGAGGAGAGTCGCCTATGGGCATGTTAGAATCTTGAGTTATATAATGCCAAAATGATTCAAGCTCACAACAAGCTGGTCTGCCCTAGGTTTTTCGAGTAGGAGAACTTGTATTAGTCCTAAGGAGACCAATTATTTCTCATCAAAAGATGGGAGGCAAGTTTGAACCCATTGGGAAGGCCCCTATGTCATAGAGAAGGCATACCAAGGAGGATCTTATTAACTTATTGATTACAAAGGGAAACACCTGATGCTTCCAATTAATGGGACTCTACCTAAATAAATATTATCCATGAAAAAAATCATGTTTGAAAATAATCATTAATAAAAAGAATAAAAATCTTATTCCATTCTTCAAATCTTCTTTTCTTTTGAAGCATTGGTTGCTTGTCTTGTGAATCCGCCATGACATGTTTAAGGTAGGTGTAAAAGTCCCTTAGTGGCATCCTATCCCTCTTTCACAACACAAACACAATCTCCCTGTGCTTTTAGAATAGGTGTAAGAGAACCTGAGAGGCATCCTATTTTGATTAGAATAGCTAAGTTAGGTATGAGAGAACCCAAGCGACATCCTTTCTTAATGGGAATTTAGTTTGCCATCCGTGGCATCATTTCTCAAACCCCTAGTGTTTTTAAGGTAGGTGTAAGAGTCCCCCAGAGGCATCCTATTCCTTTTAACACATGCATAACAATAAACACAAATCTTTTATCTTGAGCTATTTTGATGTGGAGCCACCCCATGGCACTCACTCATTACCTAGGCGGTCTACATGCTAGCTCGCTAGTATGTCACCCCAAGGGTCACTTATTTGGAAGATGTGAGTCCTGCTTTCTTCTTAATTCTTCAAAACCAAGGAGTTTTGTGAGGGTAGTTTTATTCGAAAGCCATATGCTCCAGCATATGTTCCTTTGAGAAGGAAGAGATTCTTCATTTGACTAGGAGTTTGAGTAAGTTCTGGTGGCACAAGTTTTACATAATGAAGATGATTTCTGTTTCTTACTTTTAGGACATCTTGGTAGATGAGTCAGCATTCTCTTGAGCAATTTGGATATATGATTAGCCATGTCATCTTCTCCAGGGTGTTGGATTAATCCCTTAGCGGCCCCATCCCCTACGGGCACTTTATTTGAATCACATCCTTTGTGACCTCATTTAGACACTCCTCGGGTTACTTTTTGATCGGACAAGTTCCCCTTTCCTAGTAGCCACCCTTGCGGTTGGAAAATTTGTTCAGCGGATGCACAAATTCTCCCTTGGTTTAGTAAATCTGAGATAGGTCTAGGCTGATATAAGCTCCTTCTCAATTTGATCCCTTGCAAACCAACAGGGTCCATGTTAAAATAAAAAAAATTAATTCTTTTATGGATTAGGAATTCATGCCCCCAAAGGCCCCTTTTCTCAAGCAAACATCCTATTTTTAGGGTAGCGTCAGTAGAACTCCCTATAGGAATTGCATGACTACCTGAGTTGAGATAAGTCCCCGGGTCGACACTCACTCTTAGCCTGGGTTCAATCTATTTTGTTACAAGCGTTACCCGTTATTCATTTGGAAGATATAAGACTATGATTCTTTCTACCATGATTGTCAAACCGACTGGTAGCTGTTCCTGCTCAAACCCACCGATCACCCTGGTCTTTTCTAGTGGAAGGTGAGTCCTGCTTTTCTTCCTTAAATTAATCATTACAAAGGCACCCTTTAGTTGGATAGTTCTCCCATCGTGAAGCTACTCCCTTTGGTTTAGTAAATCTGAGATAGGTCTAGGCTTTAGTGTGATCCTTTGCAAACCAATGGAATCCATCAAAACAAATAAATATAAAAAAATAAAATTAATATTGACTTTCTTTGACAAGTCCCCGGACATTCAATAGTCGCCTAGGTTGGTTCAATCATTTTCTTGCCAATAGATTACCTCGACAACTGGTCTCTACTTTGGAGGATGTAAGTCTATTATGCTTTTTTCCTAGTACAATTGCTGCATACTGAAAGGCATCCCTTTAGTTGGCTAGTCCTACTATGTGTTTAGTAGACTATCCCTTTGGATTGGTAAATCTGAGTTTTCCTCCATGGCTGCAGTTCATCGCAAACCAATAGGGTCCATCTCAAAATTCAAACCTAACAAAAATTAAAATAAATTCAACCCTCTTCCCTAGTGGAAATTTCTCCTCAACGAGACTCAAATCAAATCAAACTTCTCATCCCTTTGTGGATGACTTGGACCTGCTTCCCTAATGGAAGGTTCACACTCTATCCCTTAATGGATTCTTCCCTCTCTTTTATGTCCTTGACATAAGTAGAGCCACATTGTACTAAGCTCTAGATTCTTTGGGTTAGATAGATTGTTTCTATTAGTGCTTGTGATCTTGATATTTTGATCATTTTCACAACACCAACACATGTTCCTAGTCACACCACACCTATTGTTAACCTGATTTTTAGAATGAGCTCCCCTCCATCTTAAACATAGGACTTCTCTTAGATGTTAAGAGTTTTAAGACACATCTAGTGATTAGTGGACACTTAGCCTAGAAACTTAGAAGAGTTAGCCATAAGAATAGGTCATGCCTTGGGGTGTTGGGAAAATTTGCCAACCCTTAGCTTGAACCATTCCTCACCTTCCTTCAAGTCAAACTCAATCTTATTTGATTTTCTCCAAATTCAAATCAAATCTATGATTGAAACCCATGAATGAAATTCAAGTCCAAATCCTTCTAAGTCCTTAATTCTCTAAGGACTTAGCCAAAATCATGGTCAATTCAAACTCATGAGATTTTCTCATAACACATTTAAATTCTCATTTATATTCACATATATAAATGAAATATAAATTCAAACCTTCAAACTAAATTCTTAAATTCAAAATCAATTCATGAAATTTTCCTAAGTCCTTTAAGTTTTCCTTCATGGCTTAGCCAAAATCAACTCTAAATCAATTCAAACTCTTGGGATTTTTTAACAACTCATTTATATTCTCATTTATATTCACATATATAAATGAAATATAAATATAAATCAATCAAATCTAATTCCAATATTCAAGCTCCCTACTCCAAAATTTTCTAAGTCATTTAAAATTCTCGTTTTAATGGACATAGCCTAAATCATGATCAAATCACTTCAAATCCTTGAAATTTTCTCATGATCAATTTATATTCTCATTTATATTCACATATATAAATGAAATATAAATTCAAACAATCAAAACCAATTCCAAAAATCAAACTCAAATCCACCCAAAATTCAACCTAAGCTTTCAAGTCAAAATCTCTAACATAGCCAAATCAACTTCAAATCAAGCCAAACTCTTGATTTTCCTTCATGATTCAATCAACCCTACAATCATGAATCCATATATAAATACAAACTTCAATCACTTAACCAAAATCCAATTCAAAAATCAAACCCCAAATCCATTCATATTCAACCTTTGAATATGAAATTATCAAATTAATCCAAACCCATTTGACTTCAAACCACTTGCAAATGGATTTATATTTCAATCATAAGTCCATATACAAGTTCAATAAAATCAAGCTTTGACCAAGCCATTTGACCCTTTCACTTGACCCAAAGTGAGCTAAAGTACTATGATCCAAATTCTAATCCTAACCAAATTGGATTGAATCAAACTCACCCTCTCTCATCATGATCAACAATCCTCATGGGATGATCAATCAATCAAATAGTCGTCAAGCTAAAAGTCAACACTTAGCCAAAATGAAACCTAACATAGCCAAAATCCACCAAATAGATTGAAACCATTGATCTATTCATGAACTTTTGAAGCCAACATTTGAGCCTAACCTAGCCCAATCTCACTTGACAAGTTGACCCAACTTGACCTAAATGTCAAAATATGTCAAAACTTGATCTAAGCTAAATTGATTGAAACTAGGTCAAGTTCATTCCAAACCACTTATTGAACTTGACCAAAGCCTCAATTGGCCAACTACACCTAACCTAGCCCAATTGAGGGGAGGGGAGTGCAAGAAAAGTGGATCAATTCAGGTATGGAACAAACTTACTTATTATGATTTAGGACACTCCCTTTCACTCGAAGAATAAGATGACCTATCGAAGCAACAACTCTAGCTCAACTTGACTTTATCAATGGCCTATCAACGTAATGGCTCGCCTTGCCTCATCTGTTGTAGTTCACCTCGACCTTTCAATAATCAGGCTATGCTCACCATTAATGTAATGCAACAACTCGGCACACCCTGATACTATCGACATAGTAATACCTCTTGACAAAAACCCATCGATGCATCAACTCTTTATTCTCCCACCTGACCCATCAACTTGAACTTATTGACCTATATATGTATTACATAAACTAGATTGAGCACAAGTGATAAAATTGATGGTTAATGGATGGAATTTCACACAAAATAAAGTTAAATCCCTGGTTACAATAAAATTGATCAAAACTTTGTTGATTTAAAAAAATTGACTATTTTGATGCATCTAGAATACAAAAATTAATTAAATAAAGCTTTGTTGTGTTGTTTAACATTTGCTTGATTCAACAAATCAATCTTTAAGTGTGAGTGCTCACATATCAAGGTTGTAAAGCATCGACAACAACCAAATGATATTTCATGAAATAGACTGCACCAATGTTGCCAAAATATCAAAAATCTATCAAATGAGGCCTCCTACGATAAATTTTCTTAAGTCTTTATGAACGTCAAATGAGTCATTGCAACTCAAACAATTTAAACTTGAATTCACTTCAATCATCATTGAAGTTGTCCAAATAATCTCTATTTGAAAAATTGACAGCATCATTGCATCTGGAACATCGAATTTGCCTTGAATCGAAACCCATATTGCATAATTATCAATACAAAAATAATTCATCAAAATTCACATGAATTTCAAGATACAAGGCATGCAATTCAAGGTAGAGGATTAATAATATTTCTATAGAGTGATATATTGTATGATTGATCATATGAATATTCAAAAATTAAGCTTAGATCTAAAGTTTTATTAAGATGGTATCATTGTTATGTTACAATCTCTCTAATAATCATCCGCTCATCATTTCTTTTGTCCCTCACAATCTTGATGGTCCCCAAGTGCTACAAAGCCAATTAAAAGAAAGGAGGTTATTAATTTGCTAAAACTCCTTCCACCATTCGGCCAGACATCCAATGCAAATCCTCTCTCTCTCTCATCTCATTCATCCTAACTCCCTTCATGCTACCAACCCAAGCCAATTGACATCATCTTTCTCACCTCTTATTGTTCACAGACTATAACTAGGTCAAACCACCTCCTCCTTCACACCTTTGCCTCCCTTATCCAATCTACACAAGCACCCTAAGCCCATCACAGCCATACTTAGCACTCCCGCTAGCCTAGACCAAATCATTCCTCACCATTCATCCCAATCAACAAAGCCCAAAACAATACTCACCTTCCTAGCTGACTCCTTTACAACAGCCTCACATCTACCATCGAGAAGATGGAATCATGGGATCTTGATCGGGCGCATCATTATTTTCCTATATAATTTAAGTTAATAAATGATGAATTTTCTTCAATTTTTAAAACATCGTTTGCTACTACTATATGCTAAGCAATACAACGACTAGCCTTAATCAAAAGTTTTCTCTCACTATTGGAAGGTAATCAATTATAGGTGCTCGTTCCTATAAGAAATTGAGAATTAGATCTAAAATCCTCACAAAATGTGGGTAAAATCTCAATAGTGTCTTATTTATAATCCTCATCAACCTTCTAAACATTTCACTGACACAAATCTAAACCCTCTCATCAAGAAGTAAGGCACAAATTATCAGAGCCAACAGCACCTGATCCCTCATCCCATAGAAAGAAACTTAAGTATGCTTAGTGAAATAGACCAAAGTAAATCTCAATAACTTGATTAGTCTACAAAATGCAGAAGCATCACTTCTTCAAATAATCATTAAAGAAGTAATTATCTTATAGATATTACATGCACTTTGTTAATAGAAGCAAAAGTGGCTATATGGTTTACCTCCAAAATAGAGAGTAAATCACCCGACTGCTGGACTTATAACCATCTGGAGTGGCAGCCAGCTAACTCCTCATATGCTTTAAATCCATGAAAGAAAGTCATATGCTTTTGCAAGATGACTGGGTTGTTATTATTTAGAAAAGAAACTAAGTCTTTAAACCCACTCCCTGAAAGATTAGAGCATGAGGGGTATGTATAATGACTTAAATCTAATGCAAATTTTTATCAAATTTCATTTAATTTGGGACTCTTTATTTTGACAGGGTCTATGGGATTTTGTATGCCTAAATGCATGAGAAGTTGATTATGGGCCAAATCAAAAGGGAAAGTGGTGTTCTTCCATCATAGGCTTTCAAAGGTTAAGCCCTTACTATCTGACAAAGATGGAAGCCCTCTATTAATAAGAGTGAAATAAGATGATTATGCATGATATTAAACATACAACATTCAACTAAGGGGTTATTAAATATATTATTATCTTGATTTAATGCCTAGGCTTTTATATGAGGTTATGAGTTGTTATAGAGGTTTAATTATGAGATGTTAGTTTGTAGAAAGATTAATTTTATCCTAGAGCTTAATCATCAGCCATACAACAACAATCACTAATCATAAATAAACTACAAAAATACATGCTTTTTCTAATGCACTAAACAAATCATTAAACAATTTTTTAAAACTATCAAAAAAAGAATAAAATCAATAATACCATCATAACCCGAAATGTTATATACAACCCAAGTTATAATTACAATTACAAATGATGAATGTTATGGGGGTCTTCATTCTTCATTCTTTATCTTTTCATCTTCCATTTCATCATTTTATTCTCTCCCTTTCTTTCTTACTTTTGGCTTGATTTGAATGTGCTTGCTCCAAAGGCATCACATGGTACATAAGACTTGGTATTATAACCAATGCTCATCCTAATCCCCCATAACACTTATCCTATTCCTAATGCAAAATTATATTAAAGAAGGAAAGTAAATCTAGCTATATCTGCAAAACAAATGTTAGCTAAACACACCATACAAACCCAAGTAGTTATATGAATAATTTAGACTTAGCACCTTACACATGGGTATCTAAGCCTACCTATCCTAACTTGGGTTATGCTTAGGGCTTAGGCAACCTGCACAGTAAAAGTATTTATATTTTTATTACAATGGCCCCTTAAGCACACCCCCATATAGAAAGCATAATTAGGCTAATATCGGCCACCCAAACTATGCAGATACACCCTAACATCCAGTCTACAATAATACATCACAAAACAAGCATACATCAAACCACACACCGCCCTAACATAAAGCTAGAAGTGGTGACTTAGTCTAATGTGTGTGCATTAAAGCTTGTGTGGTACGTCCTAATTAGGCTTTAGAGTTGTAATTTTCTAAGTGTGAGGGATTTAATTTATCAAAGGTTGATTTCTCTTTAAGTGATTTAATTGATTTAAAGATTTGACTTAGTGTTTTCTTTTATTTCATATGGCCTACACTTAACAATTAAGTCTTATAAAGAGAAGAAAGAGAGGGAATCTCTTTTCATCCCTACCTTATATGTTTTAATTAATCTTAAGTTTAAGTTCACTATAAATGACCTTATTCAATAAGAAATACATCTTAAAGTTAATTAAAATGAGTTACTATCACATAACACATGTTTATTCATTTCTTTCCATCATGTATATCATGCATATGATTAAATCCTAAGCATACCTATACATACAACGTATGTATTAACACACTTAAATGATGAATGTAAAAAAATGTGTTTCGAATTTAAATATTTCATTTGATTGAATTATGAATGCATGTCTTTTTAATAGAAAAAGAAGAATTTTTCATCCATTAGCTAGGTACATATTCACATGTATAAAAGTTTTAAGTGAGTACTGGCTATTCTACACCAAAGATATCAAGACCTACTTAGGGCTACTTAAAGCCTCGTAGCTCCGGGGTGTCCAGATTAATATATCACTTTTCTTAGATACATATATATATGTATTAAAAACTACAAGGATAAGAAAACCCATGCAAAAGTTGTATTTGATTTATTTGATTATGATTCTTATTCATTGGTCACATCATACATACATATATATATGAGTTTTAAGTGAGTACGACATCATTGTTCTACAATGGGTACAAGACCTACTTAGGCTACTTAAAGTCTCACAGCCTGTGGTGTCCGTGAATATACCACTTTTCTCATATACATGTGAATGTATAAAAAGAACTGAAAGAATGAGAAGTCATGCAAATAGTCATATTTGATTTGATTATATGATTTACATATGTGATATGAAATTCTTCCTAAGTCTTAACATAGAGATGTATAAAAGTATATTTAGATAAATGTTGTGTCCTTTTCAAATGAATTATACATTTATAAATCCCATGCAAACCCATATAAGATAAGGAAAGAGAGCTTCATATTGCATATCTGATAGTATCAACACATGCAAACATATAAATACTTGTAATTAACATCATTCCATCTATTATAATTTAATTATGGGCTTTTAAAAATAACTTTTTTAATAGTAGTAATAGCCACACCTATTTTTAATTTAGATCACCACATGCAATTTGACATAAAAGAAACCATTTCATTTAGTTAATTTTAAAAGAAATGAATGCATGATTACATATGACAAGCAACATTTAACATGATTGAAAAGAAATAAAGGAACATAAGCACATGATCTCATTCATTCTAATCAATTCCTAAAGACAATCATACTAAATGGATACTTAAAATAAACCAAAGTTCTTAAATGACATTTTCAGTTTTGAGTTTGATTTGATTTAGGAAATGAAAGAGGTTTGCTGATCCTAATCACATTCCCCATGTGTGAGCTAATTTGGTTTAATGAAGAAGTAATTAAGTTGATTTTATGGTTTAATTAGGTTAGGGTATGAATTAAGCCAATTAATTATGCCTTTGCTACATCACCTTAAGTTAATTAACTAATTAATAATGAGACAATATGATTTGCAACAACATGAAAAGTAAATTTGTAATGCTCCAAAGAAATGAAAGAGGCCTAATGCTATTGGCTCATGATTAATAGTTGTTAGGTTTAAGGGATTTCACTTAACTACTTTTATGGTCTTCTCACACATGTGAGCTAACCATAATTTCATTATCTCCCACTTTGGGTTATTGAACATCTAAACAGCTATCCAAGATTAATTAAAGGTTGCTTAGGTATGAAGTGAATTTTAGATTGAGTTAATCAAGTTTGTTAATTAATAGATTGAATTCTTTGATTATATTTTGATTATAATGATAAAATTAACTTAGGGTAAGGGATCAAGGACAAGGCCTCAATCCTTAACCCCTAAGTCACTTCAAACACTCAATTATGTTTTGATTTTATCTTGGAGATTAATTAATTAAATTAATTACCTCATTAATCATTAACTAATTAAATTCCAAAGAGTGAAGAAATTTACAAAATGAATTAGGAAAAGTATCCCAAACACATTCCCTAAGCTCCCTTACTATTGAACATAGGTGATTAGGCATAAATAATTAATTAAACCATTATTCATTCACTAATTATCACTAATCAAATTAAGAAAGTGATTAAGGTTTAATCAATTGATTTATCTAATTAAGCAATCAATAAAATCCTAGAAAAATAGGCAAGACAAAGGTCATCCCCCTAAACATCTATAGAATTTTGGAGATCAATCGGGTGATTAATTAAGGAATAAATAAGCTAATTAAATTTTCAATTAAATCTTAATTAAGCCAAAATCATTGTTTAAAATTAATTAATAATATTTTTCTAGATTCTACTATGAAATATATTTAAAATGAGCCTAAGTTTGTATTTTTTTTGAATTTATTTAGAATTAGTTATGAATTTAGGAAGTTTCAGGATTAAAAAAAAAATAATTAAGCCTATTTAAAGCCTTAACCCCGTCGGGCCACATGGCGGCTGATGCGGCACACTTTCCACATGGCATAATGGGATTCGCTATTTAAGTTGTCACATCCAAAGGGTGACTCAGATGGCAGAGCATGTGGTAACTCTATGGACCGTCTGCTCTAAGATCGGATGACCACAATTAAACTCGTGGATCTGAAGGAAAATTAGCATTTCTATGCATGATCGGATTAGGACCGTCCATTCCGATCACACAAAATTGATGGTCCATGTTCTATCTCATTTCAAGCCATGAATGATGGCTATCATCCATCGATCATCGCTGGATCTGAGCTCACCTGAGCTCAGATGAAGATGAAATCAATCCCACACCTTCAGGGAAGCAAAACAAAGTAATGAATGGTGGAAATCGTGTGACATAACACTTTCTTTCACAAAAGACCAAGCTAGTTTCATTCAATGATTGGTTTTAATGGCATACCTCATTAGAGCTTGTGACCAGTAGTTCCAAAGATTGAGGATCTTTGTTTGGTATAAATGAAGCCCTGTTGAGCCACACGATCTTTGATTTGGTGTAATTTTCTTGGAAGACCAATGCACGAGGCATAGGTGATCGATCTTGGTCAGACTCCTACTTTTGGTTGTCGGGGGTGATGGGAAATGATTTGTTCTTGCTCATTTAGCTCCAAGGAAGGTGTGTGCCAAGTTAATTACACTTTGGTGGAGGTTTGAGCAAATAACAATCGGAGGTGATCTCCCTTATTTTAGTTTCATGTAAAATCAAGGATGGGGATTTTAGGGAGGTGCTCTAGGATGTCTCTCCTTGGCTGCTAGGGTTGAATGAGTGTGTGTCCATGAGTGTGATTGAGAATGAGGGGGGTATACCCCCTCATTCCTTAGATCAGATGGTAAGGGAAATTTTGGTTTTTTGGATTAATGGTTGAGATGGGGAGCTCGATTTGTGCAAAGAATCATGTTAAATGGCTTCCTTTGAGTGGAGGAGGGTGTGAGAGTGGCTGCCATGGCAGTAGTGGGTGTTTTATGGCTTTTCAAGTGTTCCAATGGGAATAGGGAGGTGATTTTACCTCCCCATGAGTCATGGCCGACCCAACCACCCTTGGGTTAGGTCATCTATGGTCCTAGGTGCCTAAGTGGACCTATGAATGGGTGCTAAGTGGCTATGGGGAGAAAATGACTAATGTGCATGTGTCTTATCTCATGGGATGCCCTAAACCCAAGGAAAAAATGATCATTTGGCTATGAATTTGATTTGGATAGATTTGAAATGGGTTAAGAGTGGGTTAGCTTAAATTTCAAGTGGTTTTGAGTTTATTTGATTTGATTTGGCTTGATTTTGCCTATTTAGGTCAAATTCGGTTAGGTTGGGTCAAGTTGACCAATTGATCAAATTAGGTCAAACCAAGGGTTGGGTCAAGTTCACATGACCAATTAGAGTGTATTGGTGTCATTGGTTTGATTCAATTTGCTTTGGATTTGATTATGGCTCATTTGGGTTCAGATAGGTCAAATTGGTCAAGTTGACCAATTTGACCAATTTAATCACATTGGGTTGGGTTAGGTGTTATGTCAAGTTCAATTGGCTAATTGAAAATGATTGTAGGCTTTGGTTTGGCTTAATTTGTATTTGGGCCAATTTGAACCTTTAGGTCAATTTGGGCTAGGTTGAGTGAAGTTGACCAATTGGTCAACTTGGGCTCAATTATGGCTTTGGTTAAGTTCAATAATCAATTTGAAATGAACTTGAGCCATTGGTTGTAATCAATTTGAATCAAATCATGATTTGACCTATTTTGGATTTTTAGGCCAATTTGGATCAACTTGGGTCAAATGACCAATTATGCTTAGTTTGGCTCAAGTGAACATTTGGTCATGTTCAATCATTGATTATGAGTAGGTTTGAATTAATGGTTTTAATCAATTTGGTATAAGGTGGATTTTGGCTAGTTTGGGTTTCATTTGGGCTAAAGTTGACTTGATCAAAGGCTAGGTTTGACTTAGTTTGACCCAATTTAATGCAATTGATCACCTTAGGGTGGTTATTGGTTATGTTGTAAGGTTTAGAATCGCTTAGTTCAATCCAATTTGAGTTGGATTAGAACTTGGTTCAAAAAGGTTCCTTTAGGCCACTTTAGGTCAACTGAGCCTAAATGGGTTAATTGGCTTGAACATGGCTTGATTCAAGTCTAGTTGAACTCACACATGAGCCTAGGATTGAAATATAAATCCAATTGTAAGTGGTTTGGAGCCAAATGGGTTTTGGTTCATATGACAATTTCAAGTCAAAAGGGCTAACTTAGGTTTGATTTGGGTTAACTTGGATTTGGTTTAATAATGGTGATTTATGTTTATATTTAAGTCAATAATTGTAGGAATGATAGAATCATGAAGAAATTCATGAGTTTTGAATTAGTTTGGGTATCATTTAGCCAAGTTCAAGAATTTGGCTAAAAGGGCTAAAATTGGGAATTTGATTTGATTTGGGTTTCAATCATTTGATAGTTACATTTGATTTATGATTTGGAATTTGATTGGAGATTTAATTTGATAATTGAGAAAATCAATTATATTGGGGTTGATTTGAATTTGGTTAAGACTAGGTCCATAAGATAAAATCAAAGGGCTTAGGAAGGAATTTGGAGTTTGAATTTAATCATGGGTTTCTATCATTTGATAGTTGGATCTGATTTTGGAATTTGGATTTGAATTTGAGATTTGATTTGAAAGAAGAAAGCAAAGATTTTGTTTGGGATATAGGGTAGGAAAGTTCTCGTAAATCTTAGAGGCAGAACCAATCCTTATGGCTAACTCTTCTAAGTCTCTAGGGTTAGGTTAAGTGTTCGCCTAATCACTAGAACTATCTCTAAAGAACTCTTAGTGTCTATAAGAGTCCTAGATCTATGATAAGGAAGTTGAGAGCTCACTCCAAAAGTGAGGTCAACACCAGAGTTACTGCTCAAGTGGGCAAGCAAGAGAGGAGGAGGTTTACTAGACAGTCAACAGCCTCCACTTTGATGGATTTCCCTGATTGACAAGCTATTAGTGCTGATCATTCTAACCGCATAGTCCTTACTGATACTATCAATCATAGGAGGAGATCTCTGAGGGTGAGAGGCGCGGTGCCACCCACACTACACCACTCCGCTCATCGTCCACCTTTGCAAGTTCAGGTTCCATCATCCACAGTCCCCATAAAGTTTCACAAGCCCCCTTCTATGAGAGAGAGCTTCTCCATTGGTGATCTGGCTATGGCCCAAGGATCCCACTCCATCTATTCCACCCATTGAGGTGACGTCAAGCTCCCTTACTTGACCTTCCACTTCAACTATGGTGAAGAAGGAGTGGTGACCTAAGAGCATCGTGGTCGCTCCGCCATCATGTAGTTGGAGGAAGAGAGGGCAGGGGATACCAAGTTAGGTGTAGTTGGACAATTAAGGCTTTGTTCAAGTTTAACAAGTGATTTGGAATGAACTTGACCCATTGGTTTCAATCAATTTGGCTTAGATCAAGTTTTGACACATTATGACTTTTTAGGTCAAGTTGGGTCAACTTGGGTCAAGTGGTCAATTGAGCTAGGTTAGGCTGAAATGTTGATTTGGTCAAGTTTAAACATAGTTCATGAATGAACTTAGATTAATTGTTTCAATCTATTTCGCCTATGGTGGATTTTGGCTATGTTAGGTTTCATTTTGGCTAAGTGTTGACTTGGTCAACCCTTAGGTTTGACTTGGTTTGAACCAATTTGATTGATTGATCATCCCATGATGATTATTGATCATGATGAGAGGCATAGGTTAGTTTCATTCAATCCAATTTGGTTAGGATTAGAATTTGGCTCATAAGGGTACTTTAGGTCACTTTAGGTCAAGTGAGCCTAAATGGGTCAAATGGCTTGGTCAAAGCTTGATTTGAGATTGATTAAACTTTTATATGGACTTATGATTGAAATATAAATTCATTTGCAAGTGGTTTGAAGTCAAATGGATTTTGATTCATTTGATAATTTCATATTCAAAGGAAGAATATGAATGGACTCCCCTCCCCTCAATTGGCTAACTAGACCTAACCTAGCCCACCATCTCAGAGTGTCCAGTGCATAGACTCTACACAACTCAGTCCAGTAGTCAGTCATCAACCATCTTATGTCCCAATAGAGCAAGGTCAAGTTGATGCTCCTTAGATGACATTCTAGAAGACCACCGTGTTGTAGTTAGATAGTTGGGAGCGATCTTTCTGATCAAGAATAAGGTAGGGTCAATTTTGACCCCGATGAGGATGACATATTGGATGACCTAGTAGAAGTCCACATGGTTGATACCCAGGATACCTACATAGGGAACAACAGCCGAAGGTGTTGTAGTTGAGGAAAGTGCCACATCTCACTCAACTCACACCTCCTCTAGTAGCTCAAATAGAAGGATGATCAAATTGACATAATGAAGAAGAAGGTAGTAGAGTTGTTGGCAGTAGTTCTAGCTTCATAGAACCAAACCTAGTTTCACAACCTTCCCCATGGCGGCTGATCGGCTAGAGCTAGTACATACCTTAGATTATCCTAAGTGCACTCCCATGGATGATGATGTTGGTAGCTTACATAGGAAGGTCACTGATAGTACCTCCATGCATAAGAAGGACATAAAGAAAATGGTGGAGCAACAAGTAAATGAAGCATTGGTACAAGCCCGAGGGAGCTTATCTGTTCCAAAGGGTTGACCTTCCCTAAGAAATTTGATGTAGTTCAATACCCCAATGGTTTTGTGCCACCATCCTTAAAGAGTTTTGATGGCAGTGGGAACCCAAGGAAGCATATTGCACTTCTGGGCCAGGTGTTGCAACGCCGATGGCAGTGATGCATTTCTCTTCTATTATTTATCAATAGCTTAGTAGGTGTTGCATTTGATTGGTATGCCAAACTACCCAATAGTTTGGTGAAGACCTTTTTCGAGTTAGAGCATCTCCTCATCAAGAGATTTGTAGGAGCTTAGCAAAGGGTAACTGTAAGTGACCTCATTATAAAGAAAAGAAAACTCGATGAGTCCCTTATTGATTACATTTTTAGATGGCATGACCTGAGTATAAAATGTGATACAATTGTTCGAGCAACATGCGACTGAGATTTTACTTAAGAATATCCATGGCCCAATCACCTTCATGAGGCTTCACCATAAAGACATTTGAGAAATTAATCAGTAAGGCAGCTAATCTATAAGAGAAAGCCAAACAATTACTCTTTTCAAACCAATCATATAAGCCTAAGCCTCCAAAGATATTTGAGAAGAAGTCTAGGATAGTTGTGTTAGTGGATAAGGGGAAGAAATAGCCAGCCAAAGCACAGTTTGAGAGGCCCAGATTTTAGCAGCCTCCACTTCCACCTCCTCTTCCACCACCTCAGCCACTATACCAACCACCACCACCACCATAATAGCCTACTCAGCAGTATCCATATCCACCACCAAGTAGCTACTTTTACCTACTCTTACTAAATAATTAAGCAAGCCATACTCATTTAAGAGGGAGGTAGTCAGGAAGATCTTCAAGAATCACTTGAAGAAGCCAAATTTCCAACTACCCAAGCCTAAGAGATTGGAGAAAGTGGGCAAAAGCGATGATCCTAGCTATTTCCCCACCACTATATATTAGGTCATGTCTCAGAGGATTACATTACTTTCAAAGACTAGCTTGAGCATAGCGATAAGTCAAGAGCTATAGTCATCCCTAAGGAATACTTAATAAATAACCATCTAGTTTTATTAGAGTAATCCTTGGGGATTCTTCTAATCCTCTTAAGACTAAAGAAGGTTGGGATATTTCTTTATTTTGAACTCTAAGAAAATCATTTATAAAATTATGAAATTTTCTTTGTAGGCGCCTAAAGCCTCTAACCTCCAACACTAAGGAAGGTTTGCTAGTTGCAAAGGACAACTCAGGGAGAGTGAAAGCCCATTAGCAGCAGCAACATCCTTCACTTGCCTAGGATAGATCCATAGTGCAACCACCATCTGAGTCTAACACTCCTTCCACTGTTGCAGCTACTACTAACTCCACTAGCTCTTCTTCTACCAGCAAGAGCATTGTATCTGCGGATGAGGGCACCAAACCCCTCACTCTGCTTACTTTACTTGAGTTATATTATGTACCACCTCCAAAATTAAAAAATTAATGAAGAAAGTTGATTCCACTTACATTCTCTCTACTTCTGATGCTCCTAGTTTCATTCTTATTGAAAGCTCTCCAAGTCAAAATAATAATTGCTCAAATAATTTTGATCTATTCCTCTCTGATTTAGAATTGGATTTTTCTTCTCTGAATCAATCGAGTTCACCTCTTGAGATTGACTTGGAGTCATCCAACTCTGAGGATCCTTTATGAGAAGCTGTGGGTATACCCGATGAGTAGGTAGAACTTTCCACAAACTCATCATTTCAAGAAGTCACTGAAGTCAACCTCTGTAGTGGCAAAGTTCTACCTCCAAGGGTAACACCTCAAGATAAAGGTAAACATGTCATTAGTTCCAGTGAGCAAATAGCCCCTCCATAAGATGCTCCACTTACGGATATATTTTGGAAGACTAGCCCAGAGTTGATTACTAATGTCCTAGCACATCTTAGAAAGTTGCCAACTAAGTTAAGCATATACGACGTCCTTATCTTATCCAAAGAGATGAGGAAATCTCTAATAAAAGCTTTGCTCGATCTAGAGATATGCTTAGATCAGTTAATCGCTACTAGAGAGGAAGCACACTACCCAAAGGAAATCTTAGAAGTTACATTCAGTGATGAAGACCTACTTCTAGAGATGATCGAGCACAACCGTCCTCTCTGTATTATAGTGGATGTTGGAAGATTCATGCTATCCAGAGTTCTAGTTGACCCGACTGCATCAGTCAACATTATGAGTCTAAGAACCCTTGCATACTTAAGGATCGACATATTTAAACTCCAAAAGGAGAGGATGATGTTGAATGGATTCAATGAACAAGGCGAGAGGGCCTTATGCTCCATAGTGTTGCCACTATAGAAAGATGATTGGAAGATTGAAGCCAAGGTTCACATAATAGACTTAGATACATCTTTCAATATTTTTCTTGGGAGACCATAGATACGTGAGAATGACAAAGTTTCACCCCCTTTACATTTGTGCATCAAGTTCATAAGAGGTGGAATCGAGTATTGTGTTAAAGGAGATCTCAAACCCTTTGTAGTCCATGAGGTCAGGATATATGAGAATGCAGCCTACTACCTCCCCCAAAACCAAAAGTCAATTCTCACAAGCTTAGTCAAAATCCTCATATGGGAGAAAAAAGAAAAAAGAAAAAGAAAAGAAAAGGAAAAAAAAGAAAATGAAATAGAAAAGAAAAGGGAGTGAGAAATAGACTTAGAGGAGGAAGTAGAGCCTGAGATTAGATTACACACACAGTTCGTTACTCCAATCAAATAAGTGAGGAGGATGACCGACCTCTACTAGGATGAGGAAGAGACAAGTCTAGAGGAAATCCCAGAGGTGTAAGACCTCCATATTTACCACCCACTAGAAGATTTGTCATGGCTACCAAGAGTACACCTACTATCCATATAGACTTAAAATCTAGTTCAGAGGATGAGTTTTATATGGTTAGCACACCGGCCAGCTATTCTCGATAGCAATCCATTGGAGGTGACACTTGAGCCAGACTGTGATGAAGATCGGATTCCTAAGCAAAGCATAAGTGTATCTAAGTCCTCCTTGTGTGAAACTATTAGGCATCAGTTAGGAACCTTTACTCTAACTCCACTTTCCTCACAAAGGTTGAGAGTTTGGTAGATAATAAGGCCCCTAAATCATCCACAATTGTAAATATTCAGAGGTTCTTTCCTGGAGCATCATCCTCAAGTCAAGAATTTGATGTAGAACTTAAGGATGATTCATATAAAGATTTAATATAATTACCTTTTGATTGGTACTCGCCTTGTGTTCATAATTTAACAAAGAAAGGATTAATTTCATATACATGGTCTAAGCACAGGTCAAATTACTTCAAAAGGATATGGAAAAATAATGCAAAAGCTCTCAATCAAGACCAGGACTAGGTTTTGGCATGATAAGCCCAGTTGATGATGATGATTACTGCTTATTCATCACCAATCATTTGGAATTTAATAGGCTCTTTTCAAATCACATTAACTCATATGAGGAGGTGTGCTTAGAAACTTCAGATGATCCATGTTGCATGCTAGAAAACTAGTTGCACAAATAAAACTTTATGCCTTAGCCTTGTTGAGAAATCTAGTACACACACAGATATTTGAAGAGAGAACAAGAAACTCCATGATTTTTATGTGAAAAAACCCTGAAAAGAGGGAAAAACCATGGTTCCTAGCCTAGTAAAAATGTTCCACTATATATCTACTTTGAAGTATAAAGTTTAAATTTTTTGATAACAGATTATAGAGTTGTATGTCAGAAAGCCTGATCAATGAGAATTCCAGAATCAAAAATAACAACTATGCAGTGGTAGTTGGGTTGTAATAATTGTTGGATGATAAGAACTAGTAGTATCAAGGAGGCTAGCATCATGGTCTAGAAGTAGAGGAACTTAGCCTGATGGCGAGAAGGCCTCATGCCAGCATTTTCACCTCCCCTGGCTAATGATCAATCTTGGGGGAGATGCATTTATCATAGTCTTGGCTATCGTGTTTCTCATTAAAGTTGAATTATCTCATTTTGAGACTCTTCCATTTGGTGAATATGATCTTCTAGAGAGGTTCCCGTTGCACCTTCATCGACAGGGTCATGCCTATCGGGGAGAATTGAGGCAGAAGCTTAGTGTCTTTGGTTTAAGGATTGGTTTCGGGAGTGATGGGAGTTGGAGTGGGAGGCTCCTTTATTGTGAGTGCTGTGCCTGTTAGCCATAATACAGGTGTTCAGAGATTACAATTGTAGGATTCACTTTCCCACAGATGGTGCCAAACTATCCTCATCGGATCGACCGAATTTGGAGGAGATCAAGGATCGTAGTTCATATGATGAGGCTCGATTTTTCACTGATAATTTTAACTCATCCAAAGTTGTTCTTCATGGTATTTACTTGATATGAATCATGCCAAAAGAAATCCATCTTGATTTTTTGACCTATTCGAGGTTATTTATCATGATAAAAGAAATTTATCTTGAATTTTTGACTTACCTGAGGTTGTTTGTCATGATATTACTTGATGACATTAACTTGTATGGAACATGTCAATAAATCTGCCAAAGATTTTTGACCCATCCGAGGTTGTTTGTGAAAGTGTTACTTGATGACATTAACATGTATGGAAGGGGTTGAATCAAATCCGCTAAGGATTTTTGACCCATTCGAGATTGTTTGTCAGATTATTACTCAATGATATTAACCTGTATGGAAGGGGTCGATTTAAATCTTTCAAGAATTTTTTACCCATCCAAGGTTGTTTGTCAAAGTATTACTTGATGACATTAACTTGTATGGAAGAGGTCGAATCAAATGCCAAAGATTTTTCACCCATTTGAGGTTATTTTTCAAAGTGTTACTTGATGACATTAACCTGTATGGAAGGTGTCGAACTGATTTCACTGAGCATTTTTGACCCATATGAGGTTGTTTGTTATGATGTTACTTGATGATGTTAACTGTATAGAATAGGTTGAAAGAAATTCACCAAGGATTTTTTACCCATTTATGGTTGTTTGTCAAAGCATTACTTGATGACATTAACCTGTATGGAAGGGGTCGAATCGAATCGGATTGATTATACTCTGATTGGAATGAGGTGATTGCCATGTGTATCTGAATCAAATATGAAAATTTGGTTTGTATTTAGACCGTTACTACACTTTTTGGATCAGAATTATAGTCTTGTCCAATGAGTAGAAGTCTAGTTGAAGACTGTATAAAGAATTTTAATCTTGCTTAAGAGTTTCTTATGACATCTTATATATTTGTTGAAAGCCTCTTCATATTGCCTTACTCATCATAAATATAATATATAGAATTAGATGATAGAAGAAATGAGCTTTCTAATCATAATTATGCCAGAATATCATCATTTGAATGTTGCAATCAGAATTTCTCCCCAATCTTGACTTGTTTATCTTAGGACTGGTAATCAAGTGGGTTGCCCCCCCCCCCCAAGTCCATGATTGTTCCCCATATATTGCTCAAACTACTTTTGATGTGCATTGATAGCCTCGTTAGCAAAAATTTATGCTTCCACATGATAAACCAAGTCGGCATATGAGAGAATTGTATTACGCACTAGTGATGAGTAGAAAGGCCCTGGATGGAGTCCTCCAAGAAAAACTCCTCTTACCAATTCAGGGTCCACCCTTGGTATCTGGCAAGCTTCTATGGAGAATTTCTAGAAGTACTCCTTGAGTGATTCATCTTCATTTTAATTAATTCCTGAGAGATTAGAGGAATATTTAATGATCCTTCGATTCCCAATGAACTATTCTACAAAAATCTTAGCGAGTTCATCAAAAGTATAGATAGATCCCCTTGGAAGAGAGTAGAACCAAGTGCAAGCCTAACCAGGGTGACTAGAAAGACCTGACAAAGCAATGTGTCAGGAGCTCGTTGGATGTGCATGATGGTTCTATAATGGTCAATGTGTTCATATAGGTCGATTTCCCTATCATAGGAGTCGATACTTAGAAGCTTGAAACCTACTGGAATAGGATATTGAAGAATTGCTTCAGCTAAAGGTAAAGACTCCTAATAGCTACGATGAGAGGGAATATGATTTATATCTTTGAGGTGAAATTCATCTCACATTAAACATTGTAATTTCACATGTATAACATGACAGGTGAAATCAGCAGGGCAAGAATGTGTCAAGCCATCCATAATTATTGGTGGGTTAGAGATTTATTGAGCTGCAAGTGATGGATGAGTATCCCACAAAGATCTATTCTCTCAAACTATATCTGACATAATGGTTAATTTTATTAACATTGAAGAAGTTATTGTTTTTAATTATTTGGCATGCATTTTTCGATGATAGAGATGATATCATAAAAAAATAGGGAAAGAATGTGTCAAGCCATCCATAATTATTGGTGGGTTAGAGATTTGTTGAGCCGCAAGTGATGGATGAGAAGCCCACGAAGATCTATTCTCTCAAACTATATCTAACGTAATGGTTAATTTTATTAACATTGAAGAAGTTATTGTTTTTAATTATTTGGCATGCATTTTTCAATGATAGAGATGATATTATAAAAAATAAGGGGAGGGGAATTTATATATCACTGAAAACTTTACTAGTTGAAGTAGCCTGATATCGAAAACAATCTGATTTTGAGTCGAGACTAGCCTAAATCAAGCACTTAAAATATAATTGAAAAACTTTGAGATATCAGTCGGATCTCTAAATAGCTCTTAAATATGGAGTTTTTATAGTCAAATCAAGCATCTTGATGAGCTGAATCTAACAAGCCTACGATCTCTTAATTCTGACTTCATTTGAGCATTCAAATACTTAAAAATATCAGATAATCGAAAGAATCATTTTGAGTCATCCAATGAAGTGGTTTGGATTTTGCCTGTATTTATAAAAATGACTCCCATAATCTATAAATAACCCCTCATTCTTCACAGGGGCCCGCAAAAGAGAGAGCTTTGAGACTCAAGAATATCAAAGCATAATCGCCACGGTCAACGAGCCACCATCGACCATCATCATCGGTACCACCGCCATTATCACCGCCACCTATCACGCTGCCATCATCGCCAACCAACACCGCCGGACGCCTTTGGCAACTACCACCGCCATATCATCGCCACTAACCGCCATCGTCCATCGCCACTCACCGCCGACCACAACCGTTGTCACCGCACTAACTACCAATTACGCCATATGCTATTTAGCTACCACCACGACGCGGACCAACCCACCATCAGGAATACGATTACTGCTGATGCCTTTATCATCATGTCATTACTCATTTTCGCTGCACCACCACGTTAATCACTACACTGCACCACCACGTTTACACACTATCCATCATTTATTGCCATACCCCACCATGGTCATTATCAAGCCATGCTAATTACCGATAGTCGAATTATCCGCGCTTCACTATCTTGCCCACCGCCACCCGACCATCTTTCATTAGTTTTCATCGAATCATCAGACTACCACCTCAAGCAAGTCCTTTGTCGCTAATCCAGTGAAGCTTGTCACAAAACTTATTCTTGTAAGCTATCCTTCTCCAACTTTGGAGAAAGGATAATAATTATAATAGAAGCTGATATAGTGAAATTATTTCCAAGTGGGCTAGGCCCCATGGTTTTTCCTTTTTTGGATTTTTCACTTAAAAATCCTGAGAGCTCTCAAACTCTTTTACTGTGTGTGCAAAACTTTTGTGTAATACTAAGATATCAAATTCTCCTACTCTACTAACCCGAATCTTCATGTACGCAACAATCCAAATGATTTCCAAGTCAAAGATGCACTGCTAGAGTTCAAAGAAGAAATCAAGTCAACAATAGAAGAACTCAAGGAGATCAACTTGGGAGCTGAAGAAAACACGTCTGACATACATCAGTTCCTTGTTGAATGAAACTGAAACCAATAACTTAGTTATGCTACTCACTAAGTTTAAGGACTACTTTACATGAAGTTTTGAAGAGATGCCTAGATTAGCTCCTAACGTAGCGATCCATAAGCTAGCAATACATCCTAATGTTAACCCTATTAAGCAAGCTCCTAGATGCATGCAATTAGACATTGAACAACAGGTCATTTCTAAAGTCAAGAAATTGGTCGATGCTGATTTCATTCAGGAGACAAAATACCCCACTTGGTTGGCTAGTGTCATCTCAGTTAATAAGAAAAATGGTTAAATTTTCATATGCACCAATTTTCGAGATCGAAATAAATTTTCACTACCAATACCAGATCTGATGGTGGACATTGCCTCATCTCATGCAATTTTCTCTTTAATGGATGGTTCATCTAGATACAACCAAATAAAGATGGCCCCTAAAGATAAGAAAATTATTGTATTTAAAATCGATCAAAATCTATTGCTATAAGGTCATGCCTTTCAACCTTAAAAATACTGGTGCCACATACCAGTGGGCTCGTGACTCGAATCTTTGATGAACTCATTCATCATCAAGTCTAATGCTACGTCGATGATCTCATGTTCAAAAGCAAAGAAAATGAAGACCATCTCTTTGACTTAAGAGTAGTTTTCAAATGGTTAAGACAATTTAACCTCAAAATAAATCCCTTGAAGTGTGCATTTAGAGCAGCTTCAGAAAAATTTTTTGTGTTTGTTGTTCGACACTATGGAATCAAAATTGATCTAGAGAATATTAAAGCAATATTTGAAATGCCACCCCTAAAAGTCTAACTCAACTCAGATCATTCCAAAGGTGATTGGCGTATCTAAGGTGCTTCATATCCAACCTATCAGAAAGATGCCAGCCATTTTTGACAATTATCAAGAAGGATGCCAAGTTCAAGTAGGATGACAAGTGCTAGTATGCATTTTAAGATGAAGTATGACGCTAGTTCTAGTAGCCCCTATCCCAGGTAAGCCTTTGATCCTCTACACTGCTTCATTTGATGACTTTCTTATCACTTTCTTGGCTCAAGCCAATGATGAAGGGAAAGAGAAGGTGCTCTACTATCTCAATCTTCATCTAATTCTTGTTGAAGCAAATTATCCACCTGTTGAGAAGCATTGCCTAGATTTAATCTTTGCATCCCAAAAGCTATGACATTATATGCTTTTTCATAAAGTAAACTTGATTTCTAGAATCAATCTGCTATAGTATCTCATGTCAGGGCTAACGCTATCTGAATGGTTGGCACATTAGTCCATAATTCTATCACAGTTTGACATCGCTTTTGTACCCCTCTGTGCGGTGAAAGGACAAGCACCCATGAATTTTTTAGCAGCACACCCACTTCCTGCTAACTCGCTTAGTGATGACCTCCATGATGAACAAATCATGAACTTAGGGGTTTACCACTGGGAGATATATTTTGTTGGTGTGGCTTCCTCTAAAAGAGAAGAAGAACCACAATCCACTCTTCCTGGAAAGGCAAGAGTTGGAATAGTTCTCCTAACTCTGGACTGCGATATGAAGAGATTCTCATACCATCTATCTGATCCTTGCACCAACAATGAAGTCAAATATAAGGCTTTGATTGCTGGTCTGGAGTTAGCCATTTTGCTAAGCATCTAGAACATCAACATATTTGGGGATTCCTAACTATTGGTCAATCAAATCACTTAGGTCCTATAAGGTTCTAATGCCTAGACTTCATCACTACTACAAGTATACAATGGAGCTGTTGACCCAAATTCTAGAAGTTACCATCTACAAGATTCCTCGAGGAGAAAATGTCATACTAGATGCTTTAGCCAAGCTTGCTAAGGAGTTGACATGTCCAGAAGATGAGTCCATATCAATAGAGGTCCAAAATAGGCAAGTCCCGCCTCTTATTGATATTGAATGCATTGAAAAATACTCTCTTGAAGGGGAGGTTATAGTTGCCAAAATGGGTTGTTGACCTCACTTTTGGAGTGAGCTTTCAACTTCTTCATCTCAGACATAGGACTCCTTTAGACACTGAGAGTTTCTTAGTCTTAAGACACTTTTAGTGATTAGGTGAACACTTAACCTTACCCTAAAGACTTAGAAGAGTTAGCCATATGAATAGGTTATGCCTTAGAAGTATTAGGAGGACTTGCCTACACTATAGCTTGAACCTAATCCTTGCTTCCTTCTTTCAAATCAAACTTCAAACTCAAATCTCAAATCAATTCCAACTCAATTGATTTTCTCAAATCATAAATCAATTCCAAAATCCAAATCATGAATTAATTCCAAATGATTGAAACCCAAGGTCAATTCCAAATCCAAAATTCTTTCCTAAGCCCTTTTGATTTCATCTTATGGACTTAGCTCAAATCAAATCCAAATCACTCCAAACTCAAAAGATTTTCTCATAACCCATTTATATTCTCATTTATATTCATAAATATAAATGAAATATAAATTCAAATAACCAAAACTAAATTCAAAACTCAAATCCAAATCCAACTTAAATACAACTTATCTCTTTCAAATCAAATCCTTGAACTTAGCCAAATGATTCTCAAATCAATCCAAATCTTTGGATTTTCTCTTCAAACAATCATTCCTTCAATTACATGCTCAAATATAAATATAAACTTCAATCATCAAACCAAAATCAAACTAACCCAAATCAAACCCATGTTCATCCTTTGAACTTGAAATTGTCAAATTAATCAAAACCCATTTGACTCCAAATCACTTGCGATTGGATTTATATTTCCATCATAAGTCCATATGTGAGTTCAACCAAACTTGAATCAAGCCTTGATCAAGCCAATTAACTCACTTAGGCTCACTTGACCCAAAGTGACATAAAGCACTTTTGAGCCAAATTTTAATCCAACCCAAATTGGATTAAACGAAGCCCACCTAAGCCTCACAGTGTGAGCAACAATTATCCTAGGATGATCAATCATTAAATTAGGTCAAACCAAGTCAAACCTAACCTTTGACCAAGTCAATATTTAGCCCAAATGAAACATAAACTAGTCAAAATCCACTATAAGCCAAATTGATTGAAACCATTAATCTAAACTAATTCATAACCAATAATTGAACTTGACAAAACCATTAATTGAGCCAAACCAAGATTAATTGGCCACTTGACTTAAGTTGACCCAAGTTGACCAAAAAAGTCAAAATGGGTCAAATCTTGATCTAAGCCAAATTGATTGCAACTAATGGGTCAAATTCATTTTAAATTGATTGTTGAACTTGACCAAAGCTTCAATTGGCCATCTAGACCCAACCTAACCCAATTGACCATGAACCCAACTTGATCTAAAAGGTCAAATCAACTTGAAATCAAACCAAACAAAAATTGATTGAAACCAAAGCTTGCAATATATTTCAAATGATCAACCAAGCATAAACCAACCCTTGACCTAACCAAATTGGGTCAAATGGGTCAAATTAGTCAACTTAATCCATTTGACCTAAATGAACCTAAATGAACCAAAACTAAATATAAACCTAATTGAACCAAACCAATGATACCCATAGGCTCCAAATGATCATTTAAATTTGACCTAACCCATGGTTTGACACAATTTGACCAATTGGTCAACCTAACCCAATTTGACCCAACTTGACCTAAATGGGTCAAATTGAACCAATTCAAAACCAAATGAACTCCAAATCACATGAAATTTGGCCCAACCCACTTTTGAATCATTTCAAATCTGCCCAAATCAAAATCAAGGCCAAATGACCACTTTACCCTTAGGTCAAAGGGTATCCTAAGACCAAATTCACTTGGAATTTGGTCATATTCTTTCTTAAGGCCACTTGGCATCCTCCTAGTAGTCCACATGGGCACCAAGGAAGGTGGTGAACATGACCCAATGACCTTGGATTGACCATGACCCAACCCAAGGCCAAATCGACCCCTTCAATGGAAATTGGACACTTGGATCACCCAATGCTCACCTAGCACATGGGCACTCACTCTCATCCACTCCTCTATCTAAAATGACTCACATGGGATGCTAAGAACCCAAACCAATCAAACAATCTCAATAATTGATCTAAAATGGCAACTAGTCTTCACCATCCGATCCAAGGAGGGGGGAGATATACTCCCCATCATTCCCACTCAAACTAGAAGCACTGAATTAAATTGAGCTCAAAATTAAACCAAGCATCCCTAAGATTTCCAAGGACATTTCCAAGCTCCCTTGACTTCTCCTTCTTTGAGCCAAAAGGGGAGGTGGAGTGAAGATCCAACCCATTCAATTCTCCACTAAACCCAAATTAAACTTGCAAGCACCATCAAGGCACCTTGTTGAGCTCAATCAAGTTATTTTCCAAGTCACCAAGCCACGGGAAGGAGGACTTTGATCAAAGCTAATTGCCATTGAAGGGGAGCTTGGTCAACCGAGCCATCCACCCAAAATCAAGACTTGATACCTTCAACAGAGCTTCATCTCTACAAGATGAAGCTACCTCCTCCATTGGAAGCACCAGTGATAGCCTCCAACGAGGTATTGCTCAAAATTAATCTTAGGATAAAAATTGTTTGGTCCTTTGTGAAAGAAATTGTAATCCCTTTAGATCTTGACCGTTGGATTCATTACTTATGCTTCCCCAAAGGTGTGGGGGTGAGTTTGAACTCCATCCGAGCTTGGGTAAGCTCAGATCGAGCGGTGATCGATGAACGGTATCCGTCTCTCATCGCTCAGGAGGAGATAGATCACACACCGTCTGTTTCGCATGATTAGAATGTACAGTTGTGATTAAATTATGATATATCTCCCTCTAAGCCTAAACCGTGGGATTAATCATGGTCGTCTGATCTTAGATCAGATAGCCCGTGGAGAAAGCGCGTCCGTCGTCGGCTAACTCAATAGGCATATGTGACATCTTAAATAACATATCCCATCGTGCCACGTGGAAAGCGTGCCGCATCAGCCGCCACATGGCCCGATGGAATTAGGGGTTTAATTAGCTCTAATTAATTTGATTTTAATCATGGAACTTCCAAAATTCATAACTAATTATAGAAAAACTCAAAAACTACAAACTCAAGTTCATTTTAAAGATAATTCAAAGGTGATTAATATAAAATTAAAATCAATTGATTTTTAAGAGTGATTTTCATTCAATTTAGGTTTTATTAGAAATGTAATTAGGTTAATTACTCCTTAATTACTTTAATAATTAATTCCAAACTTCTTAAGGTTGATTAGTGGGATGAACTATGCCTCATGATTTTCTTGGAATTTATTGTTGGATTAATTAGGGGAATTGCTTATTTCATCTCTAATAACTTCCCTAATTAATTAAATGATTAAATAACCTATCAAACAATGATAAATTCATTAATTAAGCTTGTTAATCATCATGAAATAGTAGATTGACTTAAGGAATGAGATTAGAATTTCTTTTCAAATCTTTTCCCAAAATTTATTTCATTTGGATAAACACTTAATTAAATGTACAAATTAATCAATGATTTAATCAATTCATTAAATGGCTTAATTAACCAAACTCAAAACCAAATTATTCTAGAACTTAATCTCTTAATCATGGATAGATTCTTAGGTGTTCAATAACCTAAGAGAATTTCAAAGGAAATTATAATCAAACTACATGTATAGGGTGGTTATAAAAGAACTTAATTAAACCCTTTAGCTTAATTAATCAATAATTGTGAGCCAATTGCATTAGTCCCCTTTATTTCTTAGGTACATTGCTGATTTAAATTCCATGTGGTTGCATATCATATGTTGGCTCATAATTATTTTAATTATTTTAAAGTGGTAAGGGTAATTAATGGATTTAATTCACACCTTAAGCTAAACAAAATATAAAATCAACCTAATTGTTCTAAAATTAAACTAAACCAATTCACACATGGGGGAAATGGGTTAGGATTAGTAAACTCTTTTCACATTTTCTAAGTCAAACCAAATTCAAAAATAAAAATTTCCTTAAAGAATTTTGATTCATTTTAAATGATCTTATTTTATAGGATTGTCCTTAGGAAGTAAATAGGGTGAATGAAGTCATGTGCTTACATCCCTTTATTTCTTTCCAAGCATGGTAAATGTTGTTTGCCATATGAAATCATGCATTCATTTCTTTTGAAAAATCAATTAAATAAAATGTTTCCTTTTAAGTCAAATAGTATGTGTTGGATAAAAATAAGAATATGAGTGGCTATTATCACTATTAAACCAAAAATTATTTTCAAAACCTATAAATTAAAGATTATGAATGAAGTGATGCTACTTATAAATACTTATGAGCTTGCATGTGATTACAGCATAAGATGTGTTTTGTGTTATTTTCTCCTCTTCTCTTAACATGGATTTAAATAGGATTTGTAAAGTGTATAGTTCGTTTGAAAAGAACACAACACTTACTTAAGTCTATTCTAAGCATTTCTATGTTATGACTTAAGAAGCATCCTCACATTTACACATGTAAATCATACAATCAAATCAAACAAAAAATTCTTTTGCATGATTCTTCATCTATTTATTTCTTCTTATACATTTACATGTATTTAAGAAAAGTGGTATATTAGTCTGGACATCATGGGGCTACGAGGCTTTAAGTAACCCTAAGTAGGTCTTGTACCTTACTCCCTTGGTGTAGAAAATAATGGCGTCATGCTCACTTATGTCTTTTATACATGTGGAAGTGCATTACGTCAATGGATGAAGAATCCTTCTTTTCTACATAATAAAAAAAACATGCATCAATTGAATATCCAAATTTTCAAATCATATCTCTTAGCATTCATCATCAAAGTGTGCTAAAATTTGCATTACATGTATATGGTATGCTTAGGATTATTCATATGCATGGTATACATGGTGGAAAGAAATAAATAGTTGTGTGTTATGTGATAGTAATTCACCTTAACTAATTCTAAGATGTCTTTCTTATTGAATAGGGCTATTTAGAGTAAATCTAAACTTAGGGTTAATTAAAACATATAATAAAACATTCACTAAAGGAAAATCATTAATGAATCTACTTCAGAATTACTTAAGGTAGGGGTGAAAGAGAAGTTTTCTTCTCTTTTCTTCTCTTCATAAAATTTAGGAACTAAGTGTAGGTTTATTCAAACCAAACCAAATCACCAACTAAAATTAACAAATCAACTAAATCACTTAAACTAAAACCACCCTCTAAATTAAAATTTTCACACTTAGAAAATCTCAACCTTAAAACCTAGCTAAGACATGCCACACAAGCCTTAAATGCCACACACATTAGGTTAAGTCACCATTTCTAGGTCTATGTTAGGGCGGGTGCATGGTTTGATGCCTGATTTTATTTTGTGATGTAATATTATAGATTGGATGTTAGGGTGCATGTGCATAACTTGGATGATAGGATGATCTTAACCTGATCATATTTTCTATAGGGGTTATGCTTAAGGTGTACTGTAATAAAAATATAAATATTTTTTTGTGCAGGTTGCTTATACCCCTAAGCATAACCCAAATTAGGACAGGTGGACTTGGTTATCCATGTGTGGGGTGCTAAGTCCAAAATTATTCATATAATTGTTTGGGTTGTGTGGTATATTTGGCTAATCTTTATTTTGTAGGTTTAGTTAGATTTATCTTTCCCATTTTGATGTAAATTTATAATTGAAATTTGTAATGAATGTTATGGGAAAATTAGGATGAACATTGGTTATAAGATTATGTCTTATTTACCATGTGAAGCCTTGGAGCAAACAACATCCCAAGTCAAATGAAGAAAGAAAGAAATGAAGATATTAATAAAAGAAGAAATGAAGAAATAAAGAATGAAGATCCCCATAACATGAATTCCTTTTTTGATTGTAGATATTCATTTATAATCTGGGTTATATAAGGGTAGAGCTCGGCTACCCATATTTTTTGGGTTGTACGATGATACCCGACCACACCGACCTTTGATCCTTTTGTGCTAATTTTATAAATTGATTGATGTTTTGTTTATGATTGCATAATTAGGATGACATGATTTTCCTAGTTTCTTAATTTCTTGATAGTTATTGAATGGTCTGGATGCGATTAGACACTTAGGAAAAATAAATTTTCTATCCAATTAATCAACTCAAAATTAAATTAAATAACTCATAACCTCACCTAAAGCTTAGGACATAAATCAAGATAATAAAAGATTTAGCAACCCCTTAGCTGGATGTTGTATGTCTCACATCATGCATAAAATCATATTGCTTCACTCTTGCTAATGGAGGGCTTCCACCTTTGCCGGAGAAAATGGCTTGACCTTTGAGAGCCATGGTGGAAATACACCTCCTTCTTTCTAATTTTGGCCCATAACCAATTTCTCATGCATTAGGCATATGAAATCCCATAGCCCGCATCAAATAAAAA
This sequence comes from Cymbidium sinense, assembly GCA_021442155.1. Classification (NCBI taxonomy): domain Eukaryota; kingdom Viridiplantae; phylum Streptophyta; class Magnoliopsida; order Asparagales; family Orchidaceae; genus Cymbidium; species Cymbidium sinense. The sequence continues at coordinate 89,401,627 of CM038224.1, forward strand.
AGTCCAAAAATCAAAATAGAACTTAACAAAATTTGCATTAGATTAAGACATGAACTCATGCCCTTCATGATCTAGTCTCTTAGGGAATGAGTTTAAGGACATAATCTCCTTTCTAAATAAACAATAGCTTAACCATCTTGCAAAGCATAAGATTTGCCTACATGTATTTAAAATCATAGGAGGAGTCGGCTCCCCCCAAAGCAGTGTAAGTCAAATGGGTGGTTTATTATCTCTTGTGGAGATAAACCATATACCCATTTTCACCTTAGATTTAGGTCATGCCTTGGCCCTCTCCATAGCTTCCCTAGATTTAGGATCTGAGGTTGATGTTTCCTTTTATAGGCTACATGCATAAATCCTCACCTCTTAGAAATTTCTACAATATCGTGTTATGGAATTATCAACTCTAGATTTTTAATAAAAATTCAACTCAAGCATATAATCCTTTTCAAATTTCAAAAAATATAAAGCCCAACCATAGGATAGTTTGGGATGCTCGCCAAGTTTCCTAGCATCATAAGCATCTCCTAATCATCTCCCTTTGGTTTCAATAATAACTCCATCATTTTGATCACTCACACTTGATTTTCAAAATAACCAATTTATTGATAGTCCTATCTTTGAAATCTTTGAAGATAATGATCATTTACCTTAATAGAGGGTATTCTTAAGGAAACTCATTCCTTAGGATGTAAATAGGAAACTTAATGAACCTGATTTAAATAAACCCTACTTTACTTTTCCATGTAAAGTAAGGGAAAGATCTCTAGTATATTCGAAGACCCATTATTCTTAGGAGTCTTCATTAGGTGATTAAGCCCATTATATGGTAGTGACTTATATCTCTTGAGATAGTTTACTATTCTTTAATATTGCATTTGATCACCTTAATGAGTACATCTGCAGATCTACGTGGTGTCCTAATAAATAAATTTTCAACATATCCCAATGTGTTGAAAATAAAAATACACCACAAGGGCGAAGAGCTGGATTAAAGGCAACCATTCATTGATTACCTAAATAAAGGAAAAATGCCTCAAGAGAAGTCCCAGGCACATCAAGTGAAGTAGAGAGCACTTTCCTACATCTTCATGTTGGTGTCTTATACCAGCATCCTTCGATCATATATGGTTATGTTGTTTAGACAAGCATAAAGCCCGTAAGATCGTGATCAAGGTGCATTCAGGATTATGCGGAGCTCACCAATCTGGTTCCAAGGTGAAATCCAAAATCAAAAGACTCAGATATTACTGGCTGATGATGATCACAGATTACATGGACATAACTATGATGCCATCAATGTCAAATACATGGAGTGGTCCTACACCAATCACCCAACATTCTACATCCAACATTGGCCTCGTGGACACTCGAGTGTTGGGGGTACTAACATAATGGGTTCGATTGATCCTCCTCTTCCAAGGGACATCAATTTATCTTAGCTGCTACCGACTACATTTTCAAATGGGCGGAGGCGATTCCGCTCAAAGAGTTCAAAGCTCAGTATGTACTCTAATTTTTCAGGAACCATATCGTATATAGATTCGGGGTACTACAAAAATTATATCTAATAATGGTACTGCATTAAAGAGCACCAAAATCAATAACTTTGCCCAAAAATATAACATAGATTAGAGATACTCTACCATCTATTATCCGAGAGTGAATGGTTTAGCATAGCCTTCAACAAAAATCTCATCCAAATACTCAAGAAGACACTCAACGATAATAAATGATAGTGGCATGAGCAATTAGTTGAAGCTTTGTGGGCCTACCGCACCACCTATAGAACTCTAACTCAGTCTACTCATTTCTCCTAAGTGTATGGGTCCGAAGTTGTTCTTAGAAGTCCAACTCCCATCACTAAGGATAGCTATGGGTAACAAGATCACAACGGAGCAGAATGCCAAGTTATAGTTAGAAGAGCTTAAAGGTTTGGAGGAGAGATGCCTATGGGCATGTCAAAACCTCAACTAATATAAGGCCAAAATGATTCAAGCTCACAATAAGTTAGTCTGCCCTAAAGCTTTCCAAATAGGAGAGCTCATTTTAGTTCTAAGAAAACCAATTCTTGCCCATCATAAGATGGGAGGCAAGTTTGAACCCACTTGGGAAGACCATTTTTCCATAGAGAAAGCTTGCCAAGTAGGATCATATCAACTCATCAATCATAAAGGAGAGCGCCCAATGCTTCCAATCAATGGGCTCCACCTAATGAAATATTATCCATAAAATTATTTTTAAAAATAATTATCATCAAAAAAAATTCTATTTTAAATTCAATCTCTTCAAATTAAAAGCATTTCCATCTATGAATTCACCACGATGTGTTTAGGATAGGTGTAAGAGAACCCAAGCAGCATCCTATCCTTCATCAACATAACACAAAACACAAACAAATAAACACATATCTTTTATCTTGAGCTACTTTGAGTTGAGATAATGCCATCAATCCCCTCACTCAGTAGCTGCTCTAGGTCGTTGATTCACTACCTAACTATTATGTCACCCAAGTGATTTTTTTGCTTAGGAGGATGTAAGTCTCCTATGCTTTCTTTCAAGCATAACCATTGCACACCGACAAGTGCCTTGTTAGTATGGTAGGCCTTACTGCGTGGTAAGCTATCTCATGTTGGCTATATTTAAGAATATGTAACCTATGCTTTCTTCTTAGACTAGTCTTCGTGCACTGACTGGGTCGAGTATATTTGAGGACTAGGGTAAGTCCCCCAGTGGCTCTTTTTCTCCTAACTACTTTAAGTCTAGGTCCAGTCCTTCCTCGGGACTCCTAGCTTAATAGTCTCCCTAGGTTGAATAGTCCTATTTAGCCAATGATAGAGTATCCCGATGATCATTTCCATCTATGAAGATGTAATTCTCCTACACCTTCTTATTAGATTGATCATCGCATCAACATGAACACCTTAGGTCGACTGGTGTTTGCTATGCTGATAGCGACATACCTGGTGGATGACACCACTCATGATATATATATATGTCCCTGTGCTTTCTCCATTAGTTGACCACCGTACACCTATAGGATTTTTTCAAGGATTAGGATAACACCCCTAGTGACACTTCCCCTATGGGCACTCTATTTGGATCATGTCCTTGCGACCTCATCTAGTCGCTACCCGGGTTTCTACTGGATTGGATAATCCCCCTTTCAAAGTAACAACCCCTGTGGTTGGGAGGTTTGTACTATGAGATGTATACTCTCCCTTTGGATTGGTAAATCTGAGACTAGTCCAGGCTGACATAGCCCCTTCTTAGTCCATCACACATCAACAGGGCTCAAGAAAAACATAAAAATGAACAAAATATATATTCCCTTATGGATTTGGAGGACACCCCCAGCGATACCTTTCCCCAAGCAGGCATCCTATCTTTAAGGTAGTGTTAGCAAAACTCCCTATAGGAATCGCCTGGCTACTTTTGAGTTGAGATAACATCCCCGACTCACTGAAATAGTCGAAGTTCAATTTGTTGTGGATATAATAGGTCGCCAATAGCTATTTCTTCTTTGGAAGATGTAAGTCCTCACATTTTTTTCCTAGCACAGTCATTGCATACCAAAAAGAAACCCTCGTCAGTTAGTCTCACCCTTCGGCTGGTAGACTACCTCTTTGGATCGGTAAATCTGAGATAGATCCAAGCCAACACAGCCTATTCTTTGTGCGATTCATCACACACTGACAGGGTCCATCAAATCAAATTAAATCAAATTAATCATCCTAACTACTCTTAAGTTGAGGTAAGACCCCCAACTATACTCATTCAGTAGTCACCCTAGGTCAGGTTTGATTTGTTGTGACATTGACAAGTCACCTCGATGGTTATTTCTACTTTGGGAGATGTAAGTCCCTGTGCTTTCTTCCTAGCACAATCATTGCACACCAAAAGGCAACCCCCTTAGGTTGGATATTTCTACCCTACAGTTGGTAGACTACCTCTTTAGATTGATAAATCCAAGGTGGTCTTCTTCGACATCGATAGGGTTCACCTCATATCAAAACTAAATCAAACAAATTCATCCAAGCTCATATCCCCCAGTAGGTATGTCCTCAAAACTTGTCAAAACAAACTAAGTAAAAATAAATCAAATCTAATTTAATCTCCCTAGTGGAGTCAAGCAACATTCCTCTCTCTAATGGAGCCCCTATCAACAAACAAATCCAATTTAAAACCAACTTCGAGTGGAGTCATAATAAATCAAATTAAAATAAACCCGATCTTGATCCCCAATGGATTCAAACTTATATCCCTAGATATACCAAAATTAAATCAAATGAATCAAGAAAAATTAAATCAATTCTTCATCCCCAATGAATTCTCGAAAATAATTTGAATATATCAAATCAAACCTCAATCCCTAGCAAATTTTCCCTTTTATGCCCCTGGCATAAGTCTATCTCATGTCATATCCAATTCATGTGTGATTCCCTAGCAAATCCCTCTTCATGTCCTCGACATGAAATTCTTCCAAATGAAATCTTATTGACTCTCCTATGCCCTTGGCATGAGATGAGTTTCATTGCACTAAGATTGTGATTCTATCTACCCCTTGGGTTTGGGTATAGATCATCTCTATTAGCACTTGCAAATTCTTTGGACATTGTTGATCATCTCAGCCAATGCCAATATGTGAGGTGTGCCCTTCAGTTACACCACACCTATTGGGGGTCATTTCATTGACCTCACTTTTGGAGTGAGGATTCAATCTTCTTATCATAGGCCTAGAGGTCTTCTAGACACTAAGAGCCCCTTAGTCATAAGACACTTCTAGTGGCTAAGTGAACACTTAACCTAAGTCTAGAGACTTAGAAGGATTAGCCATAGAATAGGTTATGCCTTAGGGCCTAGAGAAATCTACCTAGCATATAGCTTAATCAAACCTATGCTTACCTATTTAGCCAAATTCCAACCTCAAATCAATTATAATACAATCCAATTGAATTTGAATCCCAATTCAAATCTCCAAGCCAAAATTAAATCCATAACCCAAACCTAAGCCTATGATTTGATCCTATGGGCTTAGCCAAATTTTCCTTCAATCCAAACCAAATTTCAACCTCATAAATCAATCAACCCTTCAATTGTCATTCCAAATAAAATCTACTACCAAATTAACAAGCTAGAATCAATCAAAGAAAACCTAACCTAACCCATTTGACTTCAAGTATTTACATAAGTCAAAATCCATTTGAAGCAAAATCAATTTCAATCAAAGCCATAAATCAATCTCAAATCAAAATCAAAACTCATCTCAACTCGATTCAACCTAAAATCCAACTCAATTATCCCAATTGGTCCACTTGACCCAAAGTGACCGATTTGACCAGATTGAACCAAACCCTAATCCAACCCAAATTGGATTGAAGCAACCCTTCAAATCTTCTCTATAATGATTATTGATCATCTTGGATGGCCTAACTACAACCAAATAAATTCAATCAAGCTTTGACCTATTTAGTCTCACTTGACCCAAAGTGACCTAAAAGACTTATTTAAACCAAATCTCAACCCAACCTAATTTGGATTGAATCAAACCATCCAAAACCTCCCATGATGATTGTTGATCATCCTTGATTGATTAATTGCAATCAATTGAGTCAAACTAAGTCAACCTAGCCATTTGACCAAACCAATCCATTTAACCTACATGAGTCAAATGAACCAAATTTCATCCTAAGCCAAATCAAATGAAACCATTGATTCATACCAACCAAAAATCAATACTTGAACATGACTTGATCATCAATTGAGCCAAACCAAACCCAATTGGCCCTTTGACCCAAGTTGCCCCAAGTTGACCTAAAAGACCAAATTGGGTCAAATCAAAATCTAACCTAAATTGATTATAACCAATGGCTTGAGTTCATTCCAAATTAACTATTGAACGTGATCAAAGGCTTGACTGAACCCAATTGACCCATTTAGCCCAAATTGACCTAAAGGGTCAATTTGGCATAAATCATTTCTAAATCCAAATTAATTGAAATAAAATCTACAATCATTTTAAATTGATCAATTGAACACAAACCAATACATAACTCAAGAGAATTTGGTTAAGTTGGCCAAATTGGTCAACTTAACTTATTTGACCCATTTGAACTCAAATGAGCTAAAATCAAATCCAAGCCAAATTGAACCAAACCAATGCACCAAAATATTTCAAATACTCATTTGAACTTGACCCAAGCCTTGGTTTGACCAAATTTGACCAATTGGTCAACTAGATCCAACCTAGCCCAATTTGACCTACATGGGTCAAATTGAGCCAAACTCATTCAAACTAAGCCCAGACCCCTTGATACTTGGCATGACCCATTCTTAGCTCACCCTAGGTCAGCCCAAATCCAACCCAATCTAATGGGCAAAGCTATCTAATAAGAGAAATATCCTATTTGAATTATCAAACCCACTCTTCTCCACATGGCTGCCTCCTAGGCCTCCATCTAAGCAAGAGGGACATTGGCTCACCTGACCCAAAGGTGATTGGGTCATCCATAAGCTTAGTGGAGGTGAGCTAACCTCTCCAAGCCAATTGGTACACTTGAAAAGCCAAATCGAGCCATCACAGCCTTTGGCAGCCACTCCCCCTCACTCACCCACTCAAACTGAGCCAAGTCAGCACCTCCTGCCACCCATGACCACCTACGGCTGTCGGACGCCACTAGAGGCCAAATTGATCTCATCTGTCTGATCTAAGGGTGGAGGGGTTTACCCTCCTCAATTCATTCCAAACCGAGCAATTGAGCATCTTTAGAGCCCTATCCCACCTAGATGATCTGCCAGAGCATTTTTCTAAGCTTCCCAAGCTCTTCCTTTGCCAAAAAATGCCAACCCGAAATAGGACAAACTCCATCTCCATCTAACTCCACTGAAACTCAACCCCATTCAAATTAACTCTTCCACACATACATCAAACTCCAGCGATTCAAAATAAATTCTCAAGAGATTCTAGCACTAGAAGTACCTTCTAGACCAACATTGGCAAGGATTCTAGTAACATTTGATCCACAGAGCCATCGGTGAGAAATTAAGGTGACATCTTTTCAACAAGACTTCGCCTCTTCAAGGGGGAAGCTACCTCGGTCGGTTCATCGCTGATTCAGAGCTCCGAAGAGGTATTTTTCAGCAAACCATGTATTTTTTTTAATTTTTATTGGCCTTTTCAAAAAAAATGTGAATGTCGTATGAATCCAACCATAGGATCCTTATAGATCACTCCTCTGAAGGTGTGTGATCGATCTTAAGCCTCCCCAAGCTCTGGCAAGCTCGATTTGGGCAAAGGAAGGTGGACGGTGTCCATCTTCCATCGCTTGGGAAATGGTAGATCATTTATCATCTATTCACCGATTAGAATAGATGGCCATGATCTCTTGATTAGATTAATATCAATTTAATCCTTAGGAACTGCGAGATTAATCTTCACCGTCTTATCTTAAATCGGACGTTGGGGATGAAAGTGCCGCTGCCACATCGGCATTGAGTCAGACAATTTTAAGTAACCAATCCCGCGATTCCACATGCAAAGCATGCTACGTCAATGATCCGCATGGCGCTGATGGGATTAGGCTTAATTAGGGCTTAATTATCCATTTTAATCACTAAAACTTTAAAAACCATAACTAATTGTAGAAAAATAAAAAAAATGCAAATAAATGCTCATTTTAAAGGTAAACTAGAAGAGATTTAATTAAAAATATTTTCATTTGATTTTGAATAGTAATTAAGGCTTAATTAGGGATTTTCTTGGAATTTATTATCTAGGTAATTAAGAAAATTGATGTTTCAAATCCTAATTACCTTCTTTAATTAATTTAATGATTAATTAACATTAAAAAAGTAAAAAATTATTTACTTAAGCTCACTAATCACTGGTTAATAGTAAATTAATGAGGGAGAATGATTAGGACTCCTTCCTAATCTCTTTCTCAAGTTCATTTCATTATTAAAGGATTAATTAAGATGGTAATTTATTAAGTGTCTAATTTATTAATCAAATGGCTAAATTAAATTACATTGAAATCCAAATCACATAAGATAATTAATAATGAAATATATGATTTCTCTTTATGTGTTTAATAACATCATAAAGACCCTTTAAGGAAATTATGATTGACCCAATGTGTGGTAAAATCATAAGAGTACTTAATTAGTTCTTTAACTTAATTAATCTTTAATTATGAGCTAGTTACATTAGGTCTTTTAAGAGCATTGCAACTTTACTTTTCTCACATGTTTATATCATTTGTGGCTCATGATTAAATGATTAATCAAATTAAAGAAGCTTTGGAAAGGGTAATTAAGTGATTTAAGTAATGATTCAACTTAATTAATTCATAAAATTTATTTAATTATCTTTCCTTAAACTAATCATGATTACTAATATGGGAATGGGGTTAAAATAATAAATAATTTCTCTCCTCTTTAAATCAACTCAAATCTAAAATCAAATTAATAATGAACTTTGGCTTTCTTTAAATAATTTTATTTGATGTGATTGTCCTTAGGAGTTAATGTATTTGAATGAACCATATGTTTATATTTAGTTATTTCTTTCCAATCACTTCTAAATGTTGTATGTCATATGAATTGTATTCATGTTTTCAAATCTAAATGAATCAAATAGATTTTGTTTATGTAAGCTTGCATGTGTTTGGCTTAACTTAATGATATGTGTGGCTATTATCACTAATAAATTCAAAATTATTTTCCAAAGCTTATAAATTGATAATAATATGTGGAATGATGATAGTTATAAACTCATATAGGACCTGCATGTGCTTATAGCTTAGTTATGTGAATGTGAAGATCTCTTTCTTGAATTCATATATAGATTTACATAGGTTTGAATGTTAATGGGTATATAGTCTAGACATCCCAAGAATATGAGGTTTTAAGTAGCCCCAATGAGGTCATTTGATTATCTCACTTCCCTGGTTAACAAAGGCATGTATCCATTTGATTTCATTTTTATGTATTTTGGTGTTATAATTTGGATAAAGCTTCAAATCATGTGCATAAATAATTCATCCAACAAAATACAATCTTTGCATGGTATTTATTATTTTAATTCATGAATACATTAATATATATCTAAGATAGCAAATATATAGTTTAGACATCTCGAGAATATGAGGCTTTAAGTAGCCTAAGGAGGTCATTTGATTATCTCACTTCCCTGGTTAACAACGACACATATTTGCTTACATCTTTTATACATGTGTATGTGTATGTGATTAAGGAATGAAAACCTTCCCTCTTTTTCTAGTAAAAATGCATGCATTCATGATTTTTTAAGTCACTAAAACATATAGTATGTGGATATAAAGCTTCTTTCCTTTATTCATGTATATGAATCTATATATGATTGAATGTTAATAAGTATATAGCCTGGACATCGCCAGAATATGATGTTTTAAGTAGCCATAAGAAAGTCCTTTGATTACCTCACTTCCATGGTTAACAAAGACATGTACTTCTTAAATTTTATTAGTATGTATTTTTGTATTAGAATTTGGATAGAGCTTTAATCCATATACATAAATAATTCAATTAAAAAAATATCACCTATTGCATGAATTTCTTTCATCTAGTCATATATACATTAATATGTATTTAAGATAACAAGTATATAGTCTCGACATCCTAAGAAATGAGGCTTTAAGTAGCCCTAAGGAGGTCATTTGATTATTTCACTTCCTTGGTTAATAATAACACATACTTGTTTATATCTTTTATACATATGTATGTATTCTTGCTTAATGAATGAAAGTCTATTTTTCCACTATGTATGTCAGTATACATTCATCATTAAAGTGTGCCAAAACATATTGTGTGTATATATATATATATGCTAAGTGTTAAAGTCATATGCATGTTACATGTGATGGAAAGGAATGACTTGATATATGTCATGTGATAGTAATTCAATTATATTATTCCCAATATGCCTTTTATATTGAATATGATTATTTAAAGTTAACCCAAACATAGGATTAATAAGAAAATACTTAATAAGCCATTCCATAAAGTGAACTAAGTCATAAAAATGTGCTTTAGAAAATGACTTAAGGTAGGGATGAAAGAGGGTAACTCTCTTTCCTCTCTTTATAACACTTATATGCTAAGTGTAGTTCAAATGAAGCCAAGTAAATCATAAATTAAAATTCACAAATTGACTTAAACAACTTGAAATGAAACCAAACTTTATGTTAAATTAAATCCTTCCACACTTAGAAAATCATAACTCTAATGCTTAGTTAAGACATACTATACAAAGCCTTAGCACATATTAGAATTAAGCCACCACTTCTAGTCCTAAGTTAGGATGATGTATGTGTGATGTAATTTTATTTTTTGATGTAATTATTTAGACTAGATGTTAGTGTGTATGGCTCGTAGACTGGATGTTAGGCCGTTGTTAGCCTAATCATATTTTTTGTAGTGGATTATGCTTCAGGGGCTGCTTAAAAATAAGTATAAATGTTCTCTTTGCAGGTTGCTCATAATATAAATTAGGACAAGTGGGTTTGGTTATCCATGTGCAAGGTGCTAAGTCCAAATTATGAACATAGCTGCTTGAGATTGTATGTATGTTTAGCTAACCTTTATTTTGTAGGTGTATTTAGATTTACTTTTCCTATATAAATGTAATTTTTTTAATAGGAATTAAGATTAGTGATACGGGATATTAGAATGAGCACTGACTAGAAGGCTTAGTCGTAGGGTGCCTTGTGATGCCTTTGGAGCAAATCAAGACTAAAGAAGGAGAAAAAAGATATGAAGATATGAAGAAAGAAGACCCCCATAGCATCTAATCTCATTTCTAATTGTAATTATTCTCTTATATTTGGGATGTATAAGGGTAGAGCTCGACTACCCAATTTTCTTTTTTTTTGGGGTGTATGACCCCAGCTGAACCAACCTTTTATTCTCTTGCCTTAGTTTATAAAATTATTTGATGTTATGTTTAAATTGAGCATTAGGGTTCCATGACTTTTGTAGTTTCTTTATCATTGAGGTTTTAATGTGTGGCCTGGATGCGGTAGGCTCTTAGAGTAAAATTAATTTTCTCTACCCAACTAACAACTCATAATCGAGTTTTAAAATAATTCATAACCTCACATAAAGCTTAGGCTCTAAATAAGATAATTAAAAGATTTAGCAACCCCATAGTTGTATGGTTATATGTCTCACATCATGCATGCATATTCCTTCTTCCTTGAATGTGGGGGATCTCTATCCTTGCACGGTTGGGGAATACTTGACATGAGAGCATCCCTTGTGGTGGAGAACACCCTCTTCTCACTAATTTAGCCAACAACTTTATTTTATCATGCATTTAGGCATAAGAAATCTCAAAGCCTTTGTACAAAATGAATGTGTCAAAATGAAATAAAATTTATAAGGATTTGCACTTTTAGATTAAATTATATGTTCATACCACTCATGCTCTAGTCTCTTACAGAGTGGGTATAGGACTTTAGTTTCTTTCCAATTAAACAACAAGCTTAGCTATCTTGTAATTCATAAGACTGGCCTACTTTGTTTTGAATCATAGGAGGTGTTAGCTGGCGGTCACTCTAGGTGATTTTAAGTCCAGAAGAGTCGAGCAGTTTACTCTCTCTTGTGAAAGTAAACCATTATGTCTCATTTCACTTAGATTTAGGCGCTTTAACTTAAAGAAAGTTTCCTAAGTTAGGCTACAAGCATAAATCCTCATCTCTTAGGCATTTCTCCAATCTTGTGTTGGTGGATTATAAGCCCTAGCAATCTAATAATAATTCAACTCAAATAAATAAATCCTCTCACTTTCAAATATATATAAAACCCCACCATAGTGTAGAATGGAATGCTCACTGCTTTACATTGTTTCCTTTGGATAAAATAAATTTCAATTGAACATTCTCATTTGATTTTCTAAAATAACAATCCTTTGATAGCCTTGAAATCGAGTATACTCTATTTTAATTACATACTAACTATGAAGGCTTGCCTACATAGGAAATTAAAGAACCTGACTTAAAATAAACCATACTTTACTTTTTCATGTAAGACAGGAAAAAATATCTTGTATATATGAAGACCCATCATGTCTTAGGAGTTCTTATTAGGTGATTAGGTCCATTATTGGGTGATGCCTCTATCTTTTGAGATAGTACATCATACCTTAATATCATACCCAATCACTTCAATAAGTATCCCTATGATCTGCATGGTGTCCACCCCACATCCAAAAATAAACACCACAACCTCATTGCATTAGGTCTTGTTAAGTGCATTACAAATTTTAATTTCTCATAAGCATGTCATTGGAGACTCATGGTTAAGTGGCTAAATAAATTAAAGAGGCATAAGAAAGAAAAATTAAATTAATTGATTAGTTATTTGAACTTAATCAATTCATAAAATTCACTTATTTATTATTCTTTAAACACATTAAGTCACTAATGTGGGATGGAGAAAAATAAAAAAAATCATTAAATCCTCTTTAAGATTTAATAATTCAAACCAAAATTAAATGTCATAAGAACTTTGGTTAATCTTAAATTATTTTATTTGACTTGATTATCCTTAAGAATTAATGTGATTAAATGTATTATGAGGCAATGTTTAATTATTCCTTTTCAATCATTATAAACTTGTATGTCATTTGATATCATGCATTCATATTTTCAAATAAAAGAATCAAATAAATATAATTATATATGTATAAGTTGCATGTGTTGAATTAATCTTATTATATGGTGTGGCTATTATCACTAATAAATTTTAAAATTATTCTTATAATTATAAGTTAATGATGAAGATTTAAAGTAATGTTGATTATGAATAGCTTATGTGACTTGCATTTTCTTATAACTTCAACATGTTAAAGTATTATTTTATTTTCATGATTCATGTGTATGTTTATATGTGATTGAATGTTAGTAAGTATATAGTCTGGACATCTTGGAAATACAAGACTTTAAGTAGCCCCAAGGAGGTCTTAGATTATTTCAATTCCTCAATTTAACAATGGCACATACTTACTTAATTTCTTTCATATGTATGCATTAGAATTTGGATAGACCTTTACTTTCAATGAATAAATAAATTTGTTAACTTACAATTTTTTGCATGATTCTCATTCTTATGTCTATGTATACACTCATATGTGTTTAAGTAGCCCCAATAAGGTCTTAGATTACCTCACTTCTATGGTTTAACAATGACACATACTTGCTTAAATCTCTAATACATGTGTATGTATACTTAGCTAAGGAATATAATCTTTTTTTTACCAAAATATATGCATTAACAATCATTAAAGTGTGTCAAAAATACAATGCATGTATGGGTATGTTAAGTTCAAAATCATATGCATGCTATTGATGATGAAAAGGAATGATGTAACATTATCCATGTGATAGTAATTCAACTTCATTAATCCTAAGACATCTTATGTTTGAATAGGTTTCTTTAAGGTTAAGCCAAATTTAGGATTAATAAAATATTTAATAAATCATTCACTAAAAGAAACCAAATTATAACAACATGCTTTATAAAATACCTTAGGATAGAGATGAATAAGGTTAAACCCTTTCCTCTCTTTACAACAATTAGATGCTAAGTAAATATTAATTGAAATAAAAGAAAATACAAATTAAAATCCATCAACTCTTTAATAACTTAAAGTGAAACCTCCCCAAATGTTAACTTATTTAATTTCATTCCTTTGTATTTTTATATTATAATTTGGATAAAGCTTTAATTCACACATATAGACAATTAAATTAAATAGAATGTAGTCTCTTATATGATTTTATCCTTATAATTGTATATACATTTATATGTATTTAAGGTAGCAAGTATATAGTTTGGACATCTCAGGATTATGAGGCTTTAAGTAGCCCCAAGGAGGTCATTTGATTATCTCACTTTCCTAGTTAACAATGATAAGCATTTTCTCACATCTTCTATAAATATGTATGCGTATTTGATCAATGAATGAAAATCCTCCTTTTTTTTTACTAAGTATGCATGCATTCATGATCATTTAAGCATGCCAAAATATATTGTATGTACAGGTATACTAAGTGTTAAATCATATTTATGTTATGGGTGATGGAAAGGAATGACTTAGCATAGTCCATGTGATAGTAATCCAATTACATTAATCTCAAGATGCCTTTCATGTTAAATATGATTCTTTAAGGTTAACCCAAATCTAGGATTAATAAAAAATTTAATAATCAATTCAATAAAGAGAACCAAATCATATTAATGTGCTTTAGAAAATATCTTAAGCTAGGGGTGAAAGAGGTTAAGCCTTTTTCCTCTCTTTATAACACTTAGATATTAAGTGTAAATCAAATGAAATAAAACAAAATACAAATTAAAATTCACAAATCATCTAAATAACTTTGAGTAAGACCACCCATCATATTAACTTGAACATTTTTCAAACTTAGAGAATTATTACTTTAATGCTTAGCTAAGATATACCACACAAAGCCTAAGCACACATATTAGAACTTAGCCACACTTCTAGTCCTAAGTTAAGATGTGCATGTGATGTAATATTTTAGAGTGGATGTTAGGGTGTATGACTCCTAGACTAGATGTTAGGTTGTTAATAGTCTTATGTTGCTTTCTATAGGGGATTATGCTTAAGGGGCCACTTAAAATTAAATACAAATGTTCTCTTTGCAGGTTGCTTATGCCCCTAAGCATAGTCCAAGTTAGGACATGTGGGCTTGGTTACCCATGTGTAGGGTGCCAAGTCCAAATTATGAAACATAATTGCTTGGGATTGTATGTATCTTTAGCTAATATCTATTTAACAAGTGTAGTTAGACTTAATTTTCCAAAAATGTAAATTTTCAATAGGAATTAAGATTAGTGTTATGGGAATTAGGATGAGCACTAGAAGGCTTAGTCTTGGGTGCCCTGTGATTCCTTGGAGTAAATAAAATCAAAAGAAAGAAAGAAGGAAGAAGAAGAAATGAAGAATGAAGACCCTCATAGCATGTATTCAATTCTAAATTATAATATTATTTTATAATTCGGGTTATATAAGGGTAGAGCTTGGCTACCCAATTTTCTCTTTTTTGGGATGTACGATGGTACCCAACTGCATCGGCCTCTTATTCTTCATGGTAGTCTATAAAATGATTGATGTTGAGTTTAGATTGTGCAATAGAATAACATGATTTTCATAGTTTCTTAATGATTGATGATGAATATGTGGCATGGATGTAGTAGGCTCTTAAAGAAAAATTAATTTTTCTATCCCCACTAACAACTCATAACTAAATTTTTAAATAACTCACAACCTAATTTTAAAGCTTAGGTCATTATCAAGATAATCAAAAGATTTAGCAACCCATTAGCTGAATGATATATGAGATAATATCATGCATATCATCTTCATTCCAATGTTGAATAGGGAGGACCTCTACTCTTGCACAACATGGGAATGCTTGACTTGTGAGGGCATCCCTTATAGTTGAGAATACCTCCTCCCACTGATTTAGCCAAGTATTTAATTTCATCAAGCATTTAGTTATAAATATCCCAAGCCTTTGTCTAAAATGTTGTGTAAAAAAAAAATATAAAATTTGAAAAGATTTTGCATTTAGATTAAGTCATATGCTCATGCCAAACATAATCTAGTCTCTTAGGGAGTGAGTTTAGGACTCTAGTCCTTTTCAAATTAAATAATAGCTTAAGCCATCTTGCAATTACATAAGATCAGCCTACATGGATTTAAAATGTATGAGGTTTTAGTTTGTGGCCACTTCAAGCAGTTGTAAGTCCAGAAAAGTTAGAAGGGTCTATCGTCCCTTGTGGAATGGGCTCTTGTGTCCCCCCTCCCTTTTCTCTTAGATTTAGGTTGTGCTTTTAACTTATGTTGAGGCTCCCTAGATTTAGGATTCAAGGTTGCTTATTTTCTTTAGATTATGAGCATAAATCCTCACCTCTTATACATTTCCACAATCTGTGTTGATGGATTATAAGCCCCAACAAATTTAATAAAATTTTAATTCAAACAAAATAAACCCTCTCTCATTCAAATATATAAAGCCTTACCATAGGATAGGTTGGAATGCTCACTAGGCTTCATAATATCATGAGCATTTCCTACTTATTTTCTTTGAATTCTAAAATACATCTTCAAATTAAATAATCACACTTGATTTTCCAAAATTACCAATCCTTTGATAGTCTTGATCTTAAAATCTTTGGAGACAATGATTGATTACTTTAATCGAGAGTTTTCTTAGGAAATTCTATTTCATATGATGTAATTAACTATGGAGGCTTGCCTCCAATGGAAACTTAAGAACTTGACATAAAATAAACCCTACTTTAC
This sequence comes from Cymbidium sinense, assembly GCA_021442155.1. Classification (NCBI taxonomy): domain Eukaryota; kingdom Viridiplantae; phylum Streptophyta; class Magnoliopsida; order Asparagales; family Orchidaceae; genus Cymbidium; species Cymbidium sinense. Next base: position 89,417,996 of record CM038224.1, read on the forward strand.
TTTTCCATGTAAAATAAGGGAAGAATATATGGTATATACGAAGACCCATCATGCCTTAGAGTTTTATTAGGTGATTAGGTCCATTATAGGATAATTTTTCTATCTTTTGAGATAGTACATCATACCTCAATGTCATACCTGATCACTTCAATAAGTATCCCTATCTGTGTGGTGTCCACACAAACCATCTAAAAATAAACACCATAAGAGGATGGGATAAAAATAATAAATATTTCTCCTCTTTAAATTTATTAATCCAAATCCAAAAAAATCAAATTTCATAAGAAGCTTTGGCTTTCCTTAAATGATTTTATTTAATGTGATTGTCCTTAAGAATTAATATAGTTAAATGAATTATGTGGTTATGTTTAATAATTCCTTTTCAATCACCATAAATGTTGCATGTCATGTGGTATCATGATCAAATGAAATTTATTTACGTGTAAGTTGTATGTGTTGGCCTAATCCTATTATATGTGTGGTTATTATCACTAATAAATTTCAAAAGAAAATTTCAAAATTATAAATTAACAATGAAAAGTTAGTGTGATGTTAGCTATGAATGGTTATATAGGATTTGCATGTTTATAGCCTAAGCATGTCAAAGTTTTGTTTTCTTTCAAACATTTATGTATGGGTTCACATATGTTTGAAATAATAAGTATGTAGTCTGGACATCCCATGAATAGGAGGCTTTAAGTAGCCCCATGGAGGTCATTTGATTATTTCACTTCCCTAGTTAACAAAAGCATGCACTTATTTAATTTCATTCCTATGTGTATTTATACTAGAATTTGGATAGAGCTTTACTTTACATGTATAAATAATTTAACCAAAAATATAATCTTTTGCATGATTTTTTTCTTTTATGGTTGTGTATACATTCAAATGTATTTAAGAACAACAAGTATATAGTTTGGACATCTTAGAAATATGAGACTTTAAGTAGCCCCACGAAGCCATTTGATTATCTCACTTCTGGTTTAACAATAACACATACTTGCTTAAAACTTTCATACATGTGTATGTGTATTTAGTTAATGAATGAAAATCTCCTTTTCTATCAAAAACATGTGCATTCATAATCATTTAAATGTGCTAAAAATATATTATACATGTAGGTATATTAAGCCTTAAATCATATGCATGTTATGGGTGATGAAAAGGAATGGTTCAACATGTTCTATGTGATGGTAATTCAATTACATTAGTCTTAAGATGCCTTTCATGTTGAATAGGATTCTTTAGGATTAACCTAAACTTATGACTAATAAAACATATAATAAATCATTCATTAAAAGAAATCAAATCATAATAATATGCTTTATAGAATTACTTAAGGTAGGGATCAAGGAGGTTAAGGCTTCTTCTTTTTATAACACTTAAATGTTAAGTGAATATCAAATGAAACAAAAAAAATATAAATTAAAAATTTACTAATCCTCTAAATAATTTAAAATGAAATAATCCCTCATGGATAACTTAACCAATTCTAAATTTAGAAAATTATAATTCTGATGACTAGCTAAAGCATACCACACTAAGCCTAAGCATAGACATTAAAATGCTAAGTCACCACTTCTAGCTTTATATTAGGATGGTGTATGTATGATGTTGTGTTTTGTTTTGTGATGTACTATTTTAGATTGGATGCTAAGAATGTGGATTGTAGACTGGATGTTAGGATGTTTTAGCCTAATATTATCTTTTGCATGGGATTGTACTAATTGGGCCACTGAAAATAAATATAAATGCTTCTTCCTGGGTTGCTTATGCCCCTAAGCATAATCCATATTAGGATAGGTGGGCTTGGTTACCCATGTGCCTTTGTTAAGTTCAAATTATAAAATATAACTGCATTGGGAATGTATATATGTTTAGCTAACATTTATTTTGCATGTGTAGTTAGATTTTACTTTTCATAAAATGTAATTTTGTAATAGGAATTAGGATTAGTGCTATAGGATTTAGGATGAGTAGTGGCTAGAAGGCTTGGTCTTGGGATACCTTATGAAGCCTTGGAGCAAATCAAATCAAAAGAAAGAAGGAAGAAGAAGAATGGATAATGAAGACCCCCATAGCATGAATTTAATTCTAAATTATAATATTATTTTATAATCCAGGATGTATAAGGGTAGAGCTCGACTACCCATCTTTTCTATTTTCTGGGGTGTACGGCGGTACCCGGCCGCACTAACTTCTTATTATTTCATGATAGTCTATAAAATGATTGTTGTTGTGCTTAGATTGTGCAATAGAACAACATAATTTTCATAGTTTCTTCAGCTTGATGATTGAATGTGTGGCTTAGATGTGGTAGTCTTTGGATAAAATTAATTTTTTTACCCAACTAAAAACTCATAACTAAATTTTAGAACAAATTTTTTTCTACCCAATTAACAACTCATAACTAAAATTTAAAATAACTTTCAATCTCATTTAAAGTGTAGGATATAATCAAGATAATTAAAAGATTTAGCAACCCTTAGTTGAATGTTGTATATCCAACATCATGCATATCATATTATACCACTCTTGAAAAATGAGGGCCTTCATTCTTGCAATTTAGGGACCGCTTGACCCATGAGAGCACCCTTTATGGTGGAGATTCACCCTCTTTCTCTTTTGATTTGGCAATAACCAAATTTCATTATGCATTTAGGCATAAAGTCTCCTTAAAGCTTTTGTCCAAAATATTATATCAAAATAATCTAAAACTTGTAAAATTTTCCATTTAGTCTAAGTCATGATTTCATACCAAAAATGATCTAGTCTCTAGAGAGTGAGTTTAGGGCTCTAGTCTCCTTTCCAAATTAAATAACAAGGCTAGCTATCTTGCAATTACATAAGACCGACCTACATGATTTTGAATCGTATAAGGTGTTAACCGTCACCATATCAGGTGGTAGTAAGTCTAGAAGAGTCAGATAGGTTTAGTCTCTCTTGTGGAGGTAAACCATTATATCCCCGCTTAGATTTAGGTTGCACTTCTATCTTGTGCTAAAGCCCCATAGATTTAGGATCCGAGGTTGCTTGTTTCCTTCAAGCTACAGAAATGAATCCTCATCTCTAGGCATTTTCACAATCTTGTGTTGATGGACTATAAGTCCTAACATTAGCTTGGGTTAAGTCCTAGAAGAGTTTATTAGGATGACTTGAGCTTTCACTTTAAAACATTTGAGTTTGATTTAGTTTTATGTTTAGTTTTGATTTCAAATTTGATTTTAGTTTCAAATTCAATTTTTTATTTGATTTGTTATTTTATTTTGGTTTATTTATCTAGCCAGTAGGCATAAGGTCCTAAGTACATAATTAGGAACTTCTAATAATATTATGGTACATAATTACTAGGATTATGAATAATATTAATCTCATCAAAAAATGAGGTCAACAACTCATTTAAACCATTTAGGTCAAATGGGTCAACTTGGATTGCTTAAATTTAATTGATTTAGTTGGTTTGATTGTAAGTGTTGGAGAAGTTTGAAAGGATCCATTGAATAATTAGAACAATTAAGAGAATTTAATTGAGTTTGGTTTGCTTGGATTAGTTTGAATGGAATTATAAGATTTGAAGTGGGTTAGCTTGAGTTAAGGCTCAAAATAATTTGGCTTGAAAATAAAATTCAATCATGGTAAATTAATGAGTTGATCTTGAGGTTTCAATCATTTAATTTAGGTTCAAATAAATTGATGGGTATGAGTGTCAGTTTAGGCCTTAAGGTAGGTAAACCCACTCATCATAAGGTCAACTCTAGGTCTAAGGTTATGTTTACAAGTCTCTAGGCCTGAGTTTAGTGTTCCCTTAGTCACTAGAAGTGTCCTAGCACTAAGGAAACCTAAGTGTCTAAAATAATTCTAGACCTAGGATTGGAATGAATAATCCTCACTCCAAAAGTAGGTCAATAATTCTCTTTTAGGAGTTCCTGTCATAGATCCAAAACCTTTTTATCTTGGACTGGCTATCTCCTCATGTACCTTTGTTGTCATGGAAATGAATCCATCTTTTAGCTTGATCATTAGTTTATTCTCAATAAACATTAGTACAAAAGGTTGTGGTGTTTTAATTTAGAGTCATGTAGACACCATGCATATCTTAGGAGGTACTTATCAAAATGATCGGGTATGATATTAAGATATGATGTATCATATGGAAACATCACTCTACAATGGACCTAATCATCTAATAAGGACTCCTAAGGCAGATGAGTCTTCATATATACCAGAGATATTTTCCTTACTTCACATGGGAAGGTAGAGCAGGGTTTATTTTATGACGGGTTCTTTAGTTCTTTATGGAAGCAAGCTACTATAGTTAATTACATTCTAAGAACACTCTCGATTAAAGTAGTCAATCAACATCTCCAAAGACTTTAAAGTTAGGCTATCAAAGGATTGTATATTTTTGATCAATTTGGAAGACTTATTTTCAGATTCCAAAGAAAGATGAGTATGGATGCCTAGTGAGCACTCCAATCAACCCTATGATAAGGCTTTATATTTTTGAAAGAGAGAGTTTATTTTATTTAAGTTGAATTTTTATTAGAATATTAGGGTATGATGTTTTATTTTGGATATCGGGTGGACACCACGCAGATCTTAGGGGGTACTTATTGAAGTGATCAGGTATGACATTAAGGTATAATGTACCATCTTGAAAGATGAAAACATCACCCTACAATGGACCTAATCACCTAATAAGGACTCCTAAGGCAGATGAGTCTTCATATATACCAGAGATATTTCTCCTACTTTACATGGAAAAGTAAAGCATGATTTATTTTATGTTGGGTTCTTTAGTTCCCTATGGAAGCAAGCTTCCATAGTTAATTATATCATAGAAATAAAAATTTCTTAAGAATACTCTCGATTAAAGTAGTCAATCAATTATCTCCAAAGAATTCAAGGTTAGACTATCAAAGGATTGGGTATTTTGGAAAATGAACTAGGAATGTTCAAGTGGAAAGACTTATTTTGGATTCCAAAGGAGGATAAGTAAGGAGTACTCATGATACTATGAAGCCTAGTAAGCACTCATGTTTGTCCTATGGTAGGGATTTATATGTTTGAAAGAGAGGATTAATTTTATTTGAGTTGAATTCAAGTGAGCCTTGATTGGGATTATAGGGTTTGATTAACCCAATTAGCTCATTTAAGCTCAAAATCACCTAAATTTTAAAATAAATCAAATAAAATAAACAAATTTAAAATTAAATCAAATTAAAAGCATAGAATCAATGGATAAACATAAATGAACCCAAAAATAAATTTTAAATGAGGTTCAAGTTAGTCAACCGGTCATTTGACATATAGTTGACCCATGTGGGCCTCACAAAGTAAAAAAAGTCAACCAACCAAAATTTAATCATATTTGGACATTCTAAAGACTCAAAATCATCACATGAACATGTTTAAACATATATCTAGGCAAATTTGAATTCAAAATAATCTCAAATGGGTTAATTAGGTCATTTGATCCAAATAAATTCAAATTGAACTTATTGAACCTAAATTAAAATTAAATCAAAAATGATTCAATTCAAGCATCCAAAATAATTTGAAAATTATAAATGAACATAATTCAATAAATCATTGAGTTTAATTTGATTGATTTGATCATTTGACCTAAGTGGACCCAACCTAACCCATTCAAGTTAGATTATGTCAAAATATGTCAAATTTAAAATTAAGCTCAAATTAATTGAAATTTATCAATCCAAATCATTTCAAATACTTTATGAAACAAAACTAAGGCTTTAATAAATCTCAAGATGGTTAATTGAGCTATTTAACTTAAATTTGACTCATTTTGGTCAAAGTGAGTCAAATTGAGTTTAAATCAAATTACTTTCAACTAAACCAATTTAAATGATCCTGAAGACTTTGAATGATCAAATTAAGCTTAATTACAACACAACTTTAACTCAAACTAGCCAATGGAATTTGATTGACTCAAACCCAATCTAATTTGAATTAAATTGATCCAACCAAAGGTTTAACCCAAAATTGATCCAAATGAAGCCATATTAACCCAAAGACTTCCTAAATCTTGATCAAAGATGATAAAATTTAAATTAAAATAAGAATGGAGAAGGGACTAAAGGTCAAAAAAGATGAAAAATAAAAATAAAAATAAAAATAAAAAAAAAATAAAAATAAAAGGCCAAGAGCCATGACCTTCCTCATCTCCTCCATACCCCCACTTGTTTGACTTGGGAACACACTCAATCAATGGCTTACCAAATGTAGCAAGTGGAGACCTCATTTTTTCTCATGGCCAACACCTCCACATGGTCATGAATAGTGGATTTTTAGCCACCATTAAAAGGAGAAGAAGGAGCACTCAATTTGGGTTCTTCTAGCATTATCTATCTCTAAAAGCTCCACTGAGCAAGACCAATCCCTTCCCCAATTCTTTCCATATAAAATCATTGATTTTGACCAAAATACGGTGAAGAGGCTGACTATTGGTGGAGAAGATGATTTGGAGGGAGGTAAGAGAGGGGAACCTTAATAAAGACTCATTTCAACTCAAGGAAGCTCTTCGGCACAAAAAATCTATCAAATGTGGGCTTCGTGAGATAATTTCTTCAAATCTTAGAAAAAAAATCTTATGATTAATATTTGTGATGATGCTTGCACTATTTTTGAAATTTTCCATCAAAATTATTTCATATTCATTACCTAAGCCTCCCAAATCAAAATGAGACTTTTTTTCCCGAAGATCATCAAAAAATAGGGCATTTTAAGCAGATATAGGGTGGATTCCATCTGCCCACCACCATAGTTCGTCGGATGAGAGGGAAAAGAGAAGCAGCTGTCTGATCCCCATTTCATGGGATGGACGGCTGAGATTAAAACCCAATTAAGACTTGATTTAAGCCTTTGGATCCACAATTTTGATCTGGACCGTCTGATCTTTGATCGGACGATTCGTATCAAATTTATTTTCTACTCAAAATGACACCTTAGCGTTGGCTGAGATAATAGCCATTCAACATATATAAGGCGGAGCCTAATTAGTGCTGACTGCTTTAAGTAAGCAAATGGGGGATTTTCGGATTTTAAAAATACTTAAAATGACCCAAAATTTTAAAAAATCATAAAACATAAAATACTCAACAAAAAAGCACAAATAAGGGTTTGTTGAATTCATCCTTTTAAGAGGAATCTAATGAATCCAAAGCCCCAATTTTTATTAGATATTTTTTGGTTTAATTTAAGTTTTAGTGAAAATCAAATTTCTCTAATTAATCCTAAAATAATGATCAAATTAACTTGAAATTTTTAGGGATTGAAATTGATGCCAAAACCTACCTACCATAAAAATTTCAAGAAAAAATGATTACTAGATTAAGACGTATTAAATGTTGAAGTTCAAATAGCCTACTTTAAGAAAAATAATAAATAAATTATGAAAATCATAAAAATGAGTTAAAACACTTTAAATAATATCAGAGAGTAAAAAAATTAAATTAATAAAAATTAGAACCTTTAAAACTTAATAAGCCATAAACCATACACTTTGGATTTAGTAAATCATGAAAAATAAGATTAGTTGAGTTTATTTCAAGAATCTATAATAAATTAAATAATGAGCCAAAATTAGAAATAAACTAATACTCAAACTCTCATTAACCAAACTCTAAATTAAATCAAACAAATATCACATAATTTTCAAGTTAAATCAAATCAAACCCTGATCCAATTAAACCTAAACTTGAACCTAATTAAATTAATGAAATTTAATTAAATGTTAATTAAATTCCAAGTTGAACTTAACTAAATAAACCTAAATCAATCAAATTATTATGAACATTATTAATCTAAACACATAAAACCAAATTAGAAGTTTTGACAACCAAATAACCTAAACCAAATCAAACTCTAATTTGATAAAAAGATCATGATCAAAGCATGATTAAACTTTGATTAAGCTAATCATAAATTAATTAATTAATCCTTTACTAAACCATTCAAGTATCTTCAATTAAGAAAATTAAATCATTGTTCAATTAAAATCAATCCTTCAAATAAGTTAAATCATTTAATGGAAGATCAAATTTAATTAATTATTAAACCATCTTAAAATTAAATGAATAACTTAGAATATTGATTAATCAAATCAATAAATCATCAATAAACCTGAAATTTAATCAACTATTTGGCCAAGATAATCATTCCTAGGTTAATAATAATGTAATTATACAATTACCTAACTAGGGTTGAATTAATTAGTCATTAAATTCTTAATCAAATTAAACATTTATAAGTTAAAGTTTTAAATAATCATTAATCAAATAAGAATTTAAATTAATAATATTAAGCATAATCTAATCAAAGTAAAGCAACTTAATATAGATAAACTAAGTCACTCAATTACTTAACCATTTGAAACTCAAATTAGATTTATTCCAATCTATTTGAATAAAGGTGAACTAATTAACCATTAAATATATAAGTTTAAATATTCAAGTTCAACATGAACTATTAATTAAAGACATTTAACATAATAGATGAATCAAAATAGGTGAGACTCTGATTATAAATAATAAAGTTTAATTGAAATCAAAATAAATATTTAATTCAATTAATCTAATCAAATAAATAATAATAATAATAATAATAATAATAATAAACCTTAATCAAATAAAATAAATATAAAGTTAAATATAAAAGTCATTAAATCATATTTATTCTAAACAACGTTATAATAAATCAATGAACATAAAACATAAGTACAAATTAATCAAATGAAATCAAAGGATCAAATTAAATCAAATAATCATCTAACTAAAATTAATATGTAAATCAAGTAACTAAATTTAATAAGCTAAGGAATTAAACCCTTAATTGGAATTTAAATAAAAGATCATATTAAACTTTAATTAAATTATAAGTTAATTAAATTGAAATAGATTAACCAATTCAAACCAAATTTAAATGAAATGATAATACTAATATATATAAACAACATTGAAATAATCTAATCAATATTAATCATATATAATTAAAATTATAAATCGGAACCTGGAAAGAAAGGAATTATATATTAATTCAAAGGATATTGAATTATCAAAATGTAATTAAACCAAACATCTAATAAATCTTAAATTAATCAATCAAAATATACTAAGGTAAACAAAAGTAAAACTTTAAAATTCAAATCAAACCAAACAAGCATTAATGAAGTCAAATCATAAATTCAAATGGGCAAATTAAGATACTTAGGTTCTTAGTTTGACCCTTAGAATAAATTTTCACCTTATGGTGAAAATTTTATTTTATTAGGATCAGAATGTTGAATAGATTTTTCTATTCATAATAGAATTTATTATATTCATCATTCTTTAAAATCTAAATTCAACTTCAACACAAAAGTAAACCTAAAATTATAATAAAATCTAAAATCAATTAAATTATTTAAATTGAAACCATCCAATGGTAAAAATAAACAAATTCTGAATTCAAATCAAATTTAAAATTAAACAAAGCCTAGAACAGACTTGCTAAACAAGCCTTTTTTCACACACTAGAATATTAGGTCATTGACCCTAGAATTAGGTTAGGCCAATGTGTTCATTATGATGTGATGTTTTTTTCTTATTTTGTAGCATATTATTTTAGACTGGATGGCTAGGATTGTTTGCTTGCTAGTCTGGATGTTAGGACATTCTTTTTAGGCTAATACTATTTTTTGTAAGAGGGTTGCGCTTAAAGGGACTGCTATAATGAATATAAAATAAATGTTATTTGCTTGCAAGAGCTACTTAAGTCCCTAAGCATAGCCCAATAGGATAGGTGGGCTTGGTAATCACTAATGTTAAGCCCTTATGTTTGAAATATAAATCGTTGGTGTATTGTATGTCTTTCCTAATGTCTATTTTGCAGGATTTAGAATTTTATTTTGAAATTTTAAAATGTAATTTAAACCTAGAATTAGGTTAGGATTCATGGGTTTTGGATTAACATGAGCTGACTATACCTATTTGATGGTGAGGTTCCTGAAGAAGGTGATGATCCTAAATTTGATAAAGACCCCATAGATCAAACTTTTTTGTTCTAAGCCGGGCTATATAAGGGCAAAGCTCGGCTGCCCACTTTCTTTTCTTTTTTCAGGGTGTATAGCGGTACCCAGCCACACCAGCCTATTTTATTTATTTAAAATTGGCTTGATTTATTTTGGGGTATGTAATAGAATTACATGTTTTAATAGTTTTATTTCTATGATTGCTATGTTTTACAATAAAGCCTAGATGAGTTAAGCTCATAGAAAAGCTATATTTTCTATACCAATTAATAATTTTAATTAAATTTTAATCAACTCATAACCTCACTTTAAATCCTATAATCTTAATCAACAAATAAAAGATTTAATAACCCCTTAGCTGAATGGTTGTATGTTTCAACAACATGCATATGGTGTTTATTTTCGGATGTGGCTGGGGGGCACACCACACACACAGATCATAGGGGTTACTTATTGAAGTGATTGGGTACAACATTGAGGTATGATATACTATCTTGAAAGATAGAGGCATCGACCTACATGGACATAATCACCTAATAAGGACTTCTAAGGCATGATGGGTCTTGAATATACCAGAGATTTTTCTTCTACTTTATATGGATGAATAAGGGTTTATATTAAGTCAGGTTCTTAAGTTCTCTATGGAGGCAAGCCTCTATAGTTAATTACATCATAGGGAATGGGATTCCTTAAGAATACTCTCGATTAAAGTAAATAATTATTATCTCTAAAGATTTTAAGGTTAGGCTGTCAAAGGATTAGTTATGTTTGGAAAGTCAATTAGGAAAGTTCAAGGAGAAGACTTATTTTTGAAATCTAAAGAAAATAAGTAGGGAATGCTCATGATACTAGGAAGCCTAGAGAGCATTCCAATCTATCCTATGATGTGACTTCAGACATTTGAGAGTGAAGAAATTTTATTCATTTAAGTTGAATTTTTATTAGATTATTAGGGCTTATAATCCATCAACACAAGGATGTAGAGATGCCTAAGAGGTGATGATTTATGCTTGTATCCCAAGAAAGCAGCTACCTTAGATCCTAAATATAGGGAGCTTTAACACAAACTAAAGTATGACCTAAATCGAAGCGATAAGTGGACATAAGGGTTTATCCCCATAAGAGAGAGTGAACCTATCCGACTCCTGGAATTATTTATTATATGTAAATTAAAGCTCTATCCAAATTATTATATACAAATACATAAGAATGAAATCAAATAAGTACGTGTCATTGTTATCCAAGGAAGTGAGGTAATCAAATAACCTCTTTGGGGCTACTTAAAGCCTCATATTTCTGGGATGTCCATATTATGTACTTATTAACATTCAAGCTTATGTAAATCTAAATATGAATTATAAGAAAGAGGACACTATCTCTACATATAATATAATTTGATGACTTAAATGATTTTGGATGCATGTATTCTTTAATAACAAAGGGGGATTTTTATCTATTAATTAAGCACACATACACATGTATAAAAGATGTAAGCAAGTACGTGTCATTATTAATTAGGGAAGTGAGGTAATCAATTGATTTCCTTGGGGCTACTTAAAGCCTTGTATTCCCAAAATGTCTAGACTAAACACTTGCTATCTTAAATACATATGAATGTATACACAACTATAAGGATGAAAACCATGTAATGATTATATTTTCTTTAATTGAATTATTTAGGAATATGAATTAAAGCTCTATCCAAATTCTAATACTAAAATACATAGGAATAAAACTAAATGAGTATGTGCCATTGTTAAACTAGGGAAGTGAAGTAATCAAATGACCTCCTTAGGGCTACTTAAAGCTTGTTCCCGGGATGTCCAGACTATTTACCCATTATTGTTCAAACTTATGTAAATTAATATGTGAATGAAAAAAAGAGGACTTTACATCACATACTCAAGCTATAAGCACATGGACCTCCTATGTATTCATATGTATCATCATTACCAATGTTGTTATCCACTTATAAACTTTAGAAACATACATTTAGATTTAATAGTGATAATAGCCACACATATATTAAGTTAAGTCAACACATGCATGCTTACATAAAGAAAATTCATTTGATTTACTTAAACATGAAAGAATGAATGTATGAAGTCAAATGACATACAATATTTAAAGTGATTGAAAATGAATAATTAAATATAAACACATGGTTCATTCAATTAAAATAATTCCTAAGGACAATCACATTAAATAAACTCATTTAAAGAAAACCAAAGTTTATTATCAATTTATGGTTTAGGGTTTTGATCAATTTCAAAGAAGAGAACCTATCATTTGTTATTTTAATCCTAATCCCACATTAGTCATTTGATCTAGTTTAAGAAAAGGTAATTAAGTGAATTTTATGAATTAATTAAGTTGGATCCTTAATTAAATTAATTAATCTCCCATACATATGCTTCTTTAATTTAATTAACCACTTAACTATGAGCCATAAATGACATGAACATGTGAGAAAATAAAACTACAATGCTCTTAAAGGACCTAATGCAAATGGCTCATAATTAAGGGTTTGTTAAATTAAAGAATATAATTAAGTACTTTTATGATTTTTCCACACTTATGGGCTAATCATAATTTTCTTAAGGGTATTTATGTTATTAAACACATAAAGAAGAACCCTTAATTCCTTAATGTGATCATGATTTTAATTTGATTAATTAAGTCACTTAATTAACTAATTAATCCTTTAATTGATTTACATATTAATTAATCCTCTTTAAAATAAAATGGACTTGGGAAAGAGATTAGGAAAGAGGTCATAATCTTCTTCCCTTATCTATTCACTATTGAACAGTGATTAATAAGTTTTTATTTAATTAATTTTGATATTTTGGATGCTAATTAATTAATTATTTAATTAAGAAAGTAATTAGGATTCAAATGATCAATTTCCCTAATTACTTGAGTAATAAATTCTAAGAAAATTATGGAAGGTAGAGGTCATCCCATTAAATCAAATCCCTAAGTTTAAAATTAATTATCCAAGTAATTAGAGTTTAATTAAGCCAATTAATTTTATATTTAAACCCTAATTAAACTTTAATTATAATTAAAAATTAATTAAAATAATTTTTAATTAATTTCCCTATAAATTCCCTTTAAAATGAGTATTTATTTTTATTTTTTTTATTTTTTTACAATTTATTATTTTTTAAAGTTTTAGCCATTAAAATAATTAATTAGGCCTTAATTAAACCTAATCCCGTCGGCGCCATGTGAAGAGCTGATGTGGCATGCTTTCCATGTGACACCACGAGATTGGTTATTTAAACGTGTCGAGTCGCTGCGGTCGGCGCAGATTGTTTCATCCCCCATTGGATTTAAGATTGGACGGCAGAGATTAAACCTGTGGCACTTAAAGGATTTAAATCATATAAATCTAATGGATTAATTACAACATTTGAACTCACCTGAGCTCGAATGACCACAAAATCGATCCCACACCTTCATGAAGAAGATCAAGGGATCTACTTGTCAAAATTGCATGGCATACAACTTTTCTTCGAAAAGGACCAAAGATTTTTCACGAGAGCTTGGTTTAATGGAAATTACCTTATTGAAGCTCAAGACTAATGGTGTAACGCTTGAGCTAGCTTGGCCTAGACAAGGTGAAGCCCTACTGAGTAGCTCACGTGATAATTCCTGCCGCTTGTTATGTGGACCAAGCTTCATCAATTTGCAGAGGGACGTTGATTGAAGTAGCACCTTCAATGGTTGGGAGCTCGGGAGAAGTTTTGTTCCCACTTTACGGAGGTAGGGGAAGGTGTGGGTGAAGTTAATTGGAGTTAAATTGAGGTTTAAGGGAGTTGGGTCAAATGGTGTCATGCCCTGTTTCTGTTTGAGGGAGTCCAGCATTGAGAAAGCTTAAGGAGCTTGGAGAGCACTATGGGATTTTAAAAATCATTTTAGGAACTCTCTGAGAGTGAATGTACTTAAATTGAGTCAAAATGAGGGGGGTATATCCCCTCCTTGGATCAAACGGCTTGGATTGCTTCCTCATTTTCAGCTGATCAACCATCGTCTGGCCTTCAAAAAGGTCAAGGTCAGTCCCATGTGGCTCAGTTTGGTTGGACAAAGGCTTTGGTTGGTGGCTTAAGGCAGCTCCTTCAAGCTTGGTTATCTTTTGGGTTTGCCAATGTGAGGAGGTGAGTTAACTCACATCCTTTTGGTCCATGGCTGACCTAGCCCACTTGGGTTGGGTTAGCTAGGTAGGTTAGGTCTTATTTTGGGTGTGAGGTGGCTGCCAAGTGGAGAGAAAGAGAGTAAACCTTCCAAAAGGGTTTGAATCCATGTGGAGAGGTTTACCTAATGGGTCAAAGGTCACATTGGGTCCAAATTGGGTTGGGTTGGTTTTGGGCTGACCTAAGGTGAGTCTAGGATGTGTTGGGTCAGATTTTAATGGTTATGGACTTGGTTTGAATGGGTTTGGCTCAATTTGACCAATATAGGTCAAATTGGGCTAGGCTGGGTCAAGTTGACCAATTGGTCAAATTAGTCAAACTAAGGCTTGGGTCAAGTTCAAATGATGATTTAAAGTGTTTTAGTTCAAATGGTTTGAGTCAATTTGGCTTGGATTTGATTTTGAATCATTTGAATTCATATGAGTCAAATGAGTCATCAAGTTGACCAATTTGACCAAATTGGCCAAATTTTCTTGGGTTTGGGGTTGATTTGGATTTGACTGATCAATTGAAGATGATTATAGGCTTCAATTTCAATAAATTTGGGTTTGGATTTGATAGGCCAATTTGACCCTTTAGGTCAATTTGGGCTAAGTGAGTCAATTGGGTTCAATTAGTCAAATTGGGTTCAATTGAGGCTTTGGTCAAGTTAAACAATCAATTTGGAATGAACTTGAGCCATTGGTTGCATTCAATTTGGGTTAGATCTTGATTTGACCCAATTTGGCCTTTTAGGTCAAATTGGGTCAACTTGGGTCAAAAGGCCAATTGGGTTAGGTTTGGCTCAATTGATGGTCAAGTCATGTTCAAATATTGATCTTAGGTTGGTGTGAATCATATGTTTCAATCAATTTGACTTGGGTTGAGATTTGGCTAGTTTGATTTATGTAGGTTAGGTGGGTTGACTGGTCAAATGACCAAGTTGACTCAATTTGACCCAATTGATGACAATTGATCAATCAAGGATGATTGATGATCATCATAGGAGGTTTTGGTAGATTTGATTCAATCCAATTTATGTAGGATTGGAATTTGGTTCAAAAAGGTCAAATTGGTCACTTTGGGTAAAGTGGACCAATTGAGCTTAGTTGAATCAATTTTGGGTTGAATTGAGTTTAGTTGGATTTATATGGATTTAGGATTGATTTATAGCTTTGATTGCAATTGATTTGGGTCCAAATGGGTTTTGGATTCTTTGAATAATTCAAGTCAAATGGGTTAGGATAGGTTTGATTGATTTGATTTTAGATTAGGTGATTTGATCATATATTTCATTTATATTTTGGATGATGATTGGGGAAATAATTGATTCATGAAAAAATCAATTGAGTTTGACTTGGATTGGAGGCAATTTTAGCTAAGTCCATGGGATTAAATCATATGGCTTAAGAAGGATTGATTTAATTTGATTTTTGGTTTGACTTGATGACTTAAGTTTGATTATAGATTTCTTTATATTTGGGATGATGATTGGAGAATTGATTGATTCATAGAAAATTAATTAAATTTGATTTGGATTGAGAAAATTTTGGCTAAGTCCATAGGATCAAATCATGGGCTTAGTCTAGGTTTGATTTGGTTTGGATTTTGATCCGATTTGAAAATGATTGTATATTTTATATGGGTTGACTAAAGAGTTGAATTAACATTGAGAAAATCACTTGAGTTTGGTTTGGCATGAATTTATTTTGGCTAAGTCCATAGGATTAAATCATATGGCTTAGGAAAGGTTGATTTGATTCTATATTTGGCCATGGGTTTCAATCACTTGGATTATAATTTGAATTTGAATTTGGATGAATTGGATTTGAGGTTTGGTTTTGGCTTAAGAAGGCACGTATGGATTTGGTTAGGCTATAGGCTAGGTAAATTTCCCTAATCCTAAAGTAAACCCTAATCCTATGATTAACCCTTATAAGTCTCTAGACTTAGGTTAAGTGTTCACCAAATTGCTAGAAGTGTCTTATGGCTAAGGAGAATCTAATGTCTAGAAGACTCCTAAATCTAAGGAGAGGAGATTGAGTCCTCACTACAAAAGTGAGATCAATAAAAGGACCCCAATATATGTGTGGTAACTAAAGGGCACACTGCACATATTGGCATTGACTGAGGTGATCAATAATGTTCAAAAGATCGCAAGCGCTAATAAAAATGTTCTACACCTAAACCCAAGAGGTAGATAGAATCATAATCTTAGTGCAATGCAACTCATCTCATGCTAAGGGTATAAGAGATTCAGGAGGATTTGATGAGCATTTCATGTCAAGGACATGATGGAGGATTGAGGAATCACACATGAATTGGATATGAGATAACCTTATGCCAGGGCATAAGAAAGAAATCTGCCA
The DNA here is from genome assembly GCA_021442155.1 of Cymbidium sinense. NCBI lineage: Eukaryota > Viridiplantae > Streptophyta > Magnoliopsida > Asparagales > Orchidaceae > Cymbidium > Cymbidium sinense. The sequence goes on from CM038224.1 coordinate 89,434,573, forward strand.
GGGATTGATATTTGATTGGATTCATTCTAATCCATTTGATTTGGTTTATGAGAGAGAGATATGTTAGGGATACATGCTTGAATCCGCTAGGGATCAAAGTTGATTTAATTGGATTTAATTTGTTTAATTGTAGGGCATATCCACTGGGATATGGGCTTGAATCCATTAGGGTTCAAGACCACGCTTAATTTATTTTAATTTATTATGGCTCCACTAGGGAGGTTGGTTTTGGATCTGATTTGTTTGTTTGGTTTGTTTGTATGATTTGGGCTCCATTGGGGAGAAGGGTGTGATTTAACTCCACTAGGGAGAATCAAGTTGGATTTAATTTGATTTGATTTGAGGGTATATCCTGCTAGGGATATGAGCTCATTTGAATTTGATTGATTTAATTTTGGTTTGATTTATGGACCATGTCGGTGTGCGATGGACCTACTAAGAAGGAGCCATGGGGTCCTTAGCTTATCTTAGATTTATAAATCCAAAGGGGTAGTCTATCGATTACGGGGTAGAGCTATCCAACCTAAAGGTTTCCTTTCGGTGTGCAATGACTATTCCAGGAAGAAAGCATAGCAGACTTACATCTTCTAAAGTGGGGAACAGCCACTAGGGTGACCTATTAGATGCACAACAAATCGAGCTCGACCTAGGGCGACTATTGAGTGAGTGTCGCTGGGGACTTACATCAACTCAAAAATAGTTAAGATTAATTTCATTTGATTTCATTTAATTTCATTTGGTTGATTGGATTTGACTTGATTGAATTTAATTCATGAACCCTATCAATGTGCGATGGACCCACTAAGAAGGGGCTATGTCAGCCTGGACCTGTCTCAGATTTATCGATCCAAAGAGGTAGTCTACCGACCGAAGGGTGAAGCTAACCAACCTAAGGGTTGCCTTTCGGTGTGCAATGGCTATACTAGGAAGAAAGCATAGCAAACTTACATCTTCTAAAGTAGAAATAATCACTGGGGTGACCTATTGGATGCACAACAAATCAAACCCAACCTAGAGAGACTACTAAGTGAGTGTTGTTGGGGACTTACGTCAACTCAAGAGTAGTCAGATGATTTCTATAGGGAGTTTTGCTGACACTACCCTAAAGATAGGATGCCTGCTTGGGAAAAGGTACCGCTTGGGGTGTCCTCTGGATCCACAAGTGAATATATATTTTGTTTGTTTATATGTTTGCATGGACCTTATCAATGTGCAATGGATCACAGAGAAGGGGTTATGTTAGCCTTGGCCTATCTTAGATTTACCAATCCAGAGGGAGAGTCTGCACATCTGCAGTCCAAACCATCCAACAAGGGTGGTTACTATAAAAGGGGAACTATCCAATGATAGTAACTTGGGTAGTGTCTTGATGGGGTCGCAAAGGATGTGAACCAAATAGAGTGCCCATAGGTGAGGTGCTACTAGGGGCGTTATCCTGATCCCTAAAAAAAAAATTTCTATAGGTGTATAGTGGCCAACTCAAGAAGAATGCATAGGGACTTACATCTGCCATGAGTGGTGTATCTACTAGGTAGGTCATTATCAGCATAGTGAACACCAACCAACCTAAGGTGCCCGTCGGTGTGCAACAATCAATCTAAGAAGAAGGCATAGGAGACTTACATCTTCATACATAAAAATGATCATCAGGATAGTTTGTCATTGGCGGGACAGATGCTATCCGACCTAGGCAACTAAGAGGAGTCAGAAAGGACCGGACTGACTTAAGTAAGTGAGGAAAGGATAGGGGGGACTTATCCTAAACCTCAAATATACTCGACCTAGTCAGTGCATGAAGGCTAGTCCAAGAAGAAAGCTTAGTAGACTTACATCTTCTTAAATGAAGCCATCATGAGGTAGCTCACAAGCAGTAAGGCCTACCATACTAACAAAGTGCTCGGGTGTGTAGCGATTAAGCCAGGAATAAAGTAGTAGACTTACACCTTCCAAAGTAAGAAGACCGCTAGGGTGACTCACTAGCTAAGTAATAAACCGACCCAACCTAGAGCAGCTACCGAGAGAATGCCACTGGGGGCATTATCTCAACTCAAAGTAGCCCGAGATAAAAGATATGTGTTTGTTTTATGTTTTGTGTGTAATTTATGTTTGTGTTGTGTTGATGAAGGATAAGTTGTCGTTTGGGTTCTCTTACACCTATCCTAAACATGTCGTGGTGGACTCGTAGATAGAAAATGCTTTCAATTTGAAGAGATTAAATTTGAAATGAAATTATTTTAATTAAAGATAATTATTTTATGCATAGTTCTATGGGTAATATTTCTTTTGGTAGAGCCCATTGATTGGAAGCATCAGGTGCTCTCCTCTATGATTGATAAGTTGATATGATTCTCCTTGGTAGGTTTTCTCTATGAAAAAGGGCCTTCCCAAGTGGGTTCAAACTTGCCTCCCATCTTACAATGGGCAATAATTGGTCTTCTTAGAACTAAAATATGCTCTCTTACTTAAAAAGCTCTAAGGAGGATCAACTTATTATGAGCTTGAATAATTTTAGCTTTATATAACTCGAGGTTTTAGCATGCCCATAGGCATCTCTCTTCCAAACCTTCAAGTTCTTCTAACCGCAACTTGGCATTCTATTCCTTTGTCATCTTGGTACCCACAGCTATTGTTAATGATTGGAGTTGGACTTGCAATGGTTGAACAACTTCATACCTATACACTAAGAAGAAAGGGGTAGAATGAGTTAGACTTCTGTAGGTAGTGTGGTAAGCCACAAAGCTTCAACTAATTGCTCATGCCATTTCATTTATTATCGTTGAGTGTCTTCTTGAGTATCTTGAATGGAAGTTTTGTTAAAGGCTTTTGCTAAGCCATTTTCTCTCAAATAATAAATGGTAGAGTATCTCCAATCTATGTTGTGTCTCAGGGCAAAGTTATTGATTTTGGTGCTCTTAATGTAGTACCATTATCAGATATAATTCGACAAGGCACCATAAATTTATATACGATATAGTTCTTGAAAAAATAGAGCACGTGCTGAGCTTTGACCTTTCTAAGCAGAATCACCTCCGCCTATTTGGAAAAGTAGTCGGTAGCAGCTAGGATAAACCGATGACCCTTAGAAGAAGGAGGATCGATCAGACCCACTATATCAGTACCCCAACACTCAAATGGACATGAGGCTAATGTTAGATGTAGAATATTGGGTGGTTGGTGTAGGACCACTCCATGTACTTGACATTGATGACATCGCCTAGCTAGGTCCATGCAATCAATGATCATCGATGTCCAATAATATCTAAGTCTCCTGATTTTGGCTTTCATCATGGGACCAGATTGGTGAGCTCCGTATAATCCTGAGTGCACCTCGATCACAATATTATGGGCTTCATGCTTGTCTAAATATCATAACCACATATGATCGAAGGACCGTCGGTATAAGATACTATCCACGAGGGCATAGGAAAGTGCCCTTTGCTTCATTAGATGTGCTTGTGACTTTTCTTGAGGTATTTTTCCTTTGTTGAGGTAATCCATGAATGATTGCCTCCAATCTAGCTCATCGTCCTTTTGATAATGGAAACCTCCTCTTCAAGAGAGTATTTTTTGATGAGTTCAATATCAATAAGTGGTAGGACTTGCCTATTTTGGACCTTTATTGATATGGGCTCATCTTCGGACATGCTAACTCCTTAGCAAGGTTGGCTAAAGCATCTGCTATGGAATTTTCTCTCGAGGGATCTTATAGATGATCACTTGAATTTATCCCAACAACTCCATTGTATACTTATGGTAGTGATGGAGCCTAGGCTTTAGAACCTTGTAGGACCTAGCGATTTAGTTGACCACTAATTAGGAGTCCCCAATGATATGGATGTTCTAGATGCTTAGCGAGATGGCCAACTCCAGATAGACAATTAGAGCCTCATATTTGGCTTCATTATTGGTGCAAGGATTGATATATGATATGAGAATCTCATCATATCGCGGTCTAGAGTTAGGAGAACTATTCCTAGCCTTGCCATTCCTGGAAGAGTAGATTATGGTTCTTCTCTTCTTTGAGAGGAAGCCACATCATCAAAATACATCTCTCAATGGTAGTGGCCCCTAAGTTCATGATTTGTTCATCGGAGATGTTATCACTGAGTGGAGAATTAGCAAGAAGTGGGTGCCTTACTAAGAAATCTAAGAGTGCCTGTCCTTTCACCACACAGAGGGGTAGGAAAGTGTTAAACTATGATATGATCATAGACCAACATGCCAACCTTCCAGATAGCGTCGACTATGTCATTAGATATTATAGTGGATTGATTCTAGAAATCAAGTTGACTTTATGAGAAAGTATGTAATATCGTAGCTTTTGGGATGTAAAGATTAAAGCCAGATAATGCATCTCAATAGGTGGATAGTTTACTTTAGCAAGGATTAGATGATGGTTGAGGTAGTATAGTGCATTCTCCTTCCCTTCATCATTAGCTTGGGCCAATAAAGTGCCAAGGGAATTATCTAATGCAACAGTGTAAAGTATCAGAGGCTTGCCTGGGATAGGGGCTACTAGAATTGGCGGCGTCATTAGGTACTGCTTAACATCTTCAAAGGCACGTTGGCACTTGTCATCCCACTTAGACTTAGCATCCTTCTTGATAAGTGCTAAGAATTGATGGTATCTTTGATAAGTTGGATATAAAGCATCTTAGATATGCCAACTGCCCTCATAATGATCTGAGTTGAGTTAAATTTTAAGGGGTGGCATTTATAATATCATTTTGATCTTCTTTGAATCGATTTTGATTCCACGTTGTCGGACAGCAAACCCAAGAAATTTCTCTGATGCTACTCTGAATGCACACTCCAAGGGGTTCATTTTGAGGTTAAATTGTCTTAACCATTCGAAAATTACTCTCAAGTTAAAGAGATGATATTTCTTTTCTTTTCTTTTCTTTTTTCATGATCTGAGCAATTTGGTGATGAGTTCATCAAAGATTTGAGTCATGGGCCTCTAGTATGTGTCACCGACATTTTAAAGGCATGACCTTATAGCAATAGATTTCAATTGGGGTTTTAAAGGCAGTGTTTCATTCATCTTCAGGAGCCATCTTTATTTGGTTATATCCAGATGAACCATCCATGAAAGAGAAGACTGCATGAGATGAGGCAATGTCCACCATCAGTTCTAGTATTAGTAATGGAAATTCATCTTTTAGACATTCTTTATTTATATCCCTAAAATCAACGCATATGTTAATTTGGCCATTCTTCTTCTTAACTGGGATGACACTGGCCAACTAGTTCATCCCGGATGAAATCAACATCGATCAGTTTTTTGACTTAAGAAATGACCTGTTGTTCAATGTATAATCACATGCGTCTAAGAGCTTACTTGATAGGGTTAACATCAGGTTATATTGCTAGTTTATGGACCGCTACGTTAGGAGCCAATCCGGGCATCTCTTCATAACTCTATGCAAAGCAATCCTTAAACTCAATGAGTAGCCTATCTAAGTCATCGGTTTCAATTTTAATCAACAAGGAACTCATGTATGTCAGACGTGGATTTTCTTCAATTCCCAAATTGATTTCTTCAGTTGAATTAATTTCTTCTTCAAACTCTGGCAGTGCATCTTTGACTTGGAAATCATGGGCCATCTGAAGTTTCTAAGCACACCTCCTTATATAAGTTAATGTGATTTGAAAAGAACTTATCAGATTCTAAATGATTGGTGATGACTAAGTTGTAATCATCATACTGAATCCTAATTTTGATCTTGATTGAGAATTCTTGCATTTATTGTTCCATATCCTTTCGAAGTAATCTGACCTATGCTTAGCCAAGTATGTGGGATTAACCCTTTCTTTGTTAAATTATAAACATAAGAAGAGTACCAATCAAAAGATAATTCTATTAATTCTTTCTATAAATCATCCTCAAGTTCTACATTAACTTCTTGACTTGAGGATGATGCTCGAGGAAAGAACCTCTAAATCTTCATAGCTGTGGATGATTTAGGAGCTTCCTTAACTACCAACCCTCAACTTTTTATGAGAAAAGTGGGGTCAAATCTAAGGTTCCCAACTGATGCCTAGTAATTTCACATAAAGAGGACTTGGATACACTTATGCTTTATTTGGGAATCCAGTCTTCATCACTTTTTGGCTCAAGTGTCACCTCCAACGAGACCTGTTGAGAAGAGATGGCTGGTGTGCTAACCATATAGGACTCATCCTCTGAACTAGATTCTAAGTCTATGGATATGTGTGTACTCTGGTAGTGGATAAATCTCTGGTGGTAAGTATGGAGGTCTTCCACCCCTGGGATTGCCTCTAGACTTGCCCCTTCCTTGTCCTAGTGGAGGTCGGGTCATCCTCTCCACTTGTTTGAATGGAGTAATGAACTGTAGGTGGAATCTAATCTCAGGCTCTACTTCACCCCCTAAGTTTATTTCTTACTCCCTTTTCTTTTCAATTTCATTTTCTTTTTTCTATTCTTTTCCTTCTTCTTTTTCTTTTCTTTCTTTTCTTTTTCTCCCACATGGGGATTTTGACTAAGTTTACAAGAATAGACTTTTTGGTTTTGGGGAGGTAGTAGGATGCATCCTCATATGTCCCAACCTCATGAACTATAAATGGTTTGAGATCTCCTTTGACATAGTATTTGATCCCACCTCTCATGGACTTGATGCACTGATGTAGAGAGGATGGAATCATATTATTCTCATGTATCTACAGTCTCCCAAACAAAGCATTGAAAGATATATCTGAGTCTATTATGTGAAACTTGGCTTCAGTCTTCCAATCATCTATCCTTAGTGGCAACACCATAGAGCTTAAGGACCTCTCACCTTGTTCATTGAATCCCTTCAACATTATCCTCTCCTTTAGAGTTTAGAGATGTCAATCCTCAAGTAGGCAAGGGTTTTAGACTCATAATGTTGACCAATGCACGGTACCAAAACTCTGGATTGCCTATATCTGCCAACATCCATTGTAATGTAAAGAAGATGGTTGTGCTTGATTGTTCCTAGAAGTAGGTCTTCATCACTAAATGTAACTCTTAAGATGTCCTTTGAGTAGTGTGCTTCCTCTCTAGTAGTGGTCAGCTGAGCTAAGCATATCTCTTGATCAAGCAAGGCTTTGACTAGATATTCCCCAATCTCTTTAGATAAGATAACAGCATCACATATGCTTAAATTAGCTGGAAACTTTCTAAGATGTGCTAGGATGTTGTAATCAACTCTAGGTTGGTCATCCACAAGCATATCTGTAGGTGGAGCATCTTGTGGAGGGGTTATCTACTCACTGGAACCAATGACCTGTTTACCCTTATCCTGAGGTGTTACCCTAGGAGGTAGAACTTTGCCACTGTATAGGTTAACTTCAGTGACTAGGAATGATGAGTTTGTGAAAAGTTCTACATACTCATCGGGCATACCTACAGCTTCTCCTACGGGATCCTTAGAGTTGGATGACTCCAAGTCAATCTCAAGAGGTAAACTCAATTGATTCAGAGAAGGAAAATATGATTCTAATCGAGAGGAATGTATCGAAATTATTTGAGCAATTATTATATAGACTCAGAAAGCTTTCTATGAGAATAAAACTAGAAGCATCATAAATAGAAAGAATGTAAGTGAAATCAGCTTTCTTCATTGATTTCTTTAATTTGGATGGAGGTAGATGATATAAATAAAGTAAAGTAATAGGAGCAAGGGGTTTGGTGCCCTCGCCTCTAGATATAATGCTCTGCTAGTAGAAAAGGAGCTAGCAGAGAAGGTAGTAGCTGCAATGGTGGAAGAAGTGCTAGACTCGGATGGTGGTTGCGCTATAGATCTATCCCGAGCAAGTATGGTAGGCTGTTGCTGCTACTGGGCTTCCACTTCCCCGAGTTATCCTTCACAACTAGAAAACTTTTATTGGTATTGGAGGTTTGAGCTGCTTAAGCACATATGAAAGAAAGTTTCTTGATCTTAGAAATGATTTTTTTAGAGGTATGGGATGAGAAATATCCTAACTTTCTTTAGTCTTAAGAGGATCAGAAGTATCCCAAAGGATTACTCTAACATAACCAAATGATTATCTTAATAAGTATTCCTTATGGATAATTATGGCTCCTGAATTATAGCTACACTCAATCCAATCCTTAAAAGTGATGCAATCCTCTAAGGCATGGCCTAACATGCGGTGGTAGGGCAATATCTAGGATCATCTCTCTTGCCCACTTCCTCCGGCCCCTTAGGCTCGGGTAGATGAAAATCATGTATCTTTAAGAGATTGTTGAAGATTTTCTTGACTACCTTCCTCTTAAATGAGTATGGCTTACTTAATCTTTCAACAAGAGTAGGTAGAAAATAGCTATCTAGTGAAGTATATGGATAGCATCGGGTAGCTACGTGGGTGACAGTGGTGGCTATGGTGCTTGTGGTGATCATAGGGCCGAGGTGGTGGAATAGAGGTGGCAAAAGGAGGAGGAGCTCGTGGCCTCTTATACTGCACTCTAGCTAGCTATTTTTCTCTGTCCACTAACATAACTATCCCGGGCTTCTTCTCAAACACCTTGTGGCTTAGGCCTAGATGATTGGTCCGAGAAGGGTAACTGTTTGGCTTCCTCTTGTAGGCTAGTCACCTTATTGATTAGCTTCTTAAATATTTTGATGGTGAAGCCCTTAAGCATGAAGGAAACTGAGCCATGGATATTCTTAAGTAGAATCTCAATGACATGTTATTTAGATAGTTGTGGTTAGCATTTCATACTCAGGTTGCATCATCTAAGAATGTAATCAATAAGGGACTCATTGGGTTTCTATTTCTCTACAACGAGGTCACCTACAATTACCCTCTACTAAGCTCCTATGAATCTCTTGATGAAGAGATGCTCTGGCTCAATGAAGGTCTTCACTGAACCATTGGGCAGTTTGGCATACTAATCAAATGCAACACTTGACAGGCTACTGATGAAGCGAAAGAAGAGAAGTGCATCATTGCCACCACCGTTGTAGCAACTAGCTCTGAAATGTGTGATATGTTGTTGTGGGTTCCCTCTGCCATCAAATATCTTGAAGGATGGTGGAACAAAACCCTTGGGGTATTGAACTACATCGAATTCCTCTAGGTAGGGTCTACCCTTTGGAATGGATGAGCTCCCCCAGGCTTGTGCCAATGCTTCCTTCACTTACTGCTCCACCATCTGTTTGATATCCTTCTCATGCATGGAGGTGCTATATGTGACCTTCCTATGTAAACTACCAGCATCATCATTCATGGGAGTGCACTTAGGATGATCAATCAGATGTACCAACTCTGGTTGATCGGCCACTATAGAGAAGGCTATGAGACTGGGGTTGCAAGGCTAGAACTACTACCATGAACTCCTCTACCCTCTTGTTCATCCTGTCTATCTGATTATCCTTCTACTTGAGCTGGTGGAGGAGGTGTTGAGTTGAGTGAGAATGTCACCTTCCTCAACTATAGCACCTTCTGCTATGTTATTCTCTCAGGGGATCCTTGGTCTCAACCATGTGAACTGTGACTAAGTCATCCAACATGTCATCCTCATCAGGGTCAAAGTCAACTCTACCCTCTTTCTGATCAAAATGGTTGCTCCTGACTATCTTAATTGCTACACGGTAGTCTTCTATAATTTCATCCAAAGAATGATCATCTACTCTGCCATGCTCTATCAAAACATAAAATGGTGGATGACTCTAGATCTCTTGTTGTATACCTTCTGAGTGCACTCCCTACCTGGCTCCACTAACATAGGGACTATGTCAGTATCTCTTCCTCTCCCTTCCTCCAACTACTGCCAAGGTGGGGTGACCACGCTTTTGGGTTGCCACTCCCTCTTTACCATAGTTGAAGTGGAAGATCGAGTATGGAACTCAACCTCACCTCAATGGGTGAAATAGATGGAGTGGGATCCTTGTGTCATAGCTGGATCACCAAAGGAGAGGGTCTCTCTCTAGACTGGGGCTACTAGGACGGGGACTGTGGATGTTGAAACTTGGACTAGTGAAGGTGGATGGTTAGTGGAGCGGTGTGATGGTGGAACCCACCTCTCAGATCTCTTCTCGTTGATTGCGGTGAGAACTATATCAAAATGATCACAATAAACTCCATCGTGAAAGTCCATCAAAGCGGCCGCTACATTGCCTCCTCCTCTCTCGCTACTTGGGTAGCAACTCTAATCGTAACTCACACATCCACTCCTGCTTGCAAAAACGAGCCAGTGACCCGCATACGCCTTCCTCCTATCCCTAGCCAATGTCTCAAACTCTATAGGGTGGTGGGGTGATGCAGTGATATTATAGTAATCCTCCTCTCTTTAGGCGAGGGGTGGAACCTCGCCACTCGTGAATGGAGAGGTCTCACATGGGGAACCCTCCTACCATGAGAGGCATCTATCTACCTGCCTCACACTATTGCGCTTGACCTCGGTTCTTATTGCTTGACTATAATGAGAGGGAGCAGCTAGTACCAATCTCGAAGGTGGAAGAGACTATCTTAAGCTAAGATAGCCTTCCCCTTAAGAGCAGGGGGAATAATAGAGGTGGTGTTGGCCCTCATTAGAACTACAACAGGGGCAATAAACTGTACTAACAATGGCACTGATGCTAGCACTAACACTAAAAGGGGTGTAGGAACCACATCGGCCTTCCACTTTAGAGAGGGAAACTTGACCAGACACATGAATGAAGAATGGCTTCTTCGCCACCTCTTCCTTGGCGATAGTGGGGGTCTCATGTGTGACTTTGAGGTTCTCAAAGCTAAGTATGAACTATATCACATGAGCAGTGGTGAGTATGGCCTGGTCTAAGGCCAAATCCACACCCGAAGCAAAGGAAAAGATCAACTTTTTGGAAGACATGGTGGAAGCTGGCTGAACGAGTAAAGGGGGGAACTTGGCTGATATCTCTACATTGTTGAAAAATGAATCGGATTAGACCCTTGCTCGACTTGAATTGTTGTCTTTGATTTGATTTTTGAAATTTAACCCTCACTTAACAAATTTAAGTATGCTAAATGTGGTTCATTATATTGGAGAGATTTAAGAATTTGGAGGAGAGACTTTGTCATTGTTGAATCTAAATTTGATTTTGATTTTGAGACCCACATTCGATAAATTTAATTATCTTGAATCGGGTTCATTTATTTTGGAGAGACTTTTGGAGATGTATATGTTGTATTCTTTTGTTGAAATTTGATTTTGAAAACCCTTACTTAGCAAATTTAGGTATGATAAATGGGGTTCAATTGTATGTTTGTTTGATTTTTTTGAAAAGAAGAACATATTTAACAAATTTAAGTATATTAAATGAGGTTCAATTGTGTTTTTGATGTTTGTTTGTTTGATTTGATTTTTGAAAAGGGGAACTCTTTTTTGATAAATTTAGGTATGTCAAATAGAGTTCAAATATATGTTTGATATTTGTTATTTTGATTTTGTTTTGAAGATGAGACTCTCATTTACAAAATTAGGTATGTTAAATGGAGCTCACTTATGTGTTGCTTGTTTGTTGATGTGCAATTTGTTTTGATTTTGGGGATTGAACTCTTACTTAACAAATTTAAGTATGTTAATAAGAGTTCAAAATGTGTGTTGGATATTTTAATTTTAATTTGATTTTGAAAATGGAACTCTAATTTAACAAATATGGCTATGTTAAATGGAGTTTAATTATATGTTGTTTATCTTGATTTTGAAAAAGGGACCCTACTTAACAAATTTGGGTATGCTAAATGGAGTTTGATTTGTATGTCGGTTGTTAGATTTTATTTCAATTTTGAAAATGAGACTCGCATTTAACAAATTTGGATATGTTAAATGAAGTTGGTATTGTTTGAAAATATTTTGGGTATGTTTGATTTTAATTTTGAAAAGGGCCCTCATTTAACAAATTTAAGTATGTTAAATGGGGTTAATTAATTATTATTATTATTATTATTATTATTATTATTATTATTATTATTATTATTTGAAAGAGGGTTTGAATATGTTTATTTTTGAAAGAGAGGTTTGTTGTTTGATTTAATTTTGATTTTGAAAAGGAGGAACACTCACTTAGCAATTTTAGGTATGCTAAATGAGGTTTAATTGATTTTAATTAAAAAAATGGATTTGAATGATTTTGATTTTATTTTATTTGACTTTAATTTTAAAAGAGAACCTTTATTTGACAAATTTTATTTGTTAAATGAAGTTCACATGATTTCACTTTTTAAAATTTTACAAAAGATTTTATTTCCTTTACTTTAGATTCCTTTAAGGTTTTGTCAAATATGAAATGAACCTTGCTTCACCAAGCTAGTGGTAAGAGGTTCCAAGTTCTATTTGATTTACATTTGATCATCCCGTTTCTTTAATTAACATTTTATTGCCTATCGGTGGATCCAATAGGAGTCTTAGGACCTACACGGGAATGAGGTCCTAAAACTTAAAGGATGCTGGCTACCTTTCTTAAGAATGAAATGAGCAAAGGGCCAATGAAAAGAAAGATGGACTCAGGCTTATATAATAATATAAGTCCACTAGCGATGCTTGGAGATGATAATTGTATACTAGGGATGGAGAGAGGAACTATTTTCCAACAGAGTCGCTGGAAAAATCTATGGTGTTTATTTTTGGATGGGGGGGGGGGAGTGGGGGGACACCACATAGATCATAGGGGAAACTTATTGAAGTGATCAGGTATAATATTGAGGTATGATGTACTATCTTGGAAGATAGAGGCATCACCCTACAATGGACATAATCACCTAATAAGGACTCCTAAGGCATGATGGGTCTTCAAAATACCAAAGATTTTCCCCACTTTACGTGGATGATAAAAGCAGGGTTTATATTAAGCATGGTTCTTAAGTTCCCTATGGATGAAATCCTCCATAGTTAATTACATCCTAGGGAATAGGATTCCCTAAGAATACTCTCAATTACTGTAGATAATTATTATCTCCAAAGGTTTTAAGATTAGATTATCAAAGAATTAGTTATGTTTGGAAAGTCAATTGGGAAAGTTCAAGTAGAAGACTTATTTTTGGAATCCAAACAAAATAAGTAAGGCTCATGATATTAGAAAAGCCTAGGGAGCATTCCAATCTATCCTATGGTGAGGCTTTATACATTTGAGAGTGGAGAGGTTTTATTCATTTGAGCTGAATTTTTATTAGATTGCTAGGGCTTATAATCCATCAACACAAGGTTGTGGAGATGCCTAAGACTTGAGGATTTATGATTATAGCCTGAAGGAAACAGCTACCTCAAATCCTAAATCTAGAGAGCTTTAGCACAAGCTAAAGCACGACCTAAATCTAAGTGATAGGTGGACATAAGAGTTTATCCCCATAAGAGAGAGTAAACTCGTCTGACTTTTGGACTTACATCCACTTGGAGTGGCTGTCAGCTAACACCTCCTATGATTTAAAATTATGTAGTTTGGTCTTATGAATTGTAAGATAGCTAGGGTAGTTATTTAGTTTGAATGAGACTAAAATCTTAAACCCACTCCCTAAGAAATTAGAGCATGAGTGGTATGAGCATATGACTTAATCTACAAGTGCAAAATATTTTTAAAGTTTTATTTAATTTTGATATGATATTTTAGACAAAAGTTTTAAGATTTCTTTATGCCTAAATGCATGATGAAATAGATTATTGGCTAAATCAAAAGAGAGAGGGTGAAGCTCCGTCGTCAGGGGTTGCTCTCATGGGTCGAGCCTATTGTGCAAGGATGGAGGCCCTCATCTTTAGCAAGAGTGGTAGAAGATGCATGCATGATGTGAGAAATACAACATACAGCTAAGGGGTTGGTAAATCTTTTAATTACCTTAATTATAGCCTAGGCTTTATGGTGAGATTATGAGTTTAATTACGAGTGATCAATTGGATAGAAATTAATTTTTATCCTAAGAGCCTACCGTATCCATGTCACACATTAAAGCATCAAACATAAAGAAACTATGAAAAAGATGTGATCCTGATGTGCAATCTAAATAAATAATCAATCAATTTTATAAACTAACGTAAAAGAATAATAGGACGGTATGGTCGGGTGCCACCGTATAACCCAAAATAGAGAAAAATATATGGGTAGCCGAGCTCTACCTTTATCCAACCCAATATATGAAAGAATAATTACAATTAGAATGAATACATGCTATGGGGGTCTTCATTTCTTCATGTCTTCATGTCCTCATCTCATCCCCCCTTTCCTTTGATTTATTTTGGTTTGCTCCAAAGCATTAAAGAGCACCCCATGACTAAGCCTTCCAGCCACTACTCATCCTAATCCCCCATAACACTAATCCTAATTCCTATTACAAAATTATGTTTATGTAGGAAAAAGTAAATCTAACTAAAGCTGCAAAACAGAGGTTAGCTAAACATACATACAATCCTGAGCAGTTATATGTATAATTTGGACTAAGCACCTACATATGGGTAACCAAATCCACCTATCTTAACTTGAATTATGCTTAGGGGTTTAAGCAACCTATAAAGAGAGCTTTTATATTTATTTTTAAGCATTCCATTAAGCACAGTCCCTTACAGAAAATATGATTAGGCTAAGAGCGGCCTAACATATAATCTATGAAGAATACACCCTAACATCCAATCTAAAATAATGCATCACAAAATAAAATATACATCACACATACACCATCTTAACTTAGGACTAAAAGTGGCAGCTTAATTCTAATGTGTGTGCTAAGGCTCTGTGTAGTATGTCTTAACTAAGCATTAGAGTTATGCTTTTCTAATAGTGGAAGAATTTAATTTGTCATAAAGGTTGATTTCATTTAAGTTACTTAATTGATTTATGAATTTTTATTTTATGTTTTGTTTTGTTTTATTTTATTTTATTTACACTTATCATCTATCTAAGTGTTATAAAGAGAGGAACACATTTTTATGACTTGATTCTCTTTAGTGAATGGCTTATTACACATTTTTATTAATCTTAAGTTTAAGTTAACTTTAAATGATCATATTCAATGTGAAAGGCATCTTACAATTAATATAATTGAATTACTATCACATGACATATATTAAACTATTCTTTTCCATCACATATAACATACATATGACTTTCATACATAACACATCTATACATACCATGCATCTATTTTGGCACACTTATTGGGATTTATATTTCATTTGATTGAATTATTTATTATATGTAAATTAAAGCTCTATCCAAATTATTATATAAAAATACATAAGAATGAAATCAAATAAGTACGTGTCATTATTAATCAGGGAAAGTGAGGTAATCAAATGATCTCCTTAGGACTACTTAAAGCCTCATATTCTTGGGATGTCCAGACTATGTACTTATTAACATTCAAGCTTATATAAATCTATGTATGAATCATAAAAAAGAGGGCATTATCTTTAAATATAATATAATTTGATCACTTAGATTATTTTGGATGCATGTATTCTTTAATAACAAAGGAGGATTTTCATCATTTAATTAAGCACACATACACATGTATAAAAGATGTAAGCAAGTACGTGCCATTTTTAACCGGTGAAGTGAGGTAATCAAATGACCTCCTTGGGGCTACTTAAATCCTTGTATTCCCAGGATGTCCAAACTAAACACTTGCTATCTTAAATACATATGAATATATACACAACTATAAGCATGAAAACCATGCAAAGATTATATTTTCTTTAATTAAATTATTTAAGCATATGAATTAAAGCTCTATCCAAATTCTAATACTAAAATACATAGGAATGAAACTAAATAAGTGCGTGTCATTGTTAAACCAGGAAAGTGAGGTGATCAAATGACCACCTTGGGGCTACTTAAAGCCTTGTATTCCTGGGATGTCCAGACTATATACTGGTTATTGTTCAAACTTATGTAAATTAATATGTGAATGAAGGAAAGTGGACTTTACTTCATATACTCAAGCTATAAGCACATCCACCTCCTATGTATTCATAAATATCACCACTACTAATGTTGTTATCCATTATAAACTTTAGAAAATACATTTAGATTTAATAGTGATAATATCCACACATATATTAAGTTAAGTCAACACATGCAAGCTTACATAAAGAAAATTTGTTTGATTCACTTAAACTTGAAAGAATGAATGTATGAAGTCAAGTGACATACAATATTTAAAGTGATTGAAAAAGAATAATTAAATATAATACATGGTTCATTCAATTAAACTAATTCTTAAGGACAATCACATTAAATAAACTCATTTAAAGAAAACTAAAGTTCGTTATCAATTTATGGTTTAGGGTTTTGATCAATTTCAAAGAGGAGAACTTATCATTTTTTTTGTTTTAATCCCATTCCCATATTAGTCATTTGATCTTTTTTAAGAAAAGGTAATTAAGCAAAATTTATGAATTAATTAAGTTGGATTCTTAATTAAATCAATTAATCACTCTAACTTATGCTTCTTTAATTTAATTAACCACTTAACTATGAGCCACAAATGACATGAACATGTGAGGAAATAAAATTTCAATGATCCTAAAGGACCTAATGGAAATGGCTCATAATTAAGGGTTAATTAAAGTAAAGAACCCTATGGTGTTTATTTTCAATTATGTGTATGGAGGACACCATGCAGATCTGTGAGTGTACTTATTAAGGTGATCGGGTACGACATCAAGGAATGGTGCACTATCTCAAAAGATAGAAATCACCACTCTACAATGGACCTAATCACCTAATAAGACTCCTAAGGCATGATGGGTCTTTGAATATACTAGAGATTTTTCCTCTACTTTACATGGATTAATAAAGCAAAGTTTATTTAAATCAGGTTCTAAAGTTCCCTATGGGGGCAAGTCCCCATAGTTAATTATATCCTAAGGAAGGTGAGTTCTTTAGGAATACTCTCGATTAAAATAGGCAATTGTTGTCTCCAAACATTTCAAAGATAAGACTGTTGACCTCATTTTTAGAATGAGTCCTCAACACCTCCATCTTAGGCTTAGGATTCCTCTTAGACTTTAAGAGTTCCTTAGTCTTAAGACACATCTAGTGATTAGGTGGACACTCTCCCCTAGCCCTAGAAGACTTAGAAAGAGTTAGCCATAGGAATAGGTCATGCCTTAGGGGTGTTAGGAAAATCTCCTACCCTTTAGCTTAAACCATTCCTCACTTCCCTTCTTTCAAGTCAAAATCCAAATCAACTCTATTTGATATTCTCAAACTTAAATCAATTCGATGATTCAAATCCTTAATTGAAGTCTATGATTGAGAGCCATGATAAAAAATTATCAAAAATTTCTAAGTCCCTAATCCTTTCTTAAGGACTTAGCCAAAATTAGGACCTAGACCTATTCAAATCTTTTGAGTTTTTCTCATGATCCATTTATATTCTCATTTATATTCCCATATATAAATTAAATAGAAATTCAAATCAATCAAATCAAATTCAAAATTCCAAAGCAATTCATAAAATTTTTTCTAAATTCCTTTAATTTTCCATTAAAGGACTTAGCCAAAATCAATTCCAAATCTTGATCAAACCCATTCAAAACCTTGGGAATTTATCAAAAATCAATTTATATCCACATTTATATTCTCATATGTAAATGAAATATAAATATAACTCAATTAAATCCAACTCAAAAATTAAATCCCAAAAAAAAATGTTTGAAAATCCCTTAAATCCTTTAATTTTTCATTAATGGATTTACCCCAACATTGATCAAACTTATTCAAATCCTTGAGATTTTCTCAAAATCAATTTATATCATCATTTATATTCTCATATATAAATGAAATATAAATATACATCAATCAAATCTAACTCAAAAAATTAAAATTCAAATTAAAAATTCAATTAAATCCATTAAATTCCCTTTAATGGATTTAACTTCAAATCATGATTAAACTCTTTCAAATTCTTCGAATTTTCTGACCTATTCTTATTTATATTCACATATATAAATGAAATATAAATTCAAACAATCAAAACCAACTCCAAAATTAATCAAATCAAATCAAAATCAAATCTAAGCCTTTCAAGTCAAAATCTTGAACTTAGCCAAAATCAATTCAAATCAAGCCAAACTCTTGATTTTCTCTCAGTTCAATCAATCCTACAATCATGAGCTCATATATAAATCCAAACTTCAATCCTTTAATCAAAACCCAAATCAAAAGTCAAACCCAAAGCTCCTTCATATTCTTCCATTGAATATGAGATTTTCAAATAGATCAAAAATCCATTTGACTAGAAGCTACTTGTAAATAGATTTATATTTCAATCATAAGTCCATATACAAGATCAATCAACTTCAAATCAAGCTTTGACCAAAACCATCACTTGACCCAAAGTGACCTAAAGTACCCTTATGAGCTAACTTTTGATCCTAACCAAATTGGATTGAACCAAACTCATATATCCTTCCCATCATGATCAACAATCATCATGGGATGATCAATCAATCAAATTGGGTCAAACCAAGTCAAACCTAAGGGTTGACCAAGTCAACACTTAATCAAAAATGAGACCTAACATAGCCAAAATCCACTGTAGGCCAAATTGATTGAAACCTTTCATCCAAGTTCACTCATAACCTATGTTTGAACTTCACCAAGTCAACCTTTGAGCCTAACCTAGCCCATTTGGCCCATTTGATCCAAGATTACCCATTTTGACCTAAAGGGTCAAAATGTCTCAAAACTTGATCTAAGCCAAATTGATTGAAATCAATGGGTCAAGTACATTCCAAATCACTTGTGGAACTTGACCAAAGCTTCAATTGGCCAACTAGACCCAACCTAGCCCAATTGACCTTAGACCCAACATGACCTAAAGGGGTCATGTTGAGCCAAAATTGAACCTAACTCAAATTGATTGGAAACAAAGATACCAATCCCCTCCATATGACCAACCAAACCTAAACCTACCTTTGACCTAACCCAAATAGGTCAAATGGGTCAAATAGGTCAACTTGACCCATTTGACCTAAATATCATATGAGCAAAACTAATCTATACCAAATTGAACCAAACCAAAGGCACCAAAGCATTTGAAATGGTCATATGAACTTGACCCAACCCTTGGTTTGACCCAATTTGACCTATTGGTCAACTTGACCCAAGTTGACCCATTTTGACCTAAATGGGTCAACATGAACCAAACCCTATCAAATGGATTCCAAATCCATTGAAACTTGGCCCAACCTATTTTCTCAACATACCAAACATACCCAAATTGAAAAATAGCAAAATGACCATTATACCCTTAGGCCATAGAACAAATTTTGGCCTAGCCCATTGGTATTTTGGTCATGCACTCATCACAAACACTTGAGGCTCTCCCAAAACATCAAGGGGCCTAGTGATGAGTGATGCACCCAATCCAATGGGTTTGGGTCAGCCCATTTGGCCTATGGACCAAACCCGACCCATAGGCACCAAATTGAATTTTCAAACTCCCCCCAAACCTCATTTGATTGCACATGGAAGCTAGGCATCCACTCTTCTGGCCAAATCGACCATGTGCACACTCCTAACTGATCAAACAACCCACTCAATTGTGTCAATTGGATCAAAATGGCATGAATGGGCTCGATGATTTCATGGGGATATATACTCCCCAATTCACAAATCACAACACTCATAATTGAGATAGAAGCTTTGAGAACACTCACAAAGCTTTCTCAAGGGCTTTAGGGGAGATTGAGAATTCATCATCTTCAATTTTCAAATAGTGAAAATAGGGAAGATACATTGAAGTGCAAACTTCTTCCATACTCAATTTCACCAAATTCCTCCTACTTATCACCAGAGGATCCATTCGAGCCTGCACAAGCTTGCAATTGAGTTCCCACATCAAGGAAGGAATCAATTTGATCAAAGCTGCAAGCAGAACTAAGGGGAGTTGGTCCACCCACTCAACCACTTAACCTCAAGAGCTAGGAACCTCAATAGGGCTTCGTCTCCACTAGACGAAGCTACCTCATCGTTCTCGAGCACTGGTGAGGTTAGTGAATTTTTGACCACTTAGGCTAAGGTGTGTTGGTCTTTTGTGAAGTGGATTTTCATATCATGGGATCTTAGCCATTGGATGGGCCACTTTGATCCCCTAGATGGTGTGTGTGCTTAATTTTATTTGAATCCATGAGAGATCAAGCTTGGATCTTTCCTTGGATTATGGATGACTCACATTCCTCCTCAGAGAAGAACTCAGCCAATCTCATCATCCATCCACACGTGTTTAGATAGATGGCTAAGATTATTTCCCATGTTTCATAAATCTTTTTCACTTTTAATCTCATGGGTTAACCCTCTGTCGTCAGATCTTTGGATAAAGACATGTGCGCCACCACCGCTGCCACCTCTCCCAATTTGATCGGTTAAGTATCAAGGCGGTGTAAAGCTGCCACATATCGCACCATCGTGGGGATTAAGTGGGATTAGTTAACTAACTAAATTAATTTCTGATTAATCCCTATGGCTTCTAAAAATCATAACTCTTCACAAAAAATTCAAAAAAAATAAAAGGAAAATGCCTTGGATAGATAACTTCACCTAGAATATTTTAAAATTATTTTAGCATATTTTGATTTCCCTTTTTCTCTAAATTTAGGTTTCTTTAGAAATGGTAATTAGCTAATTACTTTCTAATTAAGTACCAATGGATCTCAAATTTCTAGGGTTAATTCTAGGGGATGACCTCTGCCTCCCTAATTTTCTTGAGATTTATTGAGGCCTTGATTATGGACATTGCTAGCTCATTCCTAATTACCCTCTTTATATAATTAAGGGTAATTAAGATGTAATTAGTGGATTTTCCCTATGTTTAAGTTCAATTAAGGATATCAGTAAATAGGGGTTTTAGGAAATAATTTTGGGGTATTTCCCCAAGTTATTCCCTAAACCCCCTTTTCTTTCCTTAATCCCTTTCTTAATTAAGGGTTTAATCCAATAATTACCCTTCTAAATGATTTTCAAAAATTCTAAAAATCTCCAGAACTTAATTAATCTACCTTGGGTAGATACTTAGGTGTTCAATAGCCTAAGTCTAATTAAAATTAAACCCCTTTCATAAGTGTGAAAGTGTTTTAAAAGTACTTAAGCTAAAACCCATTAACTTTTTTGTGAGCCAAATTGCATTAGGCCTTTTCATTACTAGGAGCATTACAAATTTACATACCTTGTGGGTTTTTATGTCATAATTACCTAAGTTAATTTTCTAAGGTGGTGTAGGTAAGGGTTAATTAAATCCCTTAATGCATACCTTAACCTAATCAACACTTAAAAATGGATCTAACTATCTGAAAATTAAACTAAAATACAAAAAAAATGTGAGAATGGGTTAGGAACAGTAAACTAATCTTACCCTTTGAAAATTAAATCAAACATCAATCAAACAAAAATCATTTTGAAATTCACTTTGATTTATTCTAAGTTTTCTTATTCTTTAAGAATGTCTTTAGTAATTAAGTAAAGTGAGTTTGTTCATGTGATTACATTGATTTAGATATTTCCCAACATGTTAAATTGTATGTCATATGACTTATGCATCCATGATTTCATGTTTTCAAAATTTTAAAAGGAAATTGTTTACTTTATGTCAAATGTGCATGTGTTGGCTAAAGTAAAATATGAGTGGCTATTATCACTACTAAATCCAAAGTATTTTCAAAATCTATAAATGAAACATAAAATCTGAATGTGTACTATGCTTATAATTTAATTATAAGCTTGCATGTGATAGATTATAAAGTCATATGCAGTGTAGCCTTTCCTTCCTTCCTTATGTTAGCATAATCTTGAATATGGGTTAGTAAAGTGTAGGGTTCATTTGAAAAGAACCCAACACTTACTTGATTCCAAACCATATTTATCCCTATGCTCTCACTTAAGAAGGAATTCTTACACTTGCATGAATAAATTGCATAAACCAAAATAAAACCATTAAGCAAACTTTTGCATATTCCTTATCCATGTTATTTCTTTTATATGCATGTCAGTATTTAAGGAAAGTGGTATATTAGTCTAGACAATCCCAATATTACGAGCCTTTAAGTAGCCCTAAGTAGGTCTTGTACCTTACACCTTTGGTTAACAATGACGTTGTACTCATTTATTCCTTTCTTACTTTCATGCATGTATGTGAAGTTTTTGGAGAAAGAAAACCTTTTTCTACATAAGAAAAATCATACATGTTTAACTTCCAAATTTTCTTAAATGAACTACTTAGCATCATTAAATTATCTCATTTGCATGTATATATAAATATATATATATATATATATATATATATATATATATATATATATATATATATATATATATATATACATATATATATATATATATGGGTCCATCCATATGCATGTTATATATGTTGGGGAAGAATTGAGGTGATGTATGTTGTGTGGATTTTTGATTCATTTTTCTTAATCTTAAAATGCCTTTCTTTTTGGATAGGTTTGTTTAGAATTGATCTAAACTTAGATTAATTAAATGATGTAATTAAAATATTCACCCAAATGAAATTAAAATTTGAACTTATCTTAGAAATTACTTAAAGATTAGGGAAGGAAAGAGAAGTTCTCTTCTCTTTCCCTCTCTTCATAACTTAGTAATTAATTCTAGGTTTCACTTAAACCAAATTAAAACATAAAATAAAAACAACTCAAAGTCACTAAACAACTTAAATGAAACCCTCCTCTAAGTTTAATATGATTTCACTTAGAAAATTCAAACTTAAAGTCTAAGTAAAACTACAAACCTTCAAAGCACACACATTAGCCTAAGTCACCACTTCTAACTTTAGGTTAGGTCAATGCATGGCTTGATGTTATGTTTTATTTTGTGATGAATGTTTTGGATTGGTTGTTAGGGTGTATGCTCATAGAATTATTGGTAGGATGTGTTTAGTCTAACCATTCTTTTCTACAGGGGATTATGCTAAAGGGGTGCTATCATAAATAAAAATATAAATGCTTGTTGCTTGCAGGTGCTTATACCCCTTAGCATAATCCATAGGCCAAGTGGACTTAGTCACCCATGTGTGGGGTGATAAGTCCAATATACATACTTGGTATTTGAGTGGTATGATTTGAATAACCTTTATTTTATAGGTGTTAGTTAGATTTATACTTTTCCCTCTTCATGTAAAAATTTGTATATTTAGGATTTGGAATGACTTGTTATGGGGGATTAGGATGAACATTGGTCATAAGGCTCTACCTTATGCACCATGTGAAGCCTTAGAACAAGCTACCATTCAACCATCGAAAAGGAAGATCCAAAGAAAAAAAAGAGAAAAGAAAATAAGAAAGAAAGAAGAAGGAAGAAGAACAAAAGCTTGAAGACACCCATAATAATGAATTCCTTTTACTTAATTGTAATTTAATTCATTTGTAATCTGAGTTGTATAAGGGTAGAGCTCGGCTACCCAATTTGATATTTTTGGGTTTGTGTGGTGCACCACAAATGGTCATTTATTCTTTTTTACACTAGTTTTATAAATTGTTTGATGATTTGTTTAACTTGCATTAAGTGGCATGCTTTTCCTTTCTTCCTTGCTTTATGTATGACCTGGATGAGGATTAGGCTCTTTAGGGAAAAATAAATCTTTTACCCAACTTAAAAATTCAAACTAAACTAAAAAACTCACAACCTCACCTAAGGCTTAGGATTAAAATCAAGATAAAAGAATTAGAAATCCCTTAACTAGATGAGTTATTTTCTTTATGATATCATGCACAACAACATCTTATTTCACTCTTGATTTGAGGGCTTCCATCTTTCCAGAGAACCCGGCTTGACCTATGAGGGATGTGGTGGAAACTCACCTCCTAAAATTCGAATTAATTTTGGCCAATAATCTATTTCTCATGCATTAGTCATAAAATATCCTATTAACATGTTGATTGTCCAAAAATGAGATAAATTGAAATTTGAAATGCATTAGATTTATGTCATTTGAAGTATGTCCTTTTACATGATTTAGTCTCTTTAGGGACTGAGTTAAGGACTTAGTCTCTTTCTAAATAAAAATGGCCTAGCTATCTTGCATAAGCATAAATACTTGCCTACATGTATTTAAAATCATAGGAGGAGTTAGTTGGCGGCCACCCCTAGGTGGTTATAAGTCCAAGCTGTTAGTTGGTTTATCCTCTCTTGTGGAGGTAAACTAATTATCCATTTTTCCTTAGATTTAGTTGTGCTTAGCCTTCACTCCTAAATTGGGTTGCTTCTCCCCTTTGTGGGCCATAAAAGCATAATTCCTCACCTCTTAAGTATTAATCTTGTGTTAAAATCTTAAGTCTTAAAATTCTAATAAAAAATGTAACTCAAACAAACTAAATCAATTTTAAAATGTAAAGCCCAATTTTAGGATAGTTCGAGATGCTCTCTAGGTTTCCTAATATCATGAGCATCTCTTACTTATTCCCATTTTGGCTTCGATAATAACTCCCTCTTTTGATCAATCCCACTTGATCTTCAAAAATATAAACCAATTGATTGGTTGTCCTTCCTATTGAAATCTTCAGAGACAACGATCATTTATCTTAATCGAGAGTTTTCCTAAGGGATCCCATCCCTTAGGATGTAATTACCTATGGGGCTTGTCTCTCTAGGGAACTTAACGAACCTAGTTTAAAATAAATCTTGCTTTACTTTTTCATGTAAAGTAGGGGAAGAATCTCTGGTACATATGCAGACACATCATCCTTAGGAGTCCTTATTGAGGTGATTAAGTCCACTAAAGGGTAGTGATTTCTTTCTTTCAATAAAGTACACTATTTTCTTGATGATGTACCCGATCACTTAAATAAGTACATATATGGATCTGCGTGGTGTCTTACCTAGATGAATTTTTATAGTGTCTTGCCTTTTCTTTCTCCCTATAGATTTGAAGGCGATTCCTATAGAAATTTTTCACCACAAAGACTATCAATAAATTGGCTATGTTTGGAAAATCAATCTAGATAGATCAAAAAGGAGAGACTTATTATCAAGTCAAAGGGAGATGAGTAGGGAATGCTCATGATATTAGGAAACCTACTGAGCATTCCAATCTATCCTATGATTGGGCTTTATATGTTTGAAGTTTAGGAGAATTATATATTTGAATTAGATTTTTATTAGAAGGTTAGGGCTTATAATCCAGGTTGTGAAAATGTCTAAGAGAATTTATGCTAGTCTGAAATAACTACCTCGATCCTAGATCTAGGGAGCTTTGGCATAAGCCAAAGCATGACCTAAGTCTAAGCAAATATGGGTATATGGTTTATCTTAACAAGAAAGGATAAATCACGACTGGTGGACTTACGATCGCCTAGAGTGGCAGCTAGCTAACTCCTCCTACACCTTAAATCCATGTGGCCAAGTCATATAAATTGCAAGATAGTTAGGTTTTTATTATTTATAAATAGACTAAAGTCCTTAAACCACTAAAAGACTAGAGCATGAGTGGTATGAACAATGACTTAGTCTAATGCAAATCTTTTCAAATTTTATTGTATTTAACACTTCATTTTGATAAAGGCTTTGAGATTTTGTATGCTTATATGCATGATGAAATTAGATTATTAGCTAAATTAGTGAGAAAGGGGTATTTTCCACCACAAGGGATGCCCTCACAGGTCAAGTATTCTCTATCATGCAAGAATGGAAATCCCTTATTTTAAAGAGAGAAATAATATAATATGCATGCTTTGAAGCATTCAACCATTCAGTAAAGAGTTACTAAATCTTTTAATTATCTTGATTTAATGCTTAGACTTTATGTGAGGTTATGAGATATTTAGAAATTTAATTATGAGTTGTAGTTTATAGAAAATTTATTTATTTTCTTAAGAGCCTAATTGCATCTAGGCCATACAAAAAACACCAATCATAAAGAAACTATGAAAAGGCATGTCATTTCTAATGCATAAGCTAAACATAACATCAAACATTTTATAGCAACCATAAAATAATAAAAGTTAGATCGATTGGTGTGTCAAAAAAAAGGGTTGAGCTCTTATACAACCCGGTATATGAAAGAATAATTACAATTATAAATGAATAAATGCTATGAGGGGTCTTCTTATCTTCTTTCTTCATATCTCCTTCATTTCTTCATTTGGTTTTCTTGCTCCAAAGGCATCACAGAGGCCTCTCAGGACAAAGCCTTCTAGCCTCTACTCATCTTAATCCCCCCATAACACTAATCCTAATTCCTAATTACAAAATTATATTTAAATAGAAAAAGTAAATCTAACTAGACCTGCAAAATAAGTGTTAGCTAAACATACATTCCACCAAAGAAATTATATTTATAATTTGGACTTAGACCACATGGTAACCAAAAACACTGTCTTAACTTGGATTATGATTAGGGGCTTAAGCAACATGCAAAGAGAGCATTTATATTTACTTTTCAATGACCCCTTAAGCATAATCCACTATAGAAAATAGATTAGGCTAATAGAGGCTTAACATCTAGTCTACAAAATATACACCCTAACATTCAGTCTAAAATAATACATCAAAAAATAAAATAAACTTCAGACCATGCACCGCCCTAACATAAAGCTAGAAGTGGTGACTTAATCTAAGGTATGTGTATTAAGGCTTGTGTGGTATGCCTTAACTAGGCTTTGTTATAATTTTCTAAGTAAGAAAGTATTTAATTATAAAGGTTGATTTCACTTAAAGTGGCTTAATTGATTTGTAAGTTTTACTTAATTTCTTCTTTTGTTTCACTTGGTTTGCACTTAACAATTAAGTGATATAAAGAGAATAAAAAGAGGATCACCCTCCTTTATCCCTATCTTAAGCCACATCTAAAGCATATTAATAAATCAATTCTCTTTAGTGAATGGCTTATTATATATTTTAATTAATCCTAAGTTTAGGTTCACTTTAAATAATCTCATTAAATAAGAAAGGTATCTTAAGATTAATTGGAGTTAATTATTATCACACAACACATGTTTGTTAATTTATTTCCATCATATGTAACATGCACATGATTAAGTCCTAAACATATCTATGCATCCAATATGTTTTTGACACACTTAAATACAGGATGCATGAATGATTTTTATGGAAAAAGAGGATTTTCATTCATTAGCTAAATACACACTCAAATGTATGAAAGTTCTAAGCAAGTACTTCACCATTATTTTGCATCTAGGGAGTGAGGTAGAACCTCCTTGGGGATACTTAAAGCCGTGAGTCCCCGGAATGTCCAGACTAGATATACCTATTATTCTTAAATACGTATGAGTGTACAAAAAACTATAAGAATAAAAATCATGCGAAAATTGTATTTAATTTAATTGATTTATTTGTGTAAATGAACTAAAGCTCTATACAAATTCTAATGTCAAGATGCATAAGAATGAAATCAAATGGGTACATCACCATTATTTTGCACCAGGGGAGTGAGGTAACAACCTCCTTGGGGCTACTTAAAGCCATGTGTCCCCGGAATGTCTAGACAAATATCCCACTAATATTCGTACTTATGCAAATCAACATATGAATGAAAGAAAGGAACTTCACTTCATACACTAAGCTTATATTCACATGCATCTCTTATGTATGTATAGCTAATTTCACAACTTGTATTCTTATTCATTAATAAGCTTTTGTAAATACATTTGAGATTTCATAGTGATAATAGCCTCACATATTTTTAATTAAGTTAACACATGTACATTTGGCATAAAAAAGAAACCATTTATTTTAATTGATTTATGAAAGAAATGAATGCATGACTACAAGTGGCATACAATATTATAATATGATTAGAAAGAAATAAATAAACACAAGCATTTAATTTTATTCAATCCAACTAATTCCTAAGGATAATCATATTAAATAAGCTTATTTAAAATAAACTAAAGTTTCTTATTATGTTATTTTTGGATGTTTGATTTGATTTGGAGAAAATAGGATATTCATTCATTTGCATACTCATAACCCATTCCCATATTTGTTAATTAATTTGATTTAATGAAAATATAATTAGGTGAATTTTATGGATTAATTAAGTTATGATATAAATTAAATCAATTAATTAACCCTTACCTATGTTACCATAAAATAAGTAACCAATTAATTATGAGCCAACATGATATGCACATGAATTAGAATTTAAATTAGCAATGACCCTAAGAAATAAAGGCCTAATGCAATTGGCTCATAATTAGTGGTTAATTAGATCAAAGAACTTAATTAAGT
The DNA here is from genome assembly GCA_021442155.1 of Cymbidium sinense. Taxonomy (NCBI): domain Eukaryota; kingdom Viridiplantae; phylum Streptophyta; class Magnoliopsida; order Asparagales; family Orchidaceae; genus Cymbidium; species Cymbidium sinense. Next base: position 89,462,721 of record CM038224.1, read on the forward strand.
ACTCTTATGGCTTCCCCACACATGTAGATTAGCCATAATTTCCTTAAATAGCTTTAGGTTATTAAACACCTAAAGATCTATCCAATAAAATTAATTAGATGAGATCTAGAATGATTATGATTTTAATTTGATTAATTAAGCTAATTTTAATTAATGAATCAAACAATCAATTAGTCCCAAATTAATTAGTTTAAAGTCAAGTGAAATGAACTTAGGGAAAAGAATGGGAAAGAGGTCCCAATCTCATTCCCCATGTCCATTCACTATTATACAATGATTAGTAAGCTTAATTAATGATTTCCTTACAATTTAGAATGTTAATTAATTACCTAATTAATTAAGAAAGTGATTAAGGCTAAGACAACCAATTTCCTAATTAACTAAGTAATAAATCTCATGAAAATTATGGGAGGTAGAGGTCATCCCATTCATCAACCTTAAAAAGTTTGGAATTAATTACTTGAGTGATTAGGGGTAATTAAGCTAATTAAGTTTTCAATTAAGCCTTAATTACATTTCATAATCAAATGGAATATTTTTATTAAATTCTCCTCTAAAATATCTTTAAAATGAATATTTATTTGTATTTTTATGATTTGTTTATGATTTGTTATGATTTTTCAAAGTTTCAGTTGATTTAACTGATTTTTCATGATTTTTATAAAGTCCATTAATTTATTTTTGCTAAAATAGACTATTTGATCTCAGAGTGCAATATCTTCCAATATAGAAACTCTTTTGCCTTTAAATTTTAATGGTAGGTAGATTTTAACTTCAATTTCAATCACTGAAATTTTTCACGTAATATGATGTGTATTTTTGGTTTAATTAATAAAATTTAATTTTTACTAAAACTTAAATTAAGCTCAAGATATTTAGTAAAATTTATGGATTTTAGCTTTGTTGGATTCCTCTCAGAAAGATGAATCCAACGAGCCCTTGTTTATAATTTTAAGTTAAGTATTTTATTTTTGAAGAATTTTTGAAGTTTTAGATGATTCAAATAATTTTTAAAATCAGAAAATACCCTAATTTCCCACTTAACCCAATCAACGATGATGGGATAATACAGTGTCATGCAACATCGTGCGGTGGTGTGGTCCCAAAGCAGCGTTAGCGCCGCGCATGGACGCGTGGCATGACACGAGCGGGATGAATGGGAAAGGAAGCGTAGATCCATCTAATCATGGATTGAAAGTCGATCAATCTGCAATTTGAAGGGCAAAAATGCTCAATCAATGCTAGATCTGAGCCATCCGATCTTGTGAATCATGGGATCGGACGACTGCTGTTTGTTACGGCTAGCCAAACAGTAATCCGAGGGTCTTGGGATTTTTTTTCTTTGCAAAATAAAGTGAAACTTTGTTTGAATGAACTTTTCACATCGATTCACACCAGAAGACTTCTATATTCGTATTGGGACTAAATACAATAAAAAATGTAGGGGTTTTTTAAGAAAATTCCTAGAATCAGACAAAAATCATCAAAATAAGAAATCTTAAGGCGACTACGGTTCTTAAAAATTACCTCACCGAGAATGGTTTTCGGTGGTGATGATGATCCGAGCACACTCTTGAGTGGGGGAAGAAGCCATGGAATGAGCATAGACCTTCGCCTTCACTTTGGAAGGATGTATTCTCCAAGTTTCATCGCTTTCTCATGAGAATCCACTTGATTTTATTTTTTTTTTTTTTGCTCAAAAATCAAGTGGGAATGATTACTGGTTGGTTTGGGAGCTCTAGGAGATGGAAATGAGAGTGGAAAATGAGAATAATGGTCTCTATTTTATCTTTGGTTTTGGCCAAAAATCCCCTTTCATTTTGGCTCCAAATGGGTTTCCTTTGGCTTGGGGTGGTTGGGAATGAAAGGGAATCATCCTAGGTGGCTCATTTTGGTTGGCTAAGCATGGGAAGTGGTTGCCAAGAAGGACAAAATGGGTGTCCTAGCAAGGGGAGGTAGAAGTACTTCAGGCCAAATGTTCTAATGGGAGAGGTGATGTGAATTCACCTCCCAATGATTCATGGTTTGCCCCAACCATCTCTTGGATCAGATAATTAGTGTCTTTGGTTCTTAGGTGGACCAATAGATGAGTGTCAAGTGGCCAAGGAAGAGAAATGACCATTTGGGGTTTCCCATGGGATGCCCTTGACCCTAGGGCAAAGTGGTCATTCAGTATTGGATTTGATTTGAGCAGATTTGAAATGAGCCAAAAGTTAGTTGGACCAAATTTAATGTCATTTGGAGTTCATTTGGTTTAATTTGGGTCAATTTGACACATTTGGGCCAAATTGGGTCAAATCGAGTTAGGTTGACCAATTGGTCAATTGTCAAACCAAGGTTGGATCAAGTTTAAATGATCATTTGGAGTGCATTCGTTTAATTGGTTTCAATCAATTTAGTTTAATTTGGATTTAAGTTGGATTTTGGCCAATTTGATCCTTTAGGTCAATTTGGGCTAAGTTGGGTTAGGTTGACTAATTGGTCAAGTTGGGCTCAATTATGGCTTTGGTTAAGTTTAATAATCAATTTGGAATGAACTTGACTCATTGGTTGTAATCAATTTGGTTTGGGTATATAATTTCACTAGTTTGGGTTCATATGGGTTAAAGGGTTGACTTGATCAAAGAGCTAAGTTGACTTGGTTTGACCTAATTCATTATAATTGATTAACCTAAGATGATCAACAATCATGATATGAAGTTTGAATTGGCTTAATTCACTTTGATTTGGATTGAATTGGATTTTGGTTCATATAGGTCAAATTGGCCACTTTGGATCAAGTGAGCCAATTGGGTTTAGTTGGCTTGAATTTGAGCTGGGTTTGATTTAGTTGAGTTTATATATGGATTTGAGATTAGCATATAAATTCAATTGCAATTGGTTTGGGTTAAAATGTTTTAGTTCATTTGAATATTTTAAGTCAAATGGACTAGGCTGGGTTTGACTTGAGTTGATTTTGATTTGGCTTGATGATTGTAGGTTTTATTTATATTTGGATAGATGATTGAAGAAATAATTGATACAAGAGAAAATCTATTGGGTTTGACTTGATTTGGATAGGATTTGGTTAAGTCCAAGAAATTGGCTTAAAGGGTACAAATTGGATTTTGGTTTGATTTTTTTTTTTTTTGGCTATTTGAGTTTATATCTCATTTATGTTTGTGAGTGTAAATGAAGATATAAATGATTCATTAAAAGATCAATCAAATTTGGGTTGAATTGGATGGAGATTTAGCTAGGTTTAAGGAATTCAACCATAAGGCTTTGAGGGGGATTTTGATTTTGGATTTGATTATGGGTTCTAATCATTTGGTTTGGAATTTGGATTTAGATTTGGTGTTTGATTGAGGGATTGAATTGATCTTGGAGAAAGTCAATTGAATTTAGATTGATTTGAATTTTGTTAAGGCTAAGTCCATAAGATAAAATCATAGGGCTCAAGAAGGGTTTTGATTTTGGATTTGATTATGGGTTTCAATCATTTGGTTTGGAATTTGGATTAGATTTGGTATTTGAGTTGGATTTGAGGAGAAAAGCATGGATTGGGTTTAGGCTATAGGGTAGGCAAGTCTTCATGAGTCCCTAAGACATAACCTATTCTTATGGCTAACCCTTCTCAGTCTCTAGGCTTAGGTTAAGTGTTCACCTAATCACTAGAAGTATCTTAAGACTAAGGAGCTCTTAGTGTCTACAAGAGTCCTAGATATATGATGAGGAAGTTGAGAACTCACTCCAAAAGTGAGGTAAACAACCTAATTAAGTACTTTTATGAATTTTCCACACTTATGGGCTAATCATAATTTCCTTAATGGTTTTTATATTATTAAACACATAAAGAGGAACCCTTAATTCCATTACTAATTATTTGATGTGGTCATGATTTTAATTTGATTAATTAAGCCACTTAATTAACTAATTAATCTCTTAATTGATTTCCATATTAATTAATCCTCCTTAAAATAAAATGGACTTGGGAAAGAGATTAAGAAAAGGTCATAATCTCCTTCCCTTATCCATTCAGTGTTGAATAGTGACTAATAAGTTTTTAATTAATAATTTTTGATATTTTGGATGCTAATTAATCATTTAATAAATTAAGGGACTAATTAGGGTTCAAATGATCAATTTTCTTAATTACTTAAGCAATAAATTCCAAGAAAATTATGGGAGGCAGAGGTCATCCCATTAAATCAATTCCTCAAGTTTGGAATAAATTTCCCAAGTAATTAGGGCTTAATTAAGCTAAGAAAATTTACATTTAAACCCTAATTAAGACTTATTACCCAAAATTAAATTAAATACTTTTAATTAATTTTCTCTATGAATTACCTTTAAAATGAGTATTTATTTATATTTTTCTAATTTTTTTACAATTTGTTATACTTTTTCAAAGTTTCAGTCATTAAAATAATTAATTAGGCCTTAATTAAACCTAATCCCATCGGAACCACACAGAGCGCTTTCCACATGGCACCACAAGATTGGTTATTTAATCATGTCCGAGTCAATGCTAATGCGGCGGACGTAATTTTGTCCCCACCGTCTGATTTAAGATCGGACAGCGGAGATTTAACATGTGTACTTAAGGGATTTAAATCGGATTAATCACAACCATCTATTCCAATCATGTGGAACGGACGATGCATGATCTATCATCCCCTAAGAAATGGGAGACGGACACCATCCATCTCCCTTCGCTCGATCAGAGCTCACCCGAGCTCGGATGACCATGAAATTGATCCCACACCTTCACGACGAAGATCTGAGGATCTACAGATTAAAATTGCATGGCATACAACTTTTCTTTGGAAAGGACCAAATATTTTTTACCAGAGCTGAAGACCGGTGGTCCAACGCTTAAGGCAACTTCTCTTAGATGAGGTGAAGCCCTGTTGAGCAGCACACATGATAATTTCTCGTCGCTCACTCTGTGGACCAAGGTCCATCAATTTGTAGAGGGATGTCGATTGAAGTAGCACCTCTAGTAGTCAGGGAGCTCGAGAGAAGTTTCACTCCACTCAATGAGGTAGGGAAAGGTGTGGCTGAAGTTAATTGTAGTTCAATTGATGTTTGATGGAGTTGGGTCGAATGGTGCCTTGCCCTATTTCAGTTTGAGGGAGTCCAGCGTCAAGAAGGAATGGGGAGTTTAGAGAGCACTCTAGGATTTCAAAAATCACCTTAGGAACTCTCTAAGTGTGAATGTGTTTGAATTGAGTCGAAATGAGGGGGTATATCCCCTCCCCTCACCCTCCTCCTTTGAATCGAACAACTTGGATCACTTCCTCATTTTCGGCTGGTCAGCCACCGTTTAGGCACCAGAAAGGTCAAGGTCAGTCTCATGTTGCTCGATTTGGTTGGCTAGAGGCTTTGGCAGCCCCTTCATGCTTGGTTATCCTTTGGGTTCGGCCAATGTGGGGAGGTGAGTTAAGCTCACATCCCGTCAAGTTGGCCAATTGGTCAAATTGGATCAAACCAAAGCTTGGATCAAGTTCAAATGATGATTTTAAGTGTTTTTTCATGTGAAAGTTTAAGTACCCAATATCGATTATTAGTTTTAGATTTTAAGATGAAAGATTATAAGAGTAAAAATAAATCAAATTATTATCCTAGGATTAGATGGGGAAACTTAAAGAACACAAATAAAAATATTTTTAAGAGCAAGCTACAAGATATTAGAATTTGGGAAGTGTTCCAAAAAAGAAGCTAACCTATGTGGAAAAAGTAGTAAGTGAAATTAAGCAAGTTACTAAAAATATCCTTTGAGAATCAAAAGGAAAAGCTTCTTTTAATAAAAGTAGTTGTTGGTCGAGTCAGAGTGTACAAGAAAAGGTAAGAAATAAGAAGCATTGTTAAAAAACTTAGTTTATATGTAAAAACTCAGAGAATTAGGAAAGATATAAAGTGGCCTATAGAGATTCTAAGAAAGAAATATATGATGCAAAAAATTTGGCTTTTAGTGATTTATACAATAGATTAGATACCAAAGAAGGTGAAAGATGTATGTATAAGTTAGTCAACCAAAGAGATAGGAGAAGTAAAGACCTAGTTCAAGTGAGGTGTATTAAGGATGAAAATAATAAAGTAATTTTCTTAGAAAAGGATATTGAAAATAGGTGGATGAGATATTTTGATAAACTTTTCAATAAAGGATCTGAAAGTATGATTAATTTTAGCAACCTTAATACCCTAACCAAAATAGAGAATTTTGTTTTAATCATTGTATTAGTAAATCTGAAGTTAGAGAAGCTTTAAAGAAAATGAAATTTGGAAAAATAGTAGGATATGATGATATTCCAATAGAAGTGGGGAAATTTTTAAGAGATCAAGGAATTTCTTGGCTCACTAATCTTTGTAATGTTATTTTAAAGACTAAAAATATATCAGATGAGTGGAGGAAGAGTTTGTTGGTTCTTATATTTAAGAATAAAGGTGATGCACAAGAGTGTGCAAATTATAGAGGAATTAAGTTAATGTGTCATACATTAAAATTATGGGAGAGTAATTGAGCATAGGTTATGATGTGATACAAAAGTTTCTCACAATTAGTTTGGTTTCATGCCAGGTAGATCTACTATGGATGCTATACATTTGTTAAGAGGTTTGATAGAGAAGTGAAGAGAAAGTAAGGAGGATCTACATATGATAATTATTGATTTAGAGAAAGCTTATGATAAAGTTTCAAGAGATGTTCTTTGGAGAGTTTTAGAAAGGTTAATATTGGTTATATTCAAGTCATTAAGGATATGTATACTAGAGCTGTTACTTGTGTCCAAACACAATGAGGATTGATAAAATATTTTCCTATTTTAGGTGGATTACATCAAGGATCAGCTTTAAGCCCTTATCTTTTTGCATTAATTATAGATGTTCTTACTAGGCATTTACAGGAAGATGTACCTTAGTGTATGCTCTTTGTTGATGACATTCTTCTTATTGATAAGACAAGAGTGGGAGTCCAAGAGAAACTTGAATTATGGAAGTCAACATTAGAGTCTAAAGGTTTTCATTTAAGTAGATCTAAAATTGAATATATGGAGTGTAATTTTAGTTGTAGAAGTTCTGGTGGTAGTGTTATGATATTAGGTGAACAAGTTATTAATAAGAGTGAGTGATTCAGATATTTAGGCTCTATTGTTCAAAATGATGGTGAAATATATGGAGATGTTATTAGTAGAATTCAAGTTGGATGGTTGAAGTGGAGGAATGCATCTGGCCTGTTGTGTGATAGAAAAGTTCCACTTAAACTTAAGAAAAATTTTTATAAGATGGTGCTAAGACCTACAATGACTTATGGTGCAGAATGTTGGCCAATGAAAGAGAAGCATAAGCTAAGTTAAGTGTTACAGAGAAGAGGATGCTCATGTGGATGAGTGGCTTTACTCTTAGAAATAAAATGTGAAATTCTTTTTTCTTCTAAGATGTAATTAACTATAAGGGTTTGCCCTTATACGGAACTGTGAACCCTACAATAAAATAAACCTTGTTCTACCTCTCTATGTAGTTCAGGGGAAGAATCTCTGGTACATCGAAGACCAATCAGCCTTAGGAGTTCTTATTAAATAATTGAATCCATTATAGGATAATATATTTATCTTTAGAGATAATATGTTTATCCCTTAATGGCTTATTTGATTACCTAAATAAGTACCCCCAAGTTCTGCGTGGTGTTCCAAATAAAAGTCCCCACATGAGTCAAAATCCAATCTAACTCAGATAAATTACAATCAAAGCCATCAATCAACTTCAAATCCATCATTGAATATACTCCAACCATCTATAGCCTCAATTGGTCCAAATTGACTTGATTAAACAACTTAACCCAAAGTGACCTAAAAGGTCCAATTAGGCCAAACTTCAATCAAACCCCCATTGGATCAAATCAAGCTATACAATCTCTTCATTGATGATTGTAGGTCATTATTGAACACTCCATTATAATCAATTGAACCTAACCAAGCTAATTTGACCCCTTAACTCAAGTTGACCCAAAGTGACCTAAAATTCCAAATTGGACCAAATCATGTTCTAAGTAAAATTAATTGCAATCAATAACTCCACCAACCATAAATTGAGTATTGAACATGTCTCAACCACCAATTGAACATAACCAAGCCAATTTGGCCTCTTAACCCAAGTTGACCAAATTTGATCTAAAGGGCCAAATTGAGCAAAATCAAATCTTATACCAAATTGATTGAAACCAATGATCTAAACAATCACCAATTGAATATTGAACATCATCCAACCTTCAATTAGACCCAATTTGGTCAACTCAATCCAATTGGCCTACTTAGCCTAATTTGACCTAAATGGTAGAATTAAACTAAATCACTCCACAATTTAAATCAATTCAAATCAACTATTCCAATCAATTATAAATGACTAATTGAATATATACCTAATCCATGCTTAAGCTAATTCGGCCAATTTGGTCAAATTGGTTAACTTGACCCATTTCACCAAATTGAAACTATATGAACCAAATCTAAATATAACATTGAATCAAATTAATTGCACTAATTCATTCCAAATGACCAATTGAACTTAACCAAACTCTCACTTTGACCCAATTTGGTCAAAATGGTCAACTTAGCCCAACATGAACTATTTGACCTACATGAGTCAAATTGAGCTAAACCCAACCAAACTTGTCATGACTCATCCTTAGGTCACCATGGGCCTGCCCAAGAGGGAACAACCCATGGTGAACCTAAGTTGGGTCAAACCCATTGAACCAAGCCCTCCAAATGGGGATAAAATTCCAATTTATAAGGGTTCTCCAGCTCTCCATGCCTTGTAACCACCTTTAGTCTTTCTTGTACTAAGGACCACTGACCTAACCTAACCCAAGGCTATTAGGTTCAGCCTTTGGCCAAGAGAGGGTGAGCTCATCCATGGAAAATGATTGATCCACCTTATGAGGAGTATACACTCCATGGCAGCCCACAATACTCCCTCAACCTCACACACATCCACCTTAACAATCCACCTCGGCCAACAACTGACACTGGTCGAGCAATCTCAACCCTTGGTTCAATTAGGGAGGAGAGTATACTCCTCCCCATCTATTCAAACTCAACATGCACCTTCTTTAGATGATTTTAAGCTATCCCAAAGCATTCTTTGAGCTCCCCGTGCATCCCATCATCGATGACCAAGATCCCTTCATGCCCGAGAGCTCCATCTGTCCAACCTCACCAAACTTTCACCAAAGCCAAATTAACTTTCCCCACACCTTCACCCCACTCTAGCAACCCAAAATGAATTGATTCAACCACCAGAAGGCATCCCTAGACCATCTCCGATGAATTTCATGGTAGTGCTTAGTCTATAGTCTGATCGGTGGGGAGGCAGCTCGAGATCTTCTCAATAGGGCTTTGTCTCTTCAAGATGAAGCTACCTCTATTAATGGACCACCAGTCTTTAGCTTTGACACAACAACCATGAATTTGGCCTTTAGGTGTTGGTCTTTTATGAAATAAATTATGTTTTCATATGATTTCCAACATAGGATCTCCTTAAATCTATACTATGATCATTTTGGAGTTGATTTTACCATCAAACAAGCTCGACTAGCTCAGATCAAGCAGGGGAGGCATACGTTGTCCATCTTCAGGAACCGCAGGATGATGGATCATCGATCCTCCATTTGACATGATTAAAATGGACGATCATCATTAATCACACCAAAAATCTTGATTTAATCCTTTCATATCGCGGGATTAATCTCAACCGTCCGATCCAAGATCGGACGGTCAGGATAAAATTGCATCCTCTGCCGCTGAGTCAACACCCATGTTAGACATTTTAAATAGCCATTGCTACAACACCATGTGGAAAGTGCTGCTATGTTAGCATCCATGTGACGCTGACGGTTTAAAATGAGTAATTATGCTTAAAAATTCCTTTTAAATAGATAGAACTTCAAAAAATTATAACTAATTATAGAAAAATACAAAAATATAAATAAACCAATTTTGGAAAGCTTAGACAAAGGAGAATTTAATAAAAATAAATCCCCAATTAATGTCTAATGGATAATGCTTAATTAAGGTCAAACTACTTTGCTAATTAATTCCAAATTTAGCATATTAATTCTTTGGGATGTCCTCTACCTCTCATATTTTTCTTGGAATTATTTTCCATTTTAATTTGAGAATCCTAAATTTTTAATCTTAATTACACTTTTAAGTGATTTAATAATTATTAAAATTAATAAGTAAAGTTGAGTAATTGGACATAATTAATCAATGAAAACAATAAGGATAACATGGAAACTAATTAGAACCCTTTCTCCTAATTAATTTCAAATGTATTCACTTAATGAATTTAATTAACATGTTTTGTGACAAGGAATAAATTAGGAAACTTAATAACTAAATTCAAATGAAATCAACTTAAATAATTCGTGTGCCAACCCACTAATCTCTTTATGTGTTTAATAATATAAAGTTATGATTTCTCCATTAGTGTGGGGAAATCATAAGAGTATTTAACTTAAATATTTTTTTCTTTAATTGAATTAACTGTTAAGCATGAGCCTAATTGTATTAAATCTCTTTAAGTGCATTGCTAATTTTATTTTTCCAAAGCATATCATTGAAGGTTCATGATTAAGTAGTTAATTAAGTTAAAGAAGCTTGGGAAGGGTAATCAAATTAATGTAATTAATATATTGAACCTAATCAATTCATAAAACATATTTAATTTCTTTCCTTCAACATATTAAGTAACCAATGTGGGATGGAGTGAATCTTAAGTACCATTTCTCCTCTTTAGTTTTAATAACTTGAACATAGAAAATTAAACCTTAAAGAAGCTTCGATTAGGCTTAATGAATGTTTATTTAACTTGATTATCCTTAGGATTTGATGAAATTAAGTACGTTATGTGGTGATATTTAATTACCTCTTTTCAATTATTATAATGTGTATGTCATTTGCTTCATGTATCCATGATTAAAATAAATAAAAGAATATGATTGTATTAAAATTGCATGAGTTGGATAAATGCTATTATATGGTGTAGTTATTATCACTAACAAATCTTAAAACTATTTTAAAACCATGTGTTAATTATAAGTTAAATGATTTGAAACCTAAATCAATGCCTATTATAAAGAATTAATTATGTGAAGATGAAATTTTCATTTATTTGTAATCAAAACATGGCAATTAATTGTTTTATTCCTATGTTTTATGCTTATCCTTACATGTATTTGAATTAGCAAGTATATAGTCTGGACATCCCAAAAATTTGAGGCTTTAAGTAGCCCCAAGGAGGTCTTAGATAATCTCACTTTCTTGGTTTAACAATGACATGTACTTGTTTAACTTCTTTTACTTGCATGTGTTAGAATATAAAGTAAAACCCATTTCTTTATGCCAATAAACTTTTAATAAATAAAGGATTTTTAAATATAACATTTGCATGATTTTATTTCTACGCTTATGGATATGCTTTTGTATATTTGAATTAACAAGTATATAATTTGGACATCCTAGAAACACGAGGCCTTAAGTACCCCCAAGGAGGTCTTAAATAATCTCATTTTCTTGGTTTAATAACGGCACGTACTTGCTTAAATTCCCAAAACATACTTGCATATACTCTGCTCTGAGATGAAAGCACCCTTTTCTATTAACTTCATGCATCAACATTCATTAAGTATGCAAAAATATGGGTATATTGCATGTATATGTATATACTAAATCAAATATTAGAGAAATTAAAAATGAAAGAGCATGGATATTACTGATAATGAATGGGAGTGGTGGAGTATTACTCATATGGTGACTTAATTTCATTAATCTTAAGATACATTTCATGTTTGAATGAAATTTATTAAGGATAATCTAAAATTAGGCTAAATAAAATTCATAGGTGGTTTATTGAGTAAATTAAAGTAATAATAATATATCTTTAGAAAATAACTTAGACTAGGGATGAAAGAGTTAAGCCTCTTTCTTCTCTTTATAATAATTAGATCTCAAGTAAACATTGAACAAAAATAAAAACATATAAACTAAAATCCAATAAGGCTACTAGAAGACTTAAAGTGGAACCATCCCTAATGGGTAATTTAAACAATCCCAAGACTTTAGACAAACATAATTCTAAAGCTTAATCAATACATACAACACTAAGCTTTAACACACACATTAGAATACTAAGTCACCGACCTTAGTATTAGGTTAGGACAGTGTATGTTGTGATGATATATTTTGTGGAGTAATATTTTTAGAATGGATGTTAGGATTGCTTGTGTGTAGACTGGATGTTAAGCCATTATTAGCCTGATGATGTTATTTGCAGGGGATTGTGCTTGAGACTGTTGTAATAATAAAAAAATATAAATGCTCTTTCTTACAAGTGTTATTTATGTCCTTAAGCATAATCCAATTAGGACAGGTGGGCTTGATTGCCATAGTGCAGGGTGCTAAATCTAAATAATTGAAATATAATTACTTAGCTTGTATGTTTGTTTATCTAACATTTATTTTATAGGTGTAGTTAGATCTCATTTTTCATAAAAGTGTAATTTTTATAATAGTATTAGTGCTACGAGGTTTACGATGAGCAGTGGCTAAAAGGCAAAGACCTGGGAGGCCCAATGAAGCTTGGAGCAAACTAATCCAAAGAAGGAAAGAGAACAAGAATTAAAGACCCACATAGCACTTATTTCATTTATAAAATTTAATTGTAATTCGGGTTATATAAAGGTAGAGCTCAGCTACCCAATTTCTTCTTTTCTTGTATGATCATTACCGCATCGACCTTTTTATTCCTTTACAAAAATCTAAATGTTTGATTGTTATGTTAGATTGTGCAATAGAAATTGGATGCTTTTCATAGGTTTCTTGAAGTGTGTATGTTTGATATGTGACCTGGATGCGGTAGGCTCTTTAAGATAAAATTAAATTTTTCTATTTTTACTAAATAAATCGTAACCAAATTTTAATGTAACTCATAACCTCATTCTAAAGCCTAGGTATATAAATAAGATAATAAAATATTTAGAAACCCTTAGCTAAATAGTTTTATGCTATAACAACATGCATATCATATTGTTTCACTCTTGAAAAGAGAGGATCTCCACTCTTTCACAATAGGGGACAAGCTTAGCCATTAAGAGCGGTCCATTGTTGTTGAGAATACCTGTTCTAGCTGATTTAGCCCACAACTGAACTTCATCATATATGTAGACATAATTATCATAAGCCTTGGTCCAAAATAAATATGTCAAAATGATCCCAAAAACTTGTAAGTTTTTAACTCTAGTCTCAGCCGTTTTTGCATACCAAACATTATCTAGTCTCTTAGGGAGTAAGTTTAGAGTTGTAGCTTCCTTCCTAATTTATAACAACCTAACTATCCTACATCTACATAAGACTAGCCAACATAATTTTAAAGCATAGAGGTGTTAGTTGGCAGCCACTCCAAGCAATTGTAAGTTCAGAAGAGTCGAGATGTATTCATTCTCTCTTATGGAGGTGAACCACTATATCTCATTCTCCCGAGTAGAATTAGGTCCCTTAGCTTATGCAAGAATACTCTAGATCTAGATTTTGAAGTGGCTTATTTTTCTCTTGTTATGAGTATAAGTCCTCATATCTTAGGCATTTCTATAATCTTATGTTGTTAGAATGTAAGTCCTAACATTCTAATAAAAATTTAACTTAAACAAAAATAAATTTCCACTTCAAAAGTATAAAGCCTCACTACATGGTAAATTGAATCACTCACTAGGCTTCCTAGTATCATCTGTGCTTCCTAGTTATTCTCTTTGGAACTTATGAAAAAGTCTTCTTATTTGAACAATCCCATTTGATTCTCGATAACAATCAATCCTTTGATATTCTAGCTTTGAAATCTTTAGAGACATTTATTGACTACTTTAATCGAGAGTGTTCTTAAGAAACTTCTATTTTATAGATGTAATTAACTATGAGGACTTGCCTCCATAAGGAACTAAATAATCTGACTTAAAATAAATCCTACTTTACTTTATCCATGTAAAGTGTGGAAAAGATCTCTAGTATGTACGAAGACTCATTTGCCTTGGGAGTTTTATTAGGTGATTGAGTCCATTATAGGGTGATGTTTCTATCTTGAGATAGTACATCATACCTTAATGTTTCACTCGATCACTTCAATAAGTACCCCATAAGATTTGCAAAGTGTTCATACTACTCCAAATTAGAACACCACAAGAATGGGGAAGTATATTTATCTTAATAAAGATATACCAAGTAATCAACCATAATGAAATAAACAACATCCTATAATTAGGAAGCTCTAAGGGGCACATGTCTCTAACATATATATTTTGTCATGATAAATAATAAACCATGATAGAATAACTGTTGACCTCATTTTTAGAATTAACTCTCAACCCCTCCATCTTAGGCATAGGACTGCTCTTAGACTTTAAGAGTTCCTTAGTCTTAAGACACAGCTAGTGATTAGATGGACACTCAACCTAGCCCTAGAGACTTAGAAGAGTTAGCCATATGAATTGGTCATGCTTGAGGGGTGTTAAGAAATTTGCCTACCCTTAGCTTGAACCATTCCTCACCTTCCTTCCTTCAAGTCAAACTCCAAATCAATTCTAATTAATTTCTGACAAATTCAAATCAACTCCATTTGATTGAAATCCATGATTGAAACCAAGGAATAAAATTCTAAGTCTAAATCTTTCTTAAGTCCTTAATTTCCTTCTTAAGGACTTAGCCAAAATCAACTCTAAATCAATTCAAACTCATGAGATTTTCTCAAAATTCTTTTATATTTTTATTTATATTCATATACATAAATTAGATATAAATTCAAACCAATCAAATCAATCCAAAATTTAAAATTAATTCATGAAATTTTCTAAGTCCTTTGAATTTTCCTTAAAGGACTTAGCGTAAGTCATGTTCAAATCAATTCAAACTCATAGAATTTTCTCAAAACTCATTTATATTCACATATATAAATGAAATATAAATACAAATCAATCAAATCAAATCTAAAAATTAAATTCCAAATTCAAAATTTCTAAGTCCTTTAAATTCCTTTTTAATGGACTTAGCCTAAATCATGATCAAATCAATTCAAATTCATGGGATTTTCTCATAACTCGTTTATATTCTCATTTATACTCACATAAATAAATAAAATATAAATATAAGTCAATCAAACAATATTCAAAAAATTCAAATCATTACTCCAAAATTTTTCTAAGTCCTTAAAATTTCTCTTAATGGACTTAGCCTAAGTCATGATCAAATCACTTCAAACCCTTGAAATTTTCTCATGATCCATTTATATTCTCATTTATATTCACATATATAAATGAAATATAAATTCAAACAATCAAAACCTATTCCAAAATCAAACTCAAATCCACTCCTACCTAAGCCTTTCAAGTCAAAACCTTGAAGTTAGCCAAATCAATATCAAATCAAGCCAAACTCTTGATTTTTCTTCATGATTCAATCAACCCTAAAATCATGAATTCATATATAAATGTGAACTTCAATCACCAAATTGAAAATCAATTCAAAAATCAAACCCCAAATCCATTCATATCCTTCCCTTAATTTGAAATTATCAAATGGATCAAAACTCATTTGACTTCAAACCACTTATAAATGGATTTATATTTCAATCATGAGTCCATATACAAGTTCAATCAAACTCAAATCAAGCTTTGACCATTTGACCCACTTAGGCTCACTTGACCCAAACTTTTTTTAATGAGCCAAATTCTAATCCTAACCAAATTGGGTTGAACCAAACTCACATATGCCTCTCACCATAATCAACAATCATCTTGAGATGATCAATCAATCAATTTGAGTCAAACCTAAGGGTTGACCAAGTCAACACTTAGCCAAAATGAAACCTAACATAGCCAAATTCTACCATAGGCCATTGATTGAAACCATTGATCTAAGTTCATTCATGACTTGAACTAAGCCAACATTTGAATAGTCATTGGCCACTTGACCTGTTGCCCCAATTTGACCTAAAAGTCAAAATATGTCAAAACTTGATCTAAGCTAAATTGATTGAAACCAATGGGTCAAGTTCATTCCAAATCACTTGTTGAACTTTACCAAAGCCTCAATGGCCAACTAGACCTAACTAGTCATTGACCTTAGAAACTTGACCTAAAGGTCATGTTGAGCCATTCAAACTTAACCAAATTGATTGGAAACAAAGATACCAATCCACTAATATGACTAACCAAACCTAAATCTACCCTTAACCTAGCCCAAATAGGTCAAATGGGTCAAATAGGTCAACTTGACCCATTTGACCTAAGTGAAGTCATATGAGCCAAATTCAAAACTAAATCAAATTGAATCAAACCAAAGCCACCAAAACATTTCAAATGGTCATATGAACTTGATAACCTTGATTAATTGGTCAATTTGGATTAAGTTGACCCATTTTGACCGAATGGGTCATCATGAGCCAAACCTTATCAAATGAATCCCAAATCATGCCCAAACCTAATTTCTCCACATACCCAACATATCCAAATTTAAAATAGCAAAATGACCATCTACCCCTAGACCATAGAACAAATTATGGACTAATCTATGGGTAATTTGGTCATACCCTCTTCATATCAACTTGATTCCTTTATAATTGCTCAAGTGGACCTAATGAATAGTGGTGCACCCATCCCAATGGGTTTGGGTCAGCCCAAATGGACCCAAGGCCAAACCAGACCCCATGTCAAATTAGCTCATTCAAATCCCTTCCTCACTCAATTTGATGCACATGGGAGGTTGGCAATCCACTCAGGCCTTAAATTGACCATGTGCAAGAAAGATCAAACAACCTCCAATGTGATTGGATCAAAAATGAAGGAGGTGTGGTCGTCCGATTGCCATTAGGGGAGATATACTCTCCCTAATTCAAAATTATCATTCCCTCATTCGATTGAAGCCTAGAGAGTGTTAGGAAAGATCAGAGAGCCCTCATAAGCATTCTAAGAGGAATTTGAAAAGTGATCTTCTCGATTTTCTCCATTAAAAAAATAAGGGAGCTCACTTGAACCTTCAACTTCTTCCTCACTCAAAGTTACTCCAATTCCTCTTATACACTCACTCAGGGGATCAAACTGAGTGAACTCAAGCATCCATTCAAGTTCCCATAGCAAGGAGAGGAGGAATTGAATCAAAGATGCAAGGGAGATCAAGTGGTGTTGGTCCATAGGAAGATCCACTCAACCCCAAGGCTTGAAACTTTCAATAGTGCTTCTTCTCCACTAGATGAAGCTACCTCATTGATCTTGAGCACCGGAGATCACCTCCGACGAGGAATGAAATTTTTCAACCACTGCTTAGGGGTGTTGGTCTGAAAGAAATTTTCAAGTCATGTAAAATCCACCATTGGATATTCCTTAGTAGCTTTAGATGGTGTGGAATTTTTCCAATCTAAGTCGAGCTGATCTTCCCCAGATCATGGATGGTCTATTGATCCTAAGGGAAGAACTGGGAGATCTCGTCCATCCACGCATTTTGATGGATGGTCGAGATTATTCATTTTAGATTTAATATCCTTTTAAAATCAGGATGATCCAGTCGATCTTTGATCGAACGGTCAAAGCATATCTCCATGTCATAAACCGCGCCATTTGATGGGATGTTTGTGAGCTCATCGGCGATGCATGTAAAGCACATACTCCACGCCAGTGTGTCGCGTTGTGAGCTAAAGGATTAGTTAGGAAATTTAATTAATATTAATTAATCTCCTGATCTTCTAAAATTCAAATCTCTCCATAAAATTCAAAAAAAATATAAGGTAAAATCCTATGAAAAGATAATTCAACCTAGAATATTTTAAAAATATTTTAATGGATTTTGAATTATCCTATTCTCTGATTTTGGGTTTTATTGGAGATCATATTTTGCTAATTACCTCTTAATTAAACCTCTGATTAATCCCAAACTTCTTGGGTATGTTTTAGGGGATGACCTCTACCTCCCCAATTTTCTTGGGATTTATTAAGGGTTTAATTGGGGGAATTGCAAATGTGTTTCTTAATTAC
The DNA here is from genome assembly GCA_021442155.1 of Cymbidium sinense. Taxonomy (NCBI): domain Eukaryota; kingdom Viridiplantae; phylum Streptophyta; class Magnoliopsida; order Asparagales; family Orchidaceae; genus Cymbidium; species Cymbidium sinense. The sequence goes on from CM038224.1 coordinate 89,480,773, forward strand.
CCTCTTTATGTAATTAAGGATAGTTAAGGTTTGGATTAGTGTTTTAATCCATTATTAAGGTTGATTGAGGTAAGATCTAGCGAATAGGAGGCTTAGGGAATAATTTTGGGGTATTTCACCTAAGCTATTCCCTAAACCCCCTTTTCTTTCCTTAATCTTCTCTTAATTAAGGGTTAATTCATTAATTATCCCCTTAATTAATTTCTAAAATTCTAAAATCTTTAGAACTTAATTAATCTACTTTGGGTAGATGCTTAGGTGTTTAATAGCCTAAGTTCAATTAAGAAATCAAAACCCAATTCATATGTGTGAAGGGTGTTTTGAAATTACTTAAGCTAAACCCCTTAATTTAATTAAGCATTAATCATGAGTCAAATTGCATTAGGCTCTTTTCTTCCTAGGTGCATTACAAGTTTAAATTTCTTGTGAGTTTTTATGTCATCTCATTGGCTCATAATTATTTGGTTAACTATATTAAGGTGGTGTAGGTAAGGGTTAATTAATTTGCTTAATTCATACCTTAACCTAATCAAAACTTAAAATGAATCTAATAATATAAAAATTAAACAAAAAATATCAAACACATGTGGGAATGGGTTAGGAATAGCAAACTCAACTCACATTTTCAAAATTAAATCAAACTTAAAATTAAACAAAATCACATGAAACTTTGATTTATTTTAAACTTTATTCCATAAGAATGTCTTTAGGATTTAATTAAAGTGAATGTGTTTACATGCTTTCATTGCTTTGATTCTTTCCCAACATGTTAAATTTGTATGTCATGTGATTTCATGCATCCATATATTTTTCAAATTCAAATTTGAGAATGGTGGAAAACATTCCTTTCTGGCTTTAGCCAATAACTTTATTTCTCACATTAAATATGAATCCTATAGCACATAAAATAATTATCAAAAAATAAAATAAAAAATGAAATTTAAATTACATTAGATTTAGGTCATTTGAAGCATGTCCCTACATGATCTAGTCTCTTTAGGGAATGAGTTTAAGGACTTAGTCTCTTTTTAAATAAATAATAGCCTAGATATCTTGCATAAGCACAAAGACTTGCTACATGTATTTAAAATCAAAAGAGGAGTTAGTTACCCACTTGTAAGTCCAAGTATTGATTTCTTCTCTTGTGGAGAAAAATAAATACCTATTTTTGCCTTAGATTTAGGTTGTGCTTTCGACCCTCGCCAAAGCTCCCTAGGTTTAAGTTCTAAGATTTCTTTTCCTCTTTGCAGGCCATAAGCATAATTTCTCATCTCTTATGTATTTTCTTAATCTTGTGTTAAGGAATCATAAGTCCTAAATTTCTAATAAAAAAATTTCAACTTAAATAAATTAAATCAATTTTAAAAATGTAAAGCCCAATTATAGATAGTTTGAGATGCTTCTAGGTTTCCTAGCATGTCATATTACTTATCTTTATTTCTTGATAATAACTCCCTCTCTTTAATCAATCTTGTTTGAACTTCAAAAATAAACTAATTGATTAAGTCCTTTCTATTGAAATCTTTGAAGACAACAATCATTTACCTTAATGAAAGTTTTCTGGAATCCCATTCTTAGGATGTAACTATGGGGCTTGCCCCATAGGAAAACCCAATTTAAAATAAACCCTTTTACTTTTCCATATAAAGTAGGGGAAGAATCTCTAGTACATATATGCACATCATCCTTAGAGTCCTTATTGAGGTGATTAGGTCCATTAAAGGGTAGTGACTTCTATCGAGATAGTACACTATTCCTTGACATACTCGATCACCGAATAAGTACATCATGGATCATGGCATCCAAAAAAAGATGAATTTTATATTCTTACCTCTTTCTCTCACCATAGATTTGAAGGCACTTTATAGAAATTTTCTCCCAGATTTTTTGTGATTCCACGGGATGGTTCCTCTCTCCATCTTTGGTAAATGATCATTGTCTTTGTATCGATAGTGGGTTTGTACTTTATGAATCCAAGACTATCCTTCTTCCAGGCACTTAGCTTATTTCATTCTTAAGTTGAGTTAGCCAACATATTTAGGTTTTAGGACCGCATTCCTTGTTGGTCTTAAAACCCCTCGTGTTCTCCAATGGGTAAAATAAAAGATCTAAATAAAAGAAAACATTTAAAGACTTCCTTATCATTTTTTATGATAAGGAAAGGTTCATCTAAATAATAAAGACAAATAAATTTTTCCATAAGAACTTTGCTTTTCAAAAGCACTCTTTCAAAAATACATTTAATAAAACATTTTCCACAAAAATTTTATCACCCTAATTTAACAATTCCCATAATTGTTACCTATAGGAATTTTCAAAAATAAAACTAATAAATTTTCCAAAAGCACAAATGAATATCTTCCTTCAATTCACTTTGATGAAGATTTCATTTTCAAAATAAAATGAACAATCATCTTTCAAAAAATCAAAATCATAATCATAAAATTTTCAAAAGCACACATGAACCTTTCCATTCAATACACTCACACTTATTGAATGGAAGTTTCATCTTCAAATAAAATTAAATTTTTCAAAAGCACATATGAACATCTTCATTTAATATACTCAAATTTATTAAATGAAGATTTCATTTCCAACTAAAAATACATCATTTGGAAATCCTACTTAAACATATCTCACATATGATTAAGTTGGAATTCCCTCTTTCAAAAAAGCAATAATCACACACAAAATAAAAATTTCACATTTCAAAAATAAAATTGATCTCCATTCCTACAAACCCAAATTTGTTGAATGTAAGTCCTATTTTCAAAAATTAAAACTTAACAATCATGTTTTCAAAATTCAAACACATTTTGAAACTTCATTTAGCATACCCAAATTTGCTAAGTGAAGTCTCCAAATTCAAAACTCAAAATTTTCAAAAATATATTTGGAACTTCATTTAGCATACTCAAATTTGCTAAGTGAAGTTTCCAAAAAAATCAAAATCAATCATATTTCAAAACACATTTGGAACTTCATAGCATACCCAAATTTGTTAAGTAAAGTTTCCAAATCCAAAATCAAAAATTTTCAAACACATTTTGGAACTTAGCATACTCAAATTTACTAAGTAAAGTTTCCAAATCAAAAATCCAAAAATTTTTAAACAACTTTGGAACTTCATTTTAGTATATTCAAATTTGCTAAGTAAAGTTTCCAAATCAAAAATCAAAAATTTTCAAACACATTTTGGAACTTCACTTAGCATACTCAAATTTACTAAGTAAAGTTTCCAAATCTAAAATCAAAATTTTCAAACACATTTTGGAACTTCATTTTAGTATATTCAAATTTCTAAGTGAAGTTTCCAAACCAAAATCAAAAAATTTTCAAACACATTTTGGAACTTCACTTAGAATACTCAAATTTACTAAGTAAAGTTTTCAAATCAAAAATCCAAAAAATTTCAAACACATTTTGGAACTTCATTTAGCATACCCAAATTTTCTAAGTAAAGTTTCCAAATCCAAAACTTCAAAAACAAATTTCAAATACATTTTGGAACATCATTTAACATGCTCAAATTTACTAAGTAAAGTCTCCAAATCCAAAACATCAAAAATTTCTAAACATATTTTGGAACTTCATCCTTAGCATACCAAATTTGCTAAGTGAAGTCTCCAAAGTCAAAACCAAAATCTTCAAGCACCTTTGGAACTTCTTTCCTTAGCATACCAAATTTGCTAAGGAGAAGTTTCCATTTTCAAAACCAAAATACAACAAAATTTTGAACACATCTTTTGGAATTTCATTTAGCATACCCAAATTTGCTAAGTGAAATTTCCATTTCACAAAACTAAGTGGGACTTCATCTTTAGCATACCAAATTTGCTAAAGTAAAGTCTCCACTTTCAATCAAATCAAAACAAAATGAAACACTTAGGACTTCCTTAGCATACCTAAATTTGCTAAAGATCCTACTATTTCAAAAAAATTAAAACATCAAAACAAAAATGAAACACTTAGGATTTCCTTAGCATACCTAAATTTGCTAAGAATCCTATTTTCAAAAATTAAACAAAACACACTTGGGTTCTTCACTTAGCATACCTAAATTTGCTAAGTATGAATTCCAAATTTTCCAAAATCAAAACAAAAATTCACAAAAAGAAACAATCATTCTCAAACACTTCACTTAGCATACCCAAATTTGCTAAGTAAAATTCCAAAATCAATCAAACAAAAAATCAATTGACCCTTACTTTAACATACCCAAATTTGTTAAAGGAAAGGGTCCTCAAATCAAAAATTCAAATTCAAACAAACATGAACCTATGGAAGCATCCTTCTTAAAATATTTGAATCCATATTTCAACATACCCAAATTTGTTGAAGTTGGATTCATATTCAAAATTCCTCTTTCAATCAAATCTTTTCAAATATATTTGAACCCCACTTAACACTTCCAAGTTGTTGAATGTGGGTTCAAATTTTCAATTCAAAATTTAAAAATATATATAGATAAAAATCTGAAACAAACTCATTTCCGATTACAGATTCTTACAGTCACTTGTAGTACAGTGATAGTTCAATATTCAGTCTTTTACAAGTTGTTAAATGGCGTTCACAAGTTCATTTTCACCTTCCCTCATGGTATGGATTTGGCTTTGGACTAACTTCCCCCAACTGACCATACATACACCATCCACTTTGGTAGGGGATTTGAGGGAGCTGATTACATGTGAGGGCACTCCCTCACTACAATAGGACCACAGTGACCGGGCAGAAGCCGGTCATCAGGATTGATCTACCATCCGACTCTGACATCTCCTCGCTGAAGAGGAAGGCAGTGGTAGTCCCACAAGCTTTAGTTGTGACAGTACCAATAGTAACAGCAGTGCTATCCCCAGTTTGAGTAAGCCCCAGAGTTTCTCATGCTGCCCTAGTGAGGGCTAGCACCATCTCATATGTATCCTCTATGGGTAAGGCTCCCTCGTGGCTTGCCTCCCCTACATTTAGGTATGGGTCTAGCTCTCACTTCTCCCATCCTACTCGAACACAATGTAGGAATAAGAACCGCATGATCAAGTGGTACCACACCAGGATCATAAGAGAGATGAGGCGAGCCCGCTCGCATGGATGAGTTCCCATTTTTTCACCATTGTTATAGAAAACCAATTCCATCCTCTCTAGTCGACAGAGGATGAGGAGGATTCACTCATCACCTCCTCTAGGGTATCAACCAATATTTAGAGTAGGTGGGATTGCCTCCTGCCTCTTCGTGGAAGTAGAGATTATGGACGCCGGTCTTTTGATCCCAATCCATCATCCCCCATAGCATGGGGAAGCATATCCACCAGGAGAGGGCCCGAGAGGCCCATACAACACATATTACCAGCAGGGAGAGGTAGAGGTTCAGCCGTCAGTTGGCAGCTTCCACTCTTATTAATTTTCCAGCATTGCGCACTACCCACATCAACCATACTGACAACATCCCTTCTTACTAGACTACCATCAGAGGATAGCCTGCATAGAGTCGGTGGTGTCTCCACCCACCGCTCTACCCTCCATCATCACCGCCATATCACAACATCCCATTCCATCAAGGCCATGAAGGCCATATCCAGAGAAGCACACCTAGGTGATCCTATGGCTGGGGATCCTACCCCATCTACACCACCTATTATGGGGAAGCCTCTGGTTGACCTTCTACCCCAATAGTGGTGTGGAAGGAGTGGTGACCCCGAAGCATCATGGTCGTCCCTTCACCAACTCTGCTAGTACAGCAAGATGTGGAGATGGTGATAGTCATTTCAAAGATTGCAGATGATAGTCCAGTTGTACCAGTGATAGTGAAACATCTTAGGATTGTTACCCATCTCATAGCCAATAGCAGTTAGGAGTGTCATTCATTTAGCAAGTATAGTCCACATAGGATTGACTCCCAAATAACAAGTGAGGTCTAGTGCCTCTCAGTGCATGATAGTGATCACACCGGTCAACCTAGATTATTTATACCTTCTCAGATAAATCATTCCTTAGATAGTATTGTGGCACATTATTTCATGGAGAAGAAGGAGATTTTGAGGTATGACTAGTCGGATGAAGAGAAAGTCATCCCAATGAAGATGACTTGTTGGGAGAGAGTCTACATGGTTGATAGAGGATCTCTTCTGGAAATAAGCCATGGAAGGTGATGAGGTGATGAAGACACGAGATCATCACACACCACCGTTGAGGTAGAAGGATGAAAGATTGATAGGATGACACAAAGTTAGAGGACTTGTTAGCTAGTTTCAGTTTTAAATAAGCCCTTTAGTTCATCCTACTACATGACATCACTGAGTGTGCATGTCTTGGACCTAGTCAAGACTCTACCTCTTGAGCAAGGTAGCACTTACATGTATAGAAAGGTAGTGGAAAGTACCTCCATACAAGAAAAAGACATAAAATTCATGGTTGAGAAGCAAGTGAAGGAAGCTTTGGCTCAAGCCCAAGGAGGATCATCGATTCTAAAGGGTAGACCCTACCCATAGGAATTCAATATTATCCAATATCCCAAGAGTTTCATGCCTCCCTCCTTCAATACCTTTGTTGGCAGTGGAAACCCAAGGTAGCACATAGCATATTTCAAGGCCAATTTTTGCAACATAGGTCGCAGTGATACTTTGCTTTTCCACCTTTTTGTTAGTATCCGAGTATTACTTTCGATTGGTATGTTGAACTATCCAACAGTTCAGTAAAGACATTTGCTAAGTTAGAATAACTCTTCATCAAGAGATTTCTAGAGCGAAAGGGTGTAGGTGATCTCGTTGTAGCACAAACAACAGTGAGTCCCTTATTGATTATATTCTCGATGGCATAACTCGAGTATGAAGTGTGAACCATAGTTTAACAACATGCCATTGAGATTCTTTTGAAGAATATCCATGGCCCTTCTTCATGCTTAAGGGCTTCACTATCAAGACATTTGAGAAGCTAATCAATAAGGCAGTTAGTCTACAAGGAGAGGCCAAACAGTTGCCTTTTCAAGTTTGCCTAAGAAAAAGCAAGGTCTATGAGAAGAAGAGTAGTGGTTGATAAGGGAAGTAGCCTAGAGATCAGAGAGACCATGACCTCAGCCTCCACCTCCTTTGCCACCACCAAGGCACCTCACCCTCCATGCCTCCACGACTACCACCTCGCCATACCACCAGAATGGCATATACCCCGTGGTATGGTCCACCTACTCTTTTAGATAAGTTAAACAAACCTTATTCTTTTAAGAGGGAGGTAATTAGAAGATCTTTAAGAATCTCTTAAAGAAACTTGATTTTAGCTACCCAAGCCTGGAGGAGAAGTAGAAAGTCATGATCCAAACTTTTGCCCTTACCACGTATGCTAGGCCACATTTTGGAGGATTGCTTCACATTCAAGGACTGTTTTCAACATAGTTTCTTTCAAGACATAGTTATCCCAAAGGAATACCTTATGGAATAACCTTCCAGTTCCATTAGGGTAATCCTTGGGGATACATGTGATCTTACCAAAAATATTTCTTTGTCCAAAACCTTCAAGAAGATCCAGAAGATCAAGAAGCTTTTCTTGCAGGTGCCTGAGTTAGCTCAAACCTCCAATACCAAGGAAGGTTTGCCATGCCAACTCTAGAAAGGGGAGCTCAATAGAAGAGTGTGTCAACCCAGATAGCCCTTAGCATAGCCACCCACCATGTCAGCCTCCACCTATAGCTTCACACCGGTGACTTCTTCCATTCGCCTAGCTCTTCTCTTCTACAAGTAGAACTCTTGTATCGATATAAGGGCATCAAATCCCTTACCCCACTCACTTTACTTGATTTACCTCCAAATAATTCCAAGAAATTAAAGAATAAAGCTAGTTTGAATTATATCGTGTCACTTCGATGATTTTCTTCTATTCCTAATGATAACTCTTCAAGTTAAAATAACTATCACAATTTTGATCTTCCTCTTTTTGATTTGGAGTTGACTTTCCAACTCTGAATACTATGGGTTTACCTCTTGATATAGACTTAGAATCATCCGATTCTAAGGGTCCCATAGAAGAAGCTGTAGGTGAGCCTGATATGCAAGTAGAAACTCCCATTACCCTGCCACAAAAGATCATCGAAGTCAACCTCCGTAGTGGCAAGGTTCTACTTCCTAGGGTAGTACCTCAAGATAGAGAGAAATAAGTCATTGGTATTGAAGATCTAGAAGCCCTTCCACAAGATACTCCACCCTTGGATATGCTTATCGAAGATCAATTGAAGATGGACTACAACATCCTTTCTCATCTAAGGAAGTTGCCATCTAAGCTAAGCATATACGATGCCCTTGTCTTATCCAAAGAGATGAGGGAATCACTAATCAAGGCTCTCCTTGATCCTAAAATATGCTTTCAGACCATAGGTGAGAAGCACATTATGCAAAAGAAGCCCAAGGGATCACCTTTATAGATGAAGACCTTCTCCTTGGGGGACTTGGAGCACAACCGCCCCCTCTACATCATACACAACAAGTTCACTCATGGTTGGATTCAAGTGCATCGGTGAACATTATGAGTCTAAAGACCCTTGCCTATTTGAGGATCGACATATCTACACTCTGAGGAGATCAGATGATGTTGAGAGGATTCAATGACCAAGGTGAGCAAGCTTTAGGTTCTATAGTGTTACCTTTGGAGATAGGTGACTAGAAGACTAAGGCCAAGTTCTACATCATTGATTTGAATACTTCATTCACTGTTTGCTTGGCAGGCCTTAGATACATCAAAACAAGATCATTCCATTCTCCCTTCATCAGTGCATCAAGTTCAAAAAAGATGGGATTGAGTTTTGTGTCAATGGAGATGAAAAGCCATTTTCAGTTAGAGAGGTTGAGATCTATGAGGATGCGACCTACTATCTTTCTCAAAACACCCTTTCTCGTGAACTTGGACAAAATTTAAATGCAAATACAAAAGAAAAAGAAAATGAAGAAAAAGAAAGATAAAAGAAAATAAAAAGAAAAATAAAAGTTCAAGTACACAAGAAAGGGGAATTGAAGAAGAAATAGATCATATATCACATTCCACCCACAGTTCATTCATCATATGGACATGTGGGTAGGATGGCTCAACCTCCACCAAGAGAGTGAGGTAGAAATAGAGGCGTTTAGAGAGACCCCACCCAGCCAATAGAGGTCGTGTTCGTTCATAGAGTACCCTACTATTCACATAGACTTGGAGATCCACTCGGAGGATGAGTCTAATGATTAGTATACCACCCAACCCCTCAGTGGTTCCATTGGAGGTGACTTTGATCAGAGATGAAGACAGAATCCAAGCAAAGCAAAGTATTCAAATTTGGTTTATGTGAAACTATTAGGAAGCAGTTGGGAACCTTAGCTCTTACCTCACTTACATCTTAGAAAGTTGAAGGTTTAGTAGTTAAGGAAGTCCCTAAGTCTTCCAATGACATGAAGCAAAAGAGGTTCTTTTTGGGATCATCATCCTCAAGTCCTGAAGTTGATGTAGAATTTGAGGAGGATACTTTTAAAGAATTAATGGAATTACCATTTGAATTTTACTCGCCTTGTGTTCAAAATCTTATACATAAAGGTTTAGTTCCTCATACATGGTCCAAGCACAAGTCAGAGTACTTCGAGAAACTATGGAACAATACAGGTAGTGAAGCACAATCAAGAGCAGGACTAGGATTTTATATAGTGGGTCTAGTCGATGATGAAGATTACTGCTTAGTTGTTACCAATCATTTGGAGTCAGATAGGTTCTTCTCACACACCCCCAACTATTATGAGAATGTGTGTTTAAAAACCTCAGATGATCCAGATGATCTCCAAATCAAAGAGGCGTTGCTAGAATTTGAAGAGGAAATTCATTCAACAATTGACTAGCTTAAAGAAATCAACCTCAGGATAGAAGAAAATCCACACCCAGCATACATCAATTCATTGCTAAATGAAGAAGAAACCAATGACTTAGTAAGCTATTGACTGAGTTTAAAGACTCCTTTGCATGGAGTTATGAAGAGATGTCCAGGTTATTTCTTGATGTAGTCCACATGCTAGCAATAGATCCTAACGCTACCCCTATTAAGCAAGCTCCTAGACGCATGTAATTAGAAATTGAACAACAAGTCATTTCAAGTCAAGAACCGATCGGTTAGTTTCATCGGGAAGAAAAATATCCTACCTAGTTAGCTAGTGTGTCCCCTAAGAAGAAGAATGGCCAAATTTGCATATGCATCAATTTTAGGGACTTAAATAAGGCATGTCTAAGGATGAGTTTCCTCTATATACCAAAATTAATGGTGGACATTTCATCTCTGATATTCTTCTTTCATGGATGGATCATCCGCTATAACCAAATCAAGATGTCTCTAAGATGAAAGAAACACTACTTTTGAACCCCGAGAATCTTCATTATAGGGTCATGCCTTTCCTTAAAATGGGCTACATACCAATGGCCATGACTCATCTTCAATGAACTCATCCATCATGTTGATATGTTAATGATCTAGTAGTCAAAAGCTTAGAAAAGGAAGACCATCTCTTTGACTAGAGAGTAGTTTTTGAATGGTTAAGATAATATAACCTCAAAATGAATCCCAAAGTGTGCATTTAGATTTCAAGAAATTCCTTGGGTTTGTGTTCAAAACCGGGAATAGAAATAGATCTAAAAGATCAAAGCTATCTTAGAAATGCCACCTCCAAAGATTTTAACTCAACTAAGATCCTTTCAAGGATGGTTGGCATATCTAAGATACTTTATCTCCAACCTATCGAGGAGATGCAATCCATTTTCAGCACTTATCAAAAGGGATGCCAAGTTCAAGCGAAATGATAAGTGCCAGCATGCTTTCAAAGACATCAAATAGTATTTGGTGAAGCTGCCAATTTTAACAGCCTCTATCCCAAGCAGGCCACTCATTCTCTACACTGTTACATTGGATGACTCTCTCGCTCTGTTGGCCCAAGCCAATGATGACGGAAAGGAGAACGCTCTCTACTACCTCAACCTTCATCTGATTCCTATTGAAGTTAACTATCCACCTATTTAAAACATTACCTAGCTTTGATCTTTGCTTCCCAAAAGTTAGGCATTATATGCTTTCTTATAAGGTGAACTTGATCTCTAAAATAAATCTACTGCAGTACCTCATGACACAGCCAATGCTATCGGATGTTTAACTTGTTAGTCCATGATTCTCTCATAGTTTGATATCATATTTGTACCCTCCTGCTAATAAAAGGAGACATGTGATTTCTTAGACACCCACTTCTGATTCGCTTAGTGATGATCTCCCGATGAACAAATCATGAACTTAGGGAGGCGGCAGATGGAGATTTTGATGATGTTGCTTCTTTTCTTAAAGGTGAAGCACGATCTATTCTCCCATGAAAGGCAGGGTAGAATAGTTCTTCTAACTCCAAATGATGTGATGAGATTCTCATACTATCTTTTCAACTCAATAATGAAGAAGTATGAGGCTTGATTGTTGGTTGAGTTAGCCATCACTATCGTGTCAAGAGCATCAACATCTTTGGGATTCTGGTCATCAACCATTATCGTCCGTCTCAAGCCCAAGCTTCTCATTACTATGAGTATACCATGAAGTGTTGGCCTGATTCAAGTCACCATCTACAAGGTTCCCATAGAGAATGCAGTACCAGATGCTTTGAACAAACTTGCCAAAGAGTTGGCATGTCCGAAAGATGAGTCCATTTCAATAAGGGTCCAAAATAGACATATCATATCCTTATTGATGCTGAACTCATCAAGAGACTTTCTCTTGAAAGGGAGGTTGCCATTGCCAAAATGGACAAGGAGTTGGATTGGAGGCAACCATTCATAGATTACTTGAACACCAACAAACTATCTCAAGAAAAGTCACAAGCCCATCAGGTGAAATAGAGCTCTCTCCTATGCTCTTGTTGATGGCACCCTATACCGCCAGTCCTTTGACCAAATGTGGTTACGTTATTTAGACAAACATGAAGCCCATGGCATTATAACTGAGGTACATTCAGGTCTATACGGAGCACATCAATCCAGTCTAAAGATGAAGATGAAGATCAAGTGACTAGGATACTACTAGCCTTCAATGATTACGTGCATGGATGTAGCTAGAGATGCTGTCCACGGTGTGTCCTCCACCAACCACTCAATATTCTACACCCTACATTGGCTTCATGGCCATTTAAGTGTTGGGGTACCAACATTGTAGGTCCGATCGATCCTCCTTCTTCCAAGGGGCATCGATTCATCTTAGCTACTACCAACTACTTTTCCAAGTGGGTAGAAGCCATCCCACTCAGAGAGGTCATCAGATGTGCTTCAATTTTTAGGAACCATATCATATAGGTTTAGGTGCCTCGATAAATTATATCCGATAATGGTACTGCATTCAAAAGTACCAAGATCAACAACTTTGCTAGAAAACATGTATAGATTGGAGATACTCCACCATCTACTACCCCAGAGGAAATGGCTTAGTAGAAGCATTAAACAAAACTCTCATCAAGATATTGAAGAAGACTCTTGATGACAACAAACAATAATAGTGGAACTAGAATTGGTTGAAGCTTCATGCACTACATACACTCAACTAACCCAACCTTTTTTCTTATATGGGTCCAAGCCATTCTTCCTAGAAGTTCAACTCACTGGGATAGCATTGGGTAACAAGATCACTAGTAGAATGCAAATTATAGTTAGAAGAGCTCAAGGTTTGGAGGAGAGAGCTACTGGGCATAGAACCTCGAGTTATACAAAGCCAAAATTATTCAAGCTCACAACAAGCTGGTTCGCCCTAGGTCTTCCAAGTAGGAGAGCTTGTATTAGTCCTAAGGAGACCAATTTCCCCTGAAAGATGGGAGGCAAGTTTGAACCCACTTGGGAAGGCCCTATGTCATAGAAGGCCTACCAAGGAGGATCTTATCGCCTTATTAATTGTAAAAGGGAAAAATTTGATGCTTCCAATTAATGGGCTCTATCTAAAGAAATATTACCCAAAATAAATCATGTTTGAAAAAATAATCAAAAAAGAATAAAAAATCTGATTCCATTCATCAAATCTTCTTCTTTGAAGCATTGTTTGCTTGTTCAAATTTGCCCATGTGTTTAAATGCTTAAGAGTCTCCAAGTGGCATCCCTCTTTCACAACATAAACACAATCTCACAACACTATTAGAATAGGTGTAAGAGAACCCGAGAGGCATCCTATTTCTATTAGCACAACTAAATTAGGTGTGAGAGAACCCAAGCGACATTCTTTCTTAGTGGAAATTCTTGCTTTCCATCTGTTGCATCATTTCATCAAAACCCCTAATGTCTTTAAGGTAGGTGTAAGAGTCCCCCAGAGGCATCCTATTCCTTTTGACACATGCACACAACAAATACAAATCTTTTGTCTTGAGCTATTTGATGTGGGAGCAAACCCTCTATTGCACTCACTCATTAGCTGCTCTAGGTCGAGTCAACATGCTACCTCGCTAGTATGTCACCCCAGTGGTCACTTGTTGGAAGATGTGAGTCCCCTGCACTTTCTTCCTAACTTGACCATTGCAAGCCAATGAGCACCTTATTAGTATGGTAGTCTTCATTGCCCAACCAGGAAGCTACCTCATGTTGACTTTATTTAAGAAGATGTGAGTCTTTGTGCTTTCTTCTTGAACTAGCCATCATGCTCTAACAAGATCAAGTATATTTGAGGTTTAGGATAAGTCCCCCATAGGCTCCTTTCCTCTTGACTACTTTTGAGTAGATATAAGTCCCCTAGTGGCATTCACTTAGTAGTCACCCTAAGATAGCACCTCGAACCAAAGACCATCCCAAATCACCGCTATAGGATGTGAGTCCCCAGCTTTCTTCCTAGCTAATTATTGCAAACCGAGCACCTTAGGTTGGTTGATGTTTACTATGTTGATAGCACCCACCCGGATACACCACTATGTAGATGAGTCCCTGAGCTTTCTCCTTGAGTTGGACACCTAATACATATTGGATATATGAATAGCCAGTCATCTTCTCCAAGGTTTTGAATTAAGCCATTAGTGGCCCCATCCTCTGTGGGCACTCTATTTGGATCAAATCCTTTGCAACCCCATTTAGATACTACCCAAGTTACTCTTGGATTGGATAGTCCCCCTTTCCTAGTAGTCACCCCTATGGTTGAAAATTTTGTTCAACAGATGCATGATTCTCCTTGTTCAAGAAATCGAGATAGTCTAGTCGATAAGCTCCTTCTGGATCCCTCAAACCAAGGGTCCACAAAATTCAAACAAACTAAATTAAAATAAACAAATAAAAATTAATATGTTTGCAGATTAGGAATTTAAGCCTCCAAAGGGCCCCTTTTCCCAAGTAGGCATCCTATCTAGGGCAAGACGGAGAACTTCCATAGGAATTCGACTACCCGAGTTGAGATAAATCCTGTGTCAAGTTACTTCAGTCACCCCCGTTCAATCTATTTTTTATTGAAGATAGGTTACCCCAACAGTCATTTACTTTGAAAGATATAAGACTATGATCTTCTCTATCAAGATTATCCCATCAATCACCCAGGTAAGGTTTGTTTGATTTGTTGCCCAAAGCAATCGATCACCCCAGTGGTCTTTTCTAATGGAAGATATGAGTCCCGAACTTTCTTCCCTTGAATTGATCATTCCAAATAGGAAGGCATTCCTTCGGTTGGATAGTTCTCCCATCGGCCGGGAAGCTACTCCCTTTGGTTCAGTAAACCTGAGATATGTCTAGGCTGATATAAGCTCCTTCTCAATTTGATCCATCGCAAACCAATAGAATCCATCAAAATAAACAAATCTAAAAATGAAAATTAATCTCGACTATCTTTGAGCTGATCTGAGTCCCCTCAGTGGCATTCACTCAATAGTCAGCCTTAGGTTGGGTTATATCTGTTGTCTTGCCAATAGATTACCCAAGCAATTGGTCTCTATTTTGGAGGATGTAAGTCTACTACACTTTCTTCTGATGCATACCAAAAAAAGGCATCCGCATCCTTTATTGGCTACCTACTATGTTTAGTAGACTACCCTTTTGGATTGATAAATTTGAGTTAGGTCTTGGCCTCTGTGGCTCCTACTTAGTGCAATCAATCGCAAACCAGCACAGTTCATCTAAAATATCAAAATCTAAAAAAATGAATCAAATTCAACCCTCTCCCTCAATGGAGATTTCTCCTCAGTGAGATTCAACTCAAATCAGACCTTTCATCCCCTTGTGGATGACTTGAACCTACTTCCCTAATGGAAGGTTCACACTCTATCCCTTAGTAGATTCATCCCTCTCTCTTATGTCTTGGACATAAGTAGAGCCACATTGCACAAAGCTCTGGATTCTTTCTACACCTTGGGTTAGGGATAGATTGTTTATGTTAGTGCTTGTGATCTTTCGATGTTGTTGATCATTTCAGTCAACACCAATACGTATGGTGTTCCTTGTTAGTCACACCACACCTATTTATGGTGTTCCTTGTTAGTCACACCACACCTATTGGGCACCCTTTATTTAACTCATTTTTAGAATGAGCTCTCAACCCCTCCATCTTAGGCATAGGACTCTTCTTAGACTTTAAGAGTTCCTTAGTCTTAAGACACATCTAGTGATTAGGTGGACACTCAACCTAGCCCTAGAGACTTAGAAGAGTTAGCCATTGGAATAGGTCATGTCTTAGAGGTGTTAGGAAATTTGCCTACCCTTAGCTTGAACTATTCCTCACCTTCCTTCCTTCAAGTCAAACTCTAAATCAATTATAACTGATTTCCTCCAAATTTAAATCCACTCCATTTGATTGAAATCCATGATTGAAACCCATGAATAAAATTCATAAGTCCAAATCTTTCCTAAGTCCTTAATTTCTTTCTTAAGGACTTAGCCAAAACCAACTCTAAATCAATTCAAACTCATGAGATTTTCTCAGAGTTCTTTTATATTCTCAATTATATTCACATATATAAATGAGATATAAATTCAAACCAATCAAATCTAAATCTAAAATTTAAAATCAATTCATGAAATTTTTCTAATTCCTTTGAATTTTCCTTAAAGGACATAGCCTAAGTCATGTTCAAATCAATTCAAACTCATGGGATTTTCTCAAAACTCATTTATATTCTCACTTATATTCACATATGTAAATGAAATATAAATACAAATCAAATCTAAAAATTAAATTCCAAATTCAAAATTTTCTAAGCCCATTAAATTCCTTTTTAATGGACTTAGGCTAAATCATGATCAAATCAATTCAAATTCATGGGATTTTTTCATAACTCATTTATATTCTCATTTATATTCAAATATATAAATGATATATATATATATATATATATATATATATATATATATATATATATATATATATATATATATATATATATATATATATATATAAGTCAATCAAACAAAATTCAAAAAATTCAAATCCCTACTCCAAAATTTTCCTAAGTCCTTTAAATCCCTCTTAATGTACTTAGCCTAAGTCATGATCAAATCACTCCAAACCCTTGAAATTTTCTCATGATCCATTTATATTCTCATTTATATTCATATATATAAATGAAATATAAGTTCAAACAATCAAACCTATTCCAAAAATCAAACTCAAATCCACTCAAAATCCATCAAAGCCTTTCAAGTCAAAACCTTGAACTTAGTCAAATCAATATTAAATCAAGCCAAACGCTTAATTTTTCTTCATGATTCAATCAACCCTAAAGTCATGAATTCATATATAAATACAAACTTCAATCACTAAATTGAAAATCAATTCAAAAATCAAACCCCAAATCCTTTCATATCCTTCCTTTGAATATGAAATTGTCAAATGGATCAAAACCCATTTGACTTCAAACCACTTGTAAATGGATTTATATTTTAATCATGAGTCCATATACAAGTTCAATCAAACTCAAATCAAGCTTTGACCAAGCCATTTGACCCACTTAGGCTCACTTGACCCAAACTGACCTAAAGTACTTTTATGAGCCAAATTCTAATCCTAACCAAATTAGGTTGAACCAAACTCACATATGCCTCTCATCATAATCAACAATCATTTTGAGATGATCAATCAATCAAATTGGGTCAAACCAAGTCAACACTTAGCCAAAATGAAACCTAACATAGCAAATTCCACCATAGGCCAAATTGATTGTAACGATTGATCTAAGTTCATTCATGGCCTATGTTTGAACGCCAACATTTAAATAACCTAGCCAATTGGCCACTTGACCCAAGTTGACCTAACTTGACCTAAAAAGTCAAAATGTGTCAAAACTTGATCTAAGCCAAATTGATTAAAACCAATGGGTCAAGTTCATTCCAAATCACTTGCTAAACTTGAACAAAGTCTCAATTGGCCAACTAGACCTAACCTAGCCTAATTGACCTTAGACCCAACTTGACCTAAAGGGATCATGTTGAGCCAAATTTAAACTTAACCAAAATTGATTGGAAAATAAAGATACCAATCCACTCCATATGACTAACCAAACCTAAACCTACCCTTGACCTAGCCCAAATAGGTCAAATGGGTCAAATAGGTCAACTTGACCCATTTGACCTAGGTGAATTCATATGAGCCAAATTCAAAACTAAACCAAATTGAATCAAATCAAAGCCACCAAAATATTCAAATGGTCATATGAACTTGACCCAACCCTTGGTTTCACCCAATTTGACCAATTGGTCAACTTGACCCAAGTTCACGCATTTCAACCTAAATGGGTCAACATGAGCCAAACCTTATCAAATGAATTCCAAATCTCATGAAACTTGCCCAAGCCTAGTTTCTCCACATAACATATCCAAATTAAAAAATCAACAAAATGACCATCCTACCCCTTGGCCATAGAACAAATCATGGACTAATCTATGGGTAATTTGGTCATACCCTCTTCATATCAACTGATGCCTTCCTAATAGCTCAAGTGGACCTAATGAAGAGTGGTGCACCCAACCCAATATGGGTTAGCCCAAATGGACCCATGGCCAAACCTGACACCATGTGTCAAATTAGCTCATTATAAACCCTTCCTCCACTCAATTTGATGCACATGGGAGGTTGGCAATCCACTAACGACCTCAAACTAACCATGTGCAAAGAGCTAACAGATCAAACACCCACTCCAATGTGATCAATTGGATCAAAATTGCAAGGGAGGTGTCAGTCGTCCGATTGCTATAAGGGGAGATATACTCCCCCTAATTCAATTCAAAATTATCATTCCCTCATTCGATTGAAGCTTAGAGAGTGTTAGAAAAGATCAGAGAACCATCCTAAGCATTCTAAGAGGGATTTGAAAAGTGATCTTCTCAATTTTCTCCATTGAAAAATAAGGGAGCTCACTTGAACCTTCAACTTCTTCCTCATTCAAAATTACTCCAATTCCTCTTCCATACTCCCTCAGGGAATCAAACCAAGTGCACTCAAGCATCCATTCGAGTTCCCACAGCAAGGAGAGGAGGCATTGAATCAAAGCCGCAAGGGAGATCAAGTGGTGTTGGTCCATAGGAAGATCCACTCAACCCCAAGGTTTGAAACTTTCTCTTCGCCTCACTAGATGAAGCTACCCCATCTTGAGTCCTGTGATCACCTTCGATGAGGTATGGAATTTTTTGAGCACTTAGCTTAGGGGGTGCTGGTCTTTTGTGAAAGGAATTTTCAAGTCATGTAAAATCCATTGTTGGATAAGCTTCTTAGTAGCTTTAGATGGTATGGGAATGATTTTGTTCCAATCCGAGCTCAATCAAGCTCGGATCTTTCATAAGATCATGGACGGTCTCTGTTAAATCCTAAGGGAATAACTGGGGAGATCCTGGCCATCCATCTGCAAATTTTGGATGGACGGCCGAGATTATTCCCATGTTTTAGAATTAATAATCCTTTTATAAATCATGTGATGATCCCTGGCCGTTCGATCTTTGATCGAACGGTAAGGATCAAAGAGCATCGCACCACCGCACTGCCATTTAGATGGAATGTTTAAGTGAGGAGCTCATCGCGTGATGCATGTAAAGCGTGCTGACCGCCATTGCCGCGTGTCGCGCTGTGAGCTAAGGGATTAGTTAAGGAATTTATTTAATATTAATTAATCTCTTGATCTTTTAAAATTCATATCTCTCTTAATAAATTTTGAAAAATATGAGGTAAAATCCTATGGAAAGATAATTCAACCTAGAATATTTTAAAAATAATTTCAATGGATTTTGAATTATCCTTTTCTCTGATTTTGGGTTATATTAGAAATCATATTTTGCTAATTACCTCTTAAACCTCTGCTTAATCCCAAACTTCTTGGGCATGTTTTAGGGGATGACCTCTACCTCCTTTAATTTTTTTGCTATTTATTGAAGGTTTAATTGGGGGAATTGCAAATGTGTTTCTTAATTACCTCCTTATGTAATTAAGAATAATTAGGATTTGGATTAGTATTTTAATCCATTATTAAGGTTGATTAAGGTTAGATCCAGTGAATAGGAGGCTTAGGGAATAACTTTAGGGTATTTCCCTAAGCTATTCCCTAAACCCCCTTTTCTTTAGTTTAATCTTCTCTTAATTAAGAGTTAAATCATTAATTATCCCCTTAATTAATTTCTAAAAATTATAAAATCTTCCATAATTTAATTAATTGGGTAGATACTTTATGCTGAATAGCCTAAGTTTAATTAAGAAATCAAAACCCATATGTGTGTGAAGGGGTGTTTTGAAATTACTTAAGCTAAACCCCTTAGTTTAATTAACCATTAATCATGAGCCAAATTGCATTAGGCCCTTTTCTTTCTAAGTGCATTGCAAGTTTAAATTCCTTGTGAGTTTTTATGTCATCTCATTAGCTCATAATTATTTGGTTAACTATGTTAAGGTGGTGTAGGTAAGGGTTAATTAATTTATTTAATTCATACTTTAACCTAATCAAAATTTAAAATGAATCTAATCATCTAAAAATTAAATAAAAATATCAAACACATGTGGAAATGGGTTAGGAACAACAAACTTAACTCACATTTTTAAAATTAAATCAAACTTAAAACAAAACAAAAATCACATTGAATACACTTTGATTTATTTTAAGCCTTCTTATTCCATAAGAATGTCTTTAGGCTTTAATTAAAGTGAATGTGTTTACATGCTTTCATTGCTTTGATTCTTTCCCCAACATGTTAGATTTGTATGTTATGTGGTTTCATGCATCCATATTTTTCAAATTCAAATTTAAAAATGAAATTGTTTACTTTATGTCAAATTTGCATGTGTTGGCTAAAGTAATAATATGAGTGGCTATTATTACTACTAAATTCAAATTATTTTCAAAACATATAAATCAATTATCAAATATAAAAGTGTGCTACTTATATTTTAATTATGAGCTTGTATGTGAGTAAGGTATGAAGATGTGCTTAGCATAGGTTTCCTTTCTCTTTTATGTTAGTATAATTTTGAATAGGAGTTAGTAAGATGTATGGTTCATTTGAAAAGAACCTAACACTTACCTAGTTTCATATCCTATTCATTCCTATACAATAACTTAAGAAGGGTTACCTATACTTGTATACATAAACTGCATAAATAAAATGAATCAATTAATACAACTTTTACATTCTTCTTTTCCATTTCATTTCTTTTGTTGCGAGACTTTAAGTAGCTCTAAGTAGGTCTTGTATCTTACACCTCTAGTTAACAATGGCGCTGTACTCACTTATGCCTTTCTTACTTTCATGTGTGCATGTGAAAAATTGGATAAAGAAACCCTTTTCTACTTAAGAAAAATCATGCATATTAAACTTCCAATTTCCTTGAATGGATAACTTAGAATGCATAATAAAGTGTGTTAAATATTCTCATTTGTGTATATAGATATGCTTAGGATTCATTCATATGCATGTTAAATATGTTGGGAAAGAAATGAAGCAATGTGTGTGTGAAAAATTCTTATAAGGGAGTCGCCTTTCAAATCAATGGGGAGATAAGAAAGAAGACAGCCTTACAAAAATTCATCTTGGTAAGACCCCATGTAGATCCATAGATGTACTTATTCAGATGGTTGGATACATCATCAAGGTATAGTGTACCATCTCGAAAGATAGAAGTCACTACCCTTTAATGGAACTAATCACCTCAATATGGACTCTTCGGGATGATGGGTCTGCATATGACCAGAGACTCTTCCCACTTTACATGGAAAAGTAAAGGTGGTTTATTTTAAATTGAGTTTGTTGTTCCTACAAGGGCAAGCCCCATAGTTATATCCTGGGGAGGATCCCTTAGAAAACTCTCGAAGGTAAATGATCATTATAAGATTTCAAATGGACACTATCAATCAATTGGTTTTTTGAAGATAAAATTGGATTGATCAAAAGGGAGTTATTGAAGCCAAAATAAATAAGTAGAGATGCTCATGATGCTAGGAAACCTCATCTCAAACTATCATAAAATTGGGCTTTATATTTTAAAATTGATTTAGTTTATTGAGTTGAATTTTTATTAGAATTTTAAGACTTAAGATTTTAATATGATTAAGAAAATGCCTAAGAGGTGAGGAATTATGCTTACCCACAAGGGGAGAAGCAACCTTAACCTAAATCTAGGGAGCGAGGGCAAGCACAACCTAAATCTAAGGTGGATAATTGGTTTGCCTCCACAAGAGAGGACAAACCACATAACTTGGATTTGCTGTAGCCAACTAACTCCTACAATTTTAATAAAAGTCTTTATTCTTATACAAGATAGTTATTTTTATTTAGAAGATACTAAGTCCTTAAACTCTCTAAAGAGACTAGATCATGTAAAGGGCATGCTTCAAATGACCTAAATCTAATGCATTTCAAATTTTATTTTATTTCATTTTTGTACAATCATTTTGACTCAGGCTAATAGGCTTTTTATTACTAATGCATGAGAAAAAGAATTATTGGCCAAAATCAACTAGAAGTTTAGAGGTGTTTCCACCATGGCCGGGTCAAGTTTCTCCGGCAAAGGTGGAAGCCCTCCAATCAAGAGTGAAATAAGATGAATTTGGTTGCTTATTATAAAGAAATGCTCATCCAGCTAAGAGGTTGCTAATTCTTTTATCTTAATTTTAATCCTAAGCTTTAGGTGAGGTTATGAGTTATTTAGTTTTATTTGGATTATTAAGTTGGGTAAAAGATTTATTTTTTCCTAAAGAGCCCAATCCACATCCAGGCCATACATAAAGCAAGGAAGAATTTAGGAAAAGTTTACCACTTAATGTGTAAGTTAAACAAACATCAATCAATTTATAAAATAAATGCAAAAAATAATAAAGGCTTGTATTCAAAACAAACCCAAAAATATCAAATGTGGGTAGCCGAGCTCTACCCTTATACAACCCGATTACAAATGAATTAAATTTAGAATTTAAGCAAAGGAAGTCATTGTTATGGGTTCTTCAAGCTTTATTTTTCTCTTTTTTTTTTCTTTTTTTCTTTGGATCTTCCTTTAGATGGTTGAATGGTAGATGCTCCAAGGCTTCACATGGTGAATAAGATGGAATCTTATGATCAATGCTCATCCAAATCCCCCTTAATAAATCAATCCAAAACCCTAAATATATAAATTTTTACATGAAATGAAAAAGTATAAATCTAACTAACACGTGCAAAATAAAGGTTAGTTAAATCACACCACATAAATTCCAAGCATGTATATTAGACTTATTACCTCACACATGGGTGACTAAGTCCACCTGGCCTATGGATTATATTAGACTTATTACCTCACACATGGGTGACTAAGTCCACCTGGCCTATGGATTATGCTAAGGGGTATAAGCAGCTGCAAGCAAAGTATTTATATTTTTATTTATAATAATGCCCCTTTAGCATAATCCCCTACAGATAAGAATAGTTAGACTAAGCACATCTACCATTCACTCCATGAGTATACACCCTAACATCCAGTCTAAAACATTCATCATAAAATAAAATATAACATCAAACCATGCACCGACCTAACCTAAAGCTTGAGGTGGTGACTTAGGCTAATGTGTGTGCTTTCAAGGTTTGTGTGGCATGCTTAGCTTAGGACTTTAGGTTTGAATTTTCTAAGTATGAAGAACATGTTCAACTTAGAGGAGGGTTTCACTTAAGTTATTTAAGTGTTTTAAATTATTTTAATTTAATATTTTAATTTTTCTTAAGTGAAACCTACAATTAATTATTAAGTTATAAAGAGAGGGAAAGAGAAGAGAACTTCTCTTTCCTTCCCTAATCCTTAAGTAATTTCTAAGGTAAGTTCACATTTTAATTTCATTTAGGTGAATGTTTTGATTACATCTTTTAATCAATCCTAAGTTTAGATCAACTCTAAACAAACCTATCCAAAAAGAAAGGCATTTTAAGATTAAAAAAAATGAATCACATAACATACATTACTTCAATTCTTTCCCAACATATATAACATGCATATGGATGGTCCCTAAGCATACCTAACATGCGAATAAAATTAGTTAACACACTTTATGATTCATGCTAAGTAATCCATTTAGAAAATTGATCATCATAAGGTGATCAACAATCATGGCATGAAGTTGGATTAGCTTAATTCACTTTGATTTGGATTGAATTTGATTTTGGTTCAAATTGGCTACTTTGGATCAAGTGAGGAAATTAGATTTAGTTGGCTTGATTTTGGGTTGAATTTTATTTAGTTGAGTTTATATATGGATTTGAGATTAACATATAAATTCAATTGCAATTGGTTTGGGTTCAAATGAGTTTTGGTTCATTTGAATATTTCAAGTCAAATGGGCTAGGTTGGGTTTGATTCAAGTTGATTTTGATTTAGCTTGATGATTGTAGATTTCATTTATATTTTTATAGATAATTGAAAGAATGATTGATTCATGTGAAAATCAATTGATTCTAGAGAGGATTTGAGTGGGATTTCATTGAGTCCAAATTTGGGTTTTGACTTGATTTGAATTTGATTTTGGCTATTTGATTTTATATTTGATTTATGTTTGGGAAGATCACTAAATAAATGATCTACTCATGAGAAAACCAATTGAATTTGATTGATTTGGAGGCAAATTTGGCCAAGGTCATAGAGATAGACCAAAATGGCTTAAGAAAGATTTTGATTTAGTTTGATTTAATTTTGATGATTTGACTGTAGATTTCATTTATATTTATGAAGATGATTGAAGATATGATTGATTCATGAAGAAATCAATCAAGTTTAAAGTGGATTGGATGGAAATTTGGCCAAGTCCATGGGATCCAATCATAAGGATTAAGGAGGATTTGATCTAGGACTTCAATCATTTCATTTAGGATTTGGATTTTGGATTTGGTATTTAGATTTGAGTTTGAATTGAATTTAAGGTTATGTTTGAAATTTTGATTTAGATTGAATTTTAGAAGGTGTGCATGGATTGAGTTTAGGCTATAAGGTAGGTGATTTCTTTAATCCCTAAGGCATGGCCTAATCCTGTGGTTGAACCCTTCTAAGTCTTTAGGCTTAGGTTAGGTGTTCACTTAATTACTAGATATGTCTTATGACTAAGGAAATCTTAGTGTCTAAAGATCCCTATTTTTAAGATAAGGAGATTGAGAACTCACTCCAAAAGGAGGTCAACAGCCATAATTGTCATATTTTTCTTCAATGTTTGCTTCCAATTACATTTTATGCTTTATCGGATCAAATGTTAAATTCTCTGATTGAACTCAATCTCTTCTTTAAGAAACTATCCTCAACTAAATATGGAAGCTCTTAGGCAACTTAAAGTTAACATTTTAGTCATAATCTATAAGCTTGAAAGAACATTTTTTCTACTTTCTTTGACTCAATGAAGCACCTGTCGATATAATTATTATATGAAGCTAGAGTGGGAGGACCAGTATAGTACCATTTTGAAAGGTATATATTTCTTATATGGAATAATAATCTTAAATTGTCAATATAAGCACATTTATTTCCTTAAATTATTATAGATTTTTGAATAAATTCAAGAGAACTATGAAGAAAAAATACACTCTGAAGTATAAATATGTGAAGGTTATTTGGCCTAAGAGACTACAAATTTCTATTCATATTACTTTTTAGTTGCAAGCATAAAAGGATCATGAAGGTGTTGGAGCTTCACATAATGTGCTATCTATTTTTCAGCTTTTTGTAAAAGCATTGAGTAGAAGCACATCAAAATATTTGAATGATAAAAATTTAAGGGCGTCGATAATTAATATTCTTATCAACTGCAATGAAGTTTAACCTTTTCTTGAGTAAGCCTATCAATGCAATAATATCCTTTTTTATTTGTAATTAAATATAATTTTCATCTAATCATGTTCATTTTAATATTAAGTTTAGATTATTTTGAAGTCATTAAACTAGGACGATGCTACCATTATCAATAGGAAGGTTGATGATGACTTACCTACATGATTTATATTACATTTAAGCAATCACCATTAAAATCTTAATCTATTTTTTGAATTAGTTGTGGGGCCTTCTTATACTACTCATTATAATAGGTTCATGATTAGAGGAATGGAATGGATAATCAGGACTTTCATGACATTACTTGGGGACTTATATGAGTTATAAATATATGACCAATTTATGATTTGAATGGATTGTGGTGTTTATTTTTGAATGTATGGGGGGGACACCATGCAAATCATATGAGGTACTTATTGAAGTGATTAGGTACGACATTAAGGTATGACATACTATCTTGAAAGATAGAGACATCACCCTTCAATGGACCTAGTCACCTAATATGAACTCCTAAGGCATGATGGGTCTTTGAATGTACCAGAGATTTTTTTTCCCTGCTTTACATGGATGAATAAAGATTTATATTAAACTGGGTTCTAAAGTTCCCCATGGAGGAAAGCCTTCATAGTTAATTACATTATAAGGAAGGTGAATTCTTTAGGAATACTCTGATTAAAGTAGATAATTAGGGGTCTCTAAAGATTTCAAGGTTAGACTATCAAAGGATTGGTTATGTTTAGAAAATCAATTGGGAAAGTTCAAATGAGAGACTTATTTTAGAAGTCAAAGGAGATGAGTAGGGAATGCTCATGAAACTATGAAGCTAGTGAGCATTCCAATATATCATATAGTTGGGCTTTATAAATTTGAAAGTGAAGAGACTTATATATTTTGAGTTGAAATTTAATTAGATTACTATGACTTATAATCCAACAACACAAGGTTATGGGAATCCCTAAGAGGTGAGGATTTATGCTTGTAGCCCGAAGAAAATAGCAATCTCAAATCATAAATCTAGGAAGCTTTAGCATAAGCTAAAGCACAACCTAAATCTAAGAAAAGATGGGCATAAGGTTTACCTCAATAAGAGAGGATAAACTGCATGACTGTTGGGCTTAAAATTGTCTGGAGTGGCAGTCAGCTAACTCCTCCTATAATTTTAAAATCATGTGGTCCAGTCACATGAATTTTCAAGATGATTGAGCTATTATTAATTTAGAAAGATACTAAAGTTCTTAAACCCACTCCCTAAGAGACTAGAGCATGAGTAGTATGAATAATGACTTAATCTAATGCAAAATATTTTCAAATTTTATTTACATTTTGACACTTTATTTTGACAAAGGCTTTAGGATTTTGATGCCTATATGCATGATGAAGTAGATTATTGATTAAATCAACAAGAAAGGGTGTTTTCCACCATAAGGGATGCCCTCATAGGTCAATCATTCCCCTATCATATAAGGATGGAGATCCCCTAATTTCAAAGAAGAAGGAATATGCATACATGATGTGAGACATATAACCATACAGCTAATGGCTTGTTAAATCTTTTAATTATCTTATTTAATGCCTACACTTTATGGTGAGGTTATGAATTATTTAAAACTTTAATTATGAGTTGTAGTTGGGTAAAAAATATATTTTTATCCTAAGAGCCTAATCGCATCCAGGACACACATTAAAACATCAATCATTTAAGAAACTATGAAGAGCATGCCATTTCTGATGCGCAAACTAAACATAACATCAATCAATTTCATAATTATCATAAAAGAATAATAGGCCCGCGCTCGGGTATCACTGTACAACTCTAAAAGAAAAGATGGGTAGTTGAGCTCTACCCTTATACAACCCAAAATATGAAAGAATAATTATAATTTATAAATAAATAAGTGATATGGAGGATGTTCAAATCTTCATGTCTTCATGTCTCTTTCATTTCTTCTTTTCCTTTAATTTGGTGGACTCTAAGGCATCACATGGAACCCCAGGACAAAGCCTTCTAGCCAATGCTCGTCCAAATCCCCCATAGCAATAATCCTAATTTCTAATATAAAATTATATTAAAAATAGGAAAAGTAAATCTAACTATACTTGTAAAATAAAAGTTAGCTAAACATACATACACTCCAAAGCAGTTATACTTATAATTTGGACTTAGCACCCTACACATGGGTAACCAAGCCCACTTATCCTAGCTTGGATCATGCTTAGGGGTTTTAAGAAACTTGTAAAAGAGAGCATTTATATTTATTTTTAAGCACAACTTAAGCTTAATCCCTTACAAAAAACATAATTAAGCTAATATCGGCCTAACATCAAGTCCACGAGGCATACACCCTAACATCCAGTATACAACAATACATCATAAAACAAAATATACATTATACCAAGCATCATCCTAACATAATGCTAGAAGTTGTAGTTTTCTAAGTGTTGAAAGATGTAACATGAAGGGTTGATTTCACTTGAAGTTATTTAATTGATTTGAGAATTTTAATTTGTGTTTTCTTTAATTTCATTTGATTACACTTAGAAACTATGTGTTATAAAGAGAAGAAAGAGGGTTTCCCTCTTTCATCCCTACCTTAAGCCACTTTATGAAGCATATTAGTTTGATTTGGTTCTCTTTAGTGAATGGATTATTACACATTTTAAAACTAATCTTAAGTTTAGGTTCACTTTAAATAATTCTACCCAATGTGAAAGGCATCTTAAAAATAGTCTAATTAAATTACTATCATATGACACATTTAAATCATTCCTTTCCACCACATGTAACATTTATATGATTTAATCTTAAACGTATCTATACATGCAACATGTTTAAGTACACTTATATGATGAATGTATGTGTATATAAAGTTTATATCATATTGTGTGATTGAATTATTTAATCATATTAGTTTAATGCTCTATCTAAATTCTTATGCAAAAATACATAGGGATGAAATTAAATAGGTACGTGTTATTTTTAACCATGAAAGTGAGGTAATCAAATAACCTCTTTGGGCTAACTAAAGTCTTATTCCTGGATGTCCAAAATATATACCCATTTGCATTCAAACATATGCAAATTTGTATGCATGAATATGAGAAAGAAAGCTCCAAATCTCATGACCAACTAATTCAATCACTTAGCTAATTATGAATGCATGTACTTTGATAAAATAAAAGAGATTCTAATTCCATAATTAAATATACACACACATGTATAAGAGACATAAGCTAGTACATGTCATTGTTAACCAAGGAAGTGAGGTAATCAAATGACCTCCTTGGGGCTACTTAAAGCCTCATATTCCCGGGATGACTAGACTAAATATTTGCTTTTCTCAAATACATATGGACGTATACAAAAATAAGGGAAGGAAACCCATACAAAGATTATTTTTCTTTTGATGGAGTTATTTAGGCATATGATTTAAATCTCTATCTAAATTCTTATGTTAAAGATACATAAGAATGAAATCAAAGGAGTATGTCATTGTTTAAAATAGAGAAGTGAGGTAATCAAATAACCTTCTTGCGGCTACTTAAAGCCTCGTATTCCTGGGATGTCCAGGCTATATACCCATTACATTCACACTTATGTAAATCAACATGTGAATAAAAGAAAGAGACTTTAATTCATACACTTAAGATATAATCGCATACATCTCCAATACATTTATAACTAGCATCACAACATATGTTATTTTCCATTTATAAGCTTTTGAAAAATGTATTTGGATTTAATAATGATAATAGCCACGCATATATTAAATTAAATCAACACATGCAAGCTTAATATAAAGGAAACTTCATTTGATTTAATTAAATTTAAAAAGAGATGGATGTATGAATCAAGTGACATGCAATATTTAATATGATTGGAAAGGAATAAATAAACATAAGCATATGGATTCATTGAATCAAATTAATTTCTAATTGCTATCATATCAAATAACACTATTTAAAATAAATCAAAGTTTTTTATGTATCATTTTAATTTCATGTTCAATTTGACTTAAGGAATGTAAGAAGGATTTTGCTAATCCTAACCCATCCCCATTTTGTAAGTTAATTTGGTTTAATGGAATGTAATTATGTTGATTTTATTGGTTACTTAAGTTATGGTATGAATTAAGTTCATTAATTACCCTTTACTTATGTCACCTTAAAGTAATTAATTAAGTAATTATGAGCCAACATGATATGCATAGAAAATAACTTTGCAATGTTCCTAAGAAATGAAAGGGCATAATGAAATTGGCTTATAATTAATAATTAATTAGGTTAAGGAACTTAATTAAGTACTCTTATGGTTTTCCCACACATGTGGATTAACCATAATTTTCTTAAATATCTTTAGGTTATTAAACACCTAAAGATCTACCCTTCAATTAATTAATCAAAATCAGATGTGATTTAGATTTTTAATTTAACTAATTAAGTAATTAATTAACCAATTAGTCCTATTAACCTCATTTTTAGGATGAGCTCTTAACCCCTCCAATAGGACTCCTCTTAGACACTAAGAGTTTCCTTAATCTTAAGACACTTCTAATGATTAGGTGAACACATAACCTAATCCTAAAGACTTAGAAGAGTTAACCATAGGAATAGTTCATGCCTTAGGGGTGTTAGAAAAATTTTCCTACCCTATAGCTTGAACCAAATCCTCACTTCCTCCAAACTCCAAATCAATTCAATTCAAACTCCAAATCAAATCAACTTCAAACTCAAATCAATTCCAACTTGATGGATTTTCTCAAATCATGAATTGATTCTAGATGATTGAAACCCATGATTGAATTTCAAATCCCAAAATTTCTCCTAAGCCATCTTGATTTCATCTTATGGTCTTAGCCTAAATCAGATCTACATCAATTCAAATTCAAGAAATTTTCTCATAACCCATTTTTATTCTCATTTGTATTCACAAATATAAATGAAATATAAATTCAAATATACAATACTAAATTCAAATCCAAATCCAACCAAAATTTCTTTCAAGTCAAATTCTTGAACTTAGCCAAATCAAATTCAAATCAAATTTGATTCATGATTTTAATCAATCCTTTAAATATGAAACACAAACTTTAGTCATCAAACCAAAACTCAATTCAAAAATCAAATCCAAATTCAATTAAAATTCAACCTAAGCCTTTCAAGTCAAATTCTTGAACTTATCCAAATCAAATTTAAATCAAGCCAAACCCTTGATTTTTCTTCATGATTCAATCAATCGTTTAATCATGAATCCAAATATAAACACAAACTTCAATCACCAAACCAACACTCAATTCAAAAATCAAATCCAAATTCAACCACAATTCAACCTAAGCCTTTCAAGTCAAATTCTTGAACTTAGCCAAATCAAATTCAAATAAAGCCAAACCCTTGATTTTTTTTCATGATTCAATCA
This sequence comes from Cymbidium sinense, assembly GCA_021442155.1. Taxonomy (NCBI): domain Eukaryota; kingdom Viridiplantae; phylum Streptophyta; class Magnoliopsida; order Asparagales; family Orchidaceae; genus Cymbidium; species Cymbidium sinense. The sequence goes on from CM038224.1 coordinate 89,511,393, forward strand.
ATCCTTTAATCATGAATCCAAATATAAACACAAACTTCAATCATCAAACCAAAACTCAATTCAAAATCAAATCCAAATTTAACCAAAATTCAACCTAAGCCTTTCAAGTCAAACTCTTGAACTTAGCCAAATCAAATTCAAATCAAGCCAAACCCTTGATTTTTCTTCATGATTCAATCAATCCTTCAATCATGAAACCAAATATAAACACAAACTTCAATCATCAAACCAAAACTAAATTCAAAACTCAAACCCAAATCAAACTCATGTTCACCCTTTGAACTTGAAATTGTCAAATGAATCAAAACCCATTTGACTCCAAACCACTTGCAAATGGATTTTATATTTCAATCATAAGTCCATATGTGAGTTCAACCAAATTTGAATCAAGCCTTGATCAAGACAATTGACCCACTTATGCTCACTTGACCCAAAGTGACCTAAAGTACCCCTTTTGAGCCAAATTCTAATCCTACCCAAATTGGATTGAACTAAGCCCAATTAAGCCTCACATTGTGAGCAACAATCATCATGAGATGATCAATCACTCAAATTGGGTCAAACCAAGTCAAACCTAAGGGTTGACCAACACTTAGCCAAAATGAAACATAAACTAGCCAAAACCCACCATAGGCCAAATTGATTGAATCCATTGATCAAAACTAATTCATGATCAATATTTGAACTTGACCAAGTCATCATTTGAGCTTAACCTAGCCCAATTGGCCACTTGACCCAAGTTGACCCAACTTGACCTAAAAAGTCAAAATATTTCAAAACTTGATCTAAGCCAAATTGATTGAAACCAATGGGTCCAGTTCATTCAAAATCACTTTTTGAACTTGACCAAAGCCTCAATTGGCCAACTAGACCCAACTTAGCCCAATTGACCATGAACCCAACTTGACCTAAAAGGTCAAATTGAGCCAAAATCAAATTAAACCAAAGATGCTTAAACATTTCAAATGACCAACCAAACCTAAACCAACCCATGACCTAACCCAAATAGGTCAAATGGGTCAAATTTGTCAACTTGACCCATTTGACCTAATGAAATCAAATAATCTAAAACCAAATATAAGCTAAATTGAACCAAACTAATGATGCCAAAATATTTCAAATGGTCATATGAACTTAACCCAACTCTTGGTTTGACCCAATTTGACCAATTGGTCAACTTGATCGAAGTTGACCCATTTTGACCTAAATGGGTCAACATGAGCCAAATGACATCAAATCAACTCTAAATTCTTTGAAATTTGGACTAACCTAATTTCAAACTATTCTAAATCTGCTTAAAGTGAAATCAAAGCCAAATGACCATTTTACCCCTAGGTCAATGGGTAACCTATTTCCACAAGGAATTTGGTTATATCCTTTTTCATTGACACTTGGCACCCTCTTAGTGGACCAAGTCGACACTAGTGAGTATGGTGCACATGACCTAATTGGTTAAGGTTAGCCAAACCCAACCCAAGGCCAAAATTGAACACCCACTTGAAAATTGAGCAATGGGAGCTTCACCACTCCACTCCTCTAGCCAAATAGAATCACATGCTACTTCAAACAACCTAACAAACTCAATCAGCTTGATCAATTTGATCAAAATGGCATAAGCATGCTCGGCCATCTGATCCTCCTAGAGGGAGATATAATCCCCCTAATTTGATTTCAATTTCACTCACTCACACTCGATTGAAGCTAAAAAACTCAGAGCAAGAATCTTCAAGCTTCTCTAAGCATCTTCAAGCCATTTGGATTTCTCCTTTCTCTATTTTCTGCCAGAGCTCATTAGAATTTCCATCTCAATACTCAATTTCTCACCACCTCCTTCAAGCACCTTGAGGGAACCCAATCGAGCTCACCCAAGTTTTCATCCAAGTTCTCAAGGCACAAGAGAGGGGACTTTGATCAAGGCCGCAAGAAATTGAAGCCCATTTTGGTCCATAGGAAGATCCACTCAACCTCAAGCCCTCAAATCTTCAACAGAGCTTCATCTCCACTAAACTAAGCTACCTCGATGGTTGGGAATGCCGGTGGTAGCCTCTGACGAGGTATGCCTTCAAATTGAGCCTAAAATAGGAAGTGTTTGGTCCTTTGTGAAAGAAACCTTCAACCCATGGCATTTTGACCATTGGATGTCTTCCCCCTTGCATGATGATGGTGTGGGTTAAGTTTGAGTTCAATCTGAGCTCAATCGAGCTTGAATCATTCCTTAAAGAGTGGACGCATGCCCTCTCCTATAGGTGAGCTCAGTGATGGATCATGCACCATCCATCCATGCATTTTGGATGGAGGGTCCTAATTAATCCATAAAAGATCCATGGATTTATCCTTTAAGAATTGCGGGCTTAATCCTGACCATCTGATCTTTGATCGGACGGTAATGCAATACGAAGATAATTCAAAGGGGACTTCATTAAAATTATTTCTAATTGATTTTAAACAATGAATTTTCCTTAATTATGGTTTTATTAAAAATTTAATAACCCCAATTACTCTTTAATTACTCCATTAATTAATTCCAAGTTTCTCAGATGTATTTAGTGGGATGACCTCCACCTCCTCTAATTTTCTTGAAATTTATTGATGAGTTAATTAGAAAAATTAATTAATGAATTCTTAATCACTCTCTTAAATATAATTAAGCTTAATTAAACATATGAATAGTGGTTTAATCCCTTTATTAAGTTAATTAAACTTTGTTTAAGTGAAGAAGAGGTTTATGGAATGGGTTTGGGGTATTTTCCCTAAGTCATTCCCTAAATCCTTTCCTTCTTTAATCTAAATTTAATTAAGGGGCTAATCTACTAATGACCTACTTAATTAACTTGATTTCAAAACATTAACTCAATCTTTTCCTTCTAGATGCTTGGGGTGTTCAATAACCTAAGTAAACTTAAGGAGATCATACTTAACCCATATGTGTGGGAAAGGTTATGAAAGTACTTAAATTAAACTTAATTAATCATTAATTGTGAGCCAAATGCATTAGGCCCCTTTCTTTCTTAGGTGCATTTTGATTTAAATTCTTGTGATTTTATGTCATACATTGGCTCATAATTATTTGGTTAAATATGTTAAAGGTGGGTAAGGGTAATTAATGGAATTAATGTACACCTTAACCTAAATAAAATATAAAATCAATCTAATGGTTCTAAAAAAAACTAAAAGAAAATACACATATGTTGGAATGGGTTAGGACTAGGAAACCTTTTCACATTTCTTAAAATTTAAATCAAACTTAAAACAAAATCAAACTTTCCTTAAACCAATTTTTGATTCACTTTAAATAATCTTATTTCATAATATTATCTTTAAGAATTAATTAAGGTGAATGAATTTACATGCTTTCATCATTTATTTCTTTCCTGGCATGCTAAATGTGTATGTCATATGAAAATCATGCATTCATGCCTTTAAAAATCAAATTAAAAATGAAATATTTTTATGTCAAATTGTATATTTTGGTTTAAGTAAGAATATGAAAAGCTATTATGACTACTAAATCCAAAATTATTTTAAAAACTTATAAATCAAACATCACAACTGAAAAGTATGATACTTATAATTATTTATAAGCTTGCATGTGAATATAATATAAGGTATGCATTGTGTGACTTTCTTCTTCTCTTTAGTTTTGAATAGATTTTGCAAAGTGTATAGTTCATTTGAAAAGAACACAACACTTGCTTAAATCCATTCCAATTCACCTATGTTATCACTTAAGAAGGATATTCACACATATGTAAACAAAAACAAATCAAACAAACAAATATAAACTTTTTGCATGATTCTCTTTCCATGCATTTCTTTTTGTACATGCACATGAATTTAAGAAAAGTGGTATATTAGTCTGGACAACCCCGGGGTTGTGGCTTTAAGTAGCCCCAAGTAGGTCTTGTACCTTACACCCCTGGTACTAATAATGGTGCCATACTCACTTATGTCTTTTATACTTGTAAATGTGCATATGAAAAATGGATAAAAGAATCTCTCTTTTCTACTTAACAAAATCATGCATCATAAAAGCATCCAAATTTTCTTAAGTAACATACCTTAGCATTCATCATTAAGATGTGCCAAACATTTCCATTTGCATGTATATATATGCTTAGGATTCATCCATATGCATGTTCACATGTTGGGAAAGAAATGAAGTGATGTGTATTTTGTAATAGTAATTCACTCTACTTAACCTTAAAATGCCTTTCTTTTTGAATAGGTAAATTTAGGAAAATATAAACTTAGAATTAATCAAAATGCATAATAAAACATGCACTGAATAAAATCAAATATGAATCTACCTTAGAAATTACTTAAGGTGGGGAGGAAAGAGAAGTTCCTTCTCTTTTCCTCTCTTTACAACACTTAGTAATTAATTATAGGTTCATTCAAACCTAATAAAATCAACCAAATCAACTAAACCACTTAAATTAAATCGCCCTCTAAGTTGAACATTTTCATACTTAGAAAACTTCAACCTTAAAACCTAGCTAAGCATACCACATAAACCTTAAATAGCACACACATTAGGCTAAGTCACCACTTCTAGTTTTAGGTTATGACGGTGCATGGTTTGATGTTTACTTTTGTTTTGTGATGTGATATTTTAGTCTAGATGTTATGGTGTATGTGTGTATACTAAATGATAGGGAGATCTTAGTCTAACCATTGTCCGCAGGGATTGCTGGGCTGTAATAAAAATATAAAAAATACTTTTTGTGTGTTGCTTATACCCCTAAGCATAATCCAAAATAGGCAGTGGACTTGATTACCCATGTGTGAGGTGCTAAGACCAATTTATAATTATACGTGCTTGGGATTGTATGGTTTATATAGTTAATCTCTATTTTGCATATTTTAGTTAGATTTCTTTTTTCCAATTTTTAATGTAATTTTGCAATAAAGATTTTGGAATGAATGTTATGGGAGATTAGGATGAACATTGGTTATAAGACTATGTCTTATGTACCATGTGAAGCCTTTGGAGCAACCACATTCCAACCAACCAAAAGAAGAAAGAAGAAAGAAGAAATGAAGAATGAAGATCCCCCATAACAATGAATTCCTTCTTGATTGTATTAAATTCATTTATAATCTGAGTTATATAAGGATGGATGTCGGCTACCCAATTTATTTTCAAGTTTGTGCGGTAGAGCCCTACCACAAATGGCCTCTTATTTTTTTGAGCTAGCTTTATATATTGATTGATGTTTGTTTAGCTTGTGCATTAAGATGGAATCTTTTCCTAGTTTCTTCCTTGCTTTGATGTATGGCCCGATGATGATTATCTTAGAAAATAAATTTTCTATCCAATTAATCAACTCAAAACTAAAGATTAAATAACTCATAACTCTAAAGCTTAGGCTATAAAATCAAGATAAAAGAATTAGCAACCCTTAGTTGATGTTGTATTTTCTTTCTCACATCATGCAGTATATTATTTCACTCTTGATTGGAGGGCTTCCACCTTTGCTAGAGAACTTGGCTTAACTTTTGAGAGCCATGGTGGAAACACACCTCCTTATCTTGTTGATTTTGGCCCATAATCTAATTTCTCATGCATTACGCATATGAATCCTAAAGTCTGTGCCAAATTGATTGTCCAAAATAAAAATAAAAATGAAACAAAATTTGCATTTGATTTAAGTCTTTAAATCATGCCCTACATGATCTAGTCTCTTAGAGAGTGTATTTAAGGACTTAGTCTCTTTCTAAATAAATAATAGTTTAGTTATCTTGCAAAAGTATATGACTTGCCTACATGTATTTAAAATCGTAGGATGAGTTAGTTGGCAGCCACCCCTAGGCAATTGTAAGTCCAAACAGTCGAGTGATTTGTCCTCACTTGTGGAGGTAAACCAAATACCCATTTTTTTCCTTAGACTTAGGTCGTACTTTGGCCCTCACCAGAGCACCCTAGATTTAGGTTCAAAGGTTGCTACTTCCCTGGCCACAGCATATCCCTTCTTAGTATTCCAGATCTTGTATCATGGAATTGTAAGCCCTAGATTTCTAATAAAAATTCAACTCAAAATAAATAATTCCCTTCGAACTTCAAAAATGTAAAGTCCAACCATAGGATAGTTTGGGATGCTTACTAGGCTTCCTAGTATCATAAGCATCCCCTACTTATCTTCCTTTGGCTTCGATAATAACTCCCTCCTCTTGATCAATCCCACTTGATCTTTTAAAAATAAACCAATTGATTGATAGTCTTATCTTTGAAATCTTTGGAGACAATGATCATTTACCTTCATCGAGAGTATTCCTAAGGAGTCACGTTCCTTCATATGTAATTAACTATGGGGGCTTGCCTCCATAGGTAACTTAATAAACCTGGTTTAAAATAAACCATGCTTTACTTTTCCATGTATAGTAGGGGAAAAAAGGAGTCCTTATTCAGGTAATTAGGTCTATTGTAGGGTGGTGACTTCTATCTTCTGAGATAATACACCTTTCCTCAATGTCGTACCCAATCACCCTAATAAGAACATATGTGGATCTACATGGTGTCCTGACAAGGTGTTATATTTTTGTATTCATTTATCCTTTTTCCAAAAGGATGGATGAAGGTAGGAATATATAATAATTTTCACCATAGATTTTTCTGGAGACTCTAGGAAGGTTCCTCTCACCATCTTTGGTAAATGATTATTGTCGCCAACTATTAATAGTGGGTTTGTATTTTATATGAATCCAAGACTATCTTTCTTTTTCGTTAACACTTAGTTTAGTTTCATCCTTAAGCTAAGTTAACCAACATCTTTAGGTTTTAGGACCTTACCCGTGTTGGTCTTAAAACCCCCGTTAGGTTCCTCGATGGGTGAAAATAAAAATTTAAGGAAAAGGTTCATTCCAAAAATAAAGAAAAAAGAAATCCTTCATAAAAACATCATACTTTCCAAAAAGCACTTTTTCAAAATACACATAATAAAATATTTGCACAAAATTTTTTATAAATCACTCTCATCTAACAATCTTCATGATTGTTATATGTTGGATCATTTCAAAATTAAAATAAAAAAAAAATCATACTTTCTAAAAGTACACATGAACATCTTCTTTCAATTTATTGAATGAAGATTTCATTTTTAAAACAAAAAACAAAATTACATCTTTTCAAAAAAAATATATCCAAAATCACATTTCCAAAAGCACAAATGAACATCTTCATTCAATTTATTGAATGAAGATTTCATTTAAATGAACAATCACCTTTTCCAAAAAGAAAATCAACAAAATCTCTTTTCAAAATTAAAATCCAAAATCACATTTTTTGAAAAGCACAAGTGAACTTCATCATTCAATTTATTGAATGAGATTTCATTTTCAAAACAAAAAGACAACCATCTCTTTCAAAAATAAAATTTGACAATCATATTTTCTAAAAGCACAAATGAACTTCATCACTCAATTCATTTTGATGAAGACTTCATTTTTAAAAATAAAATTCCAACAATCATATCTTTCAAAAAGCACAAATAAACTTTGTCACTCAATTCAATTTAGATGAAAACTTCATTTTCAAAAGATAAAATTCCAACAATCATATTTTCAAAAAAGCACAAATGAACATCTTCATTCAATTTATTGAATGAACATTTCATTTTTTTTTAAAAAAAAAAAGACAAAATGAACAATCACATTTTCAAAAGCAAAATGAACAATCACATTTTCAAAATAAAATGAGCAATCACAATTTCAAAACAAAATGAACAATCACATTTCCAAAACAAAATGAATAATTACATTTTCAAATAAAATCAATAATTACATTTTCAAAAATAAAATCAACATCATCTTTTTCGAAATTAAATTCAAAAAATCAAAATCAAAATTAAAAAAAAAATAACACATGGATCATACCCAAATTTGCTAAGGATCTTATTTTCTAAAATCAAATCAAAAATAAAATAAACATATTTGGATTTCCTTAGCATACCCAAATTTGTTAAACATCCTCTTTTCCAAAATCAAATCAAAATACAAAAGAAATTTATTTGGATTTTCTTAGCATACCCAAATTTGCTAAGAATCCTATTTTCAAAAATCTTAAAAAAAAAAATAGCAAAACACATTTGGATTCTTCATTTAGCATACCCAAATTTGATAAATGAGGATTCCATCTTTCAAAATCACAAATCATTCACAAAACTAAGCAAACAAAGAAAAAGAAGAAATTATTTTCAAACATCTCACCTAGCATACCCAAATTTATTGAGTAAATTCCAAAAATCCAAAAATTAAAACAAAATCAATTGACCATTTACTTTAACATACTCAAATTTGTTAAATGAAAAGTCCTCAAAAGCAAAAACAAAATCAAATATGAACCTATGGAAGCATCTCTCCAAAAATATTTGAACCCATTTTCAACATACCCAAATTTGTTGAAAGTGGATTCTACATTCAAAAAAATCCTATTTCCAATCAATCTCAAAATCTCTTCTAAATCAATTTGAGCCCCACTTAACACTTTCAAGTTGTTGAGTGTGGGTTCAAACTCTAAATTCAAATTTGAAAAATCATCAAAATAGATATCTGATTCAAGTTTGTTTTTCAACAAAGCAGACTTGTTCGAGTTTCAATTTTAGAGGCTGTTCAATGACAAAATACGTCTTCACTTTTCCTCATGGGATGGATTTGCCTTGGATCGCCAACCTCCACGCTCGACTATGCCCACCTCATCCACTTTGAGGCTTTGAGGGGCTCGACATGTGAGGGGACCACCCTCACAGCCAGAGCAGCGTGATGGTAAGTGTCCAGGACACATGCCATCTGATTGATATTCCCTCACAAAGAGGAAGGCATGTCCCACCAGCAAAGTGCAGTTAGTGCACCATAGTTCCCTCATTTAGTTAGGTACACCACTGGCACCTTCCAAGGGGAAGACCCCCCGATTTTAGGGGATTGCCCCCTTCAAGGTTGAATCCTACGCCAACCTACCGGACCCATTCAAAGAAACAAGAATTGCATGATCAAGTGATCACACTCACATTGCGGAGTTGGCACTTAGTCATTATTAGCTACCTAGGATGGTAGGTTATAAAAAACTAGTTCCACCCTCTCTATGGATCTGATAGAGAGGATGTTAGAAAGATTTCTATTTCACCTCCACCAGTAGTTCAATTTTAGGCACCTATTAGTGAGAGGAGGAGGTCGTACGTCAGCCTTCGATCAGTTTTACGTCGAGTAGGTGGAGCCTACAATGATCATAGTCTGAGGCCCAATTTGATTTGCATTTTATTATTCCCGGTAGTATTGGCAGGTAGATTAGGTAGGAGAGGGCTAGAGAGGCCCATACATCAATTCATGTTACTAGCTGGAAGTGCTGGAGGTATAGCCGACAGCCAAGTCCTGACTTGGGACTTTCTAGATCGAATGCTATACATCACATGAAGATCTTACTCATGGGGACACATCATAGAGGAGCTTACCTAGAGAGCCTCCACCACCACTCTTCTACACCCACCATCTCGCATACATGTTCCAGCATCTACTATTCCAACCAAGTCCATGAAGGCCGCATCGGGGGAGAAGAGAACCCCATGGGTGATCCAAATAAGATCATGTTCCATCGCCACTGTATGGAGGTAGCTCTCCGACCTTCACCTAGTTGTGGTGAGGAAGGAATGGTGACCTCAAATAGTCATCCCATCACCACCACCACCGAAGCAATGGAGATAGTCACAGCTGAGGGAGGAGGAGACAGTCCTATGGCCATAGATCCTCCAAAGTACCACTCCAGATCAAGAGGCCAAGAGTATCTTTCCTCTAGTGAGCATAGTCCCCCAACATCATTTTAGATGCATATGTTCATACACCCTACTATTGCGACTTACCTTCATGTAGTTGGACCGATCCCTAGATGACATAGTAGCTCAGTATCTGGTGGAGAAGAAGGAAATCTTAGGATATGTCTGGTCTGATTTATAGGATGAAAAGGTTAGTTTTGATCCGAATGAAGACGATCTATTAGAGGATTCAGTGGGGGTACACATGGTAGATAAGTGTTCCTCCATGAAGTATGGAAGGTATTTCAACCAAGCAGGAAGACATAGCATACTCAACCCAACACCTCCGTTAGCAATTAAAGCAAAATGATGGATAAATAGACAAGATGGGGAAGCGGCTTTAGGATTTACTAACAGCTATTTTAGCACTTCAAAACCAAGAACCAGCAATTCATCCTATTAGAGACTAAGAGTTGGTGCATGTCTTGAATCCAAAGACTTTACCTCCAAGAAGGTATACCAACTTGTAGGAAGGTAGTGAATAGTACCTCCATGCAAGAAAAGATATCAAACCATGGTTGAGCAGGTGAGAAAAGGCTCAAGCGAGGAGGATCATCAGCCCAAAGGGTAGACCTAGAAGAATTTGATGCCATCCAATACCCTATGGGTTTCATGTCACCTTCTTTCAAGAGCTTCAATGGCGGGGAACCGAGATAGCATATGCATTCGAGCCGTTACAATGCCGTGGCGTGATGCTTTACTCTTTCTTTTAAGGGCATAGCCTTTGATCAATATGTTGAACTTCCCAACAATTTAGTGAAGACTTTTGCATAGTTGGAGCAACTCTTCATCAAGAGGTTTTCTGGAGCTCAGTAAAGGGTGACTATAGGTGATCTAGTTGTGACTCAACAAAACTCGGTGAGTCCCTCATTGATTACATTCTTAAATGGCATAATTTAAGTATGAAATGTGAACCATAACTATTTGAACAACATGCCATTGAGATTCTGGTTAAGAATATCCATGTCCCAGTCACCTTCATGCTCAAAGGTTTCACCATCAAAATATTTGAGAAGCTAATCAACAAGGTGGCTAGCTTACAAGGAGAAGTCAAATAGTTGCCTTTTCTTGATTAATCTACAAAGTCGAAGTTGTAGAAAGCTTATGAGAAGAAACCAGGGAAGTGAGTAAGAGACAATGGGAAGAGAAGAGTTGAGAGAGACCTCTCCACCCCATAATAGGTAGTCTCCAGCCTTTGCACCGCCTCCTCCTCAGCCATATCAGCAGTAGCAGTGGTACACATACCAACCGCCAGGTAGCTACGGTCCACCTACTCTTTTGGATAAACTTAACAAGCCTTATTCATTTAAGAGGGAGATAATTAGAAAGATCTTTAAGAATCTCTTAAAGAAACTTTTTTGACTACTGGAGAGGAGGAGGAAGTGGGTAAAAGCAATCCTAACTTTTGCCCCTACTACCATGTTGCGTGTTTTGGAATATTTTTTTTCAGGGCTTGAGCATAGCTTCAAGACCAGTGCTATAGTTATCCCGAAGGAATATCTTGTGGAATAACCATCCAGTTCCATTAGTGTACTCCTTGGGGATACTTGTAATCCTTCCTAAACCAAAGAAGGTTGAGATATCTCCTTATCTTGTACCTCTAAGAAAATTGTCTCCAAAATTAAGAAACTTTCCTTGCAGGTGCCTGATGCAGTTCGAACCTTCAACATCAAGGAAGGTTTGCAAGTTATTTAAGAAATCCACCATTGTAGTTACTACATCAGCGACCACCTCTACTTCAGCTAGCTCTTCTTCTAGTAGACATCTTGTATCGATGGATGAGGGCATCAAATCCTCACCCCACTTACTTTACTTGATTTCTACTATGTACCTCCTTCAAAATCCAAGAAATTGAAGAATAAAGCTAGCTTGAATTATATATGTGTCACTTCTAATGGGTTGTCTAATTCTACTCCTAATAAAAATTCTTCAAGTCTAAATAATATAACAACTCGATCTTCCTCTTTCGATTGAGTTGGACTTTCCTTCTCACGAATACTATGGGTTCACCTCTTGAGATAGACTTGAGGGTCCCATAGGAGGCGTAGGTGAGCGATGTGCGAGTAGAATCTTCCATTAACTTACCATAAGAAATCACCGAAGTCAACCTCCATAGTGGCAAGGTTCTACCTCTTAGGGCAGCACCTCAAGATAAGAAAAAATAAGTCATTGGTTGAGATGATGAAGCCCCTCCAGATGCTCCACCTTGGATATGCTTGTGGAGGATCAACCAAGGTGGACTATAATGTCCTCTCTCTCACCTAAGAAAGTTGACATAAGCTAAGCACCCTTATCTTATCCAAAGAGATGAGGAAAGGCTTTTCTTGATCCAGATATGGTTGGCTCGGTGATATTGGAGGAGGCACATTATTCTAGAAGCTCAGGGGAATCACTTTCATAGATGAAGAAGACCTTCTTCTGGGGACATGGAGCACAACCGTCCCCTACATATTACAGTGGACATGGGCGATTGACTTGTGAGTTCTCGATCCAGTGCATCGATGAACATTATGAGTCTAAAAACCCTTTGAGGATCAACATCTCCACACTCAGAGGAGATCAAATGATGTTGAGAGGATTCAATGAACAAGGTAGAGGGCTTTAGGTTCCATAGTGTTACCTTTGGAGATAGGTGACTGGAAGACTGAAGCCAAGTTTTATATCATTGATTCAAATACTTTGTTCATTGCTTTGCTCGATAGGCCTTGGATACATCAAAATAAGATGATTCCATCCTCCCTTCATCAGTGCATCAAGTTCAGAAATGATGAAATTGAATATCATGTCAAAGGTGTTGAAAAGTCATTTTCAATCAAAGAGGTTGAGATATATGAGGATACGATCTACTATCTTCCTCAAAATACCTTTTTTAGTGAGCTTGGTCAAAATTCAAATGCAAATTCAAACGAAAAAAAAAGAAAAGAAAAGAAAAGAAAAGAAAAATGAAAAGTCCAAGAGAACAAGAAAGGAAATTGAGGAAGAAGTGGGCGCATATCATTCCACCCAATTCATTCCATCATATGGACATGTGGGTAGGATGACTCGACCTCCACCGGCGGGAATAGAGGGAGAGGTGGAAGAGAAGAGCGGTTATTATCCAATAGGGTTATGTTCCAATTCATAAGAGTACCCTACTATTCACATAGACTTGGAATAGCTTGGAGGATGAGTAATGTGATTATCATAACCAACCCCTCTCAGAGGTTTCATTGAGGTGACACTCAGACAATGATGAAGACCGGCCTCATATGAAACAAAGTAATCAAGTTATATAAAACTATTAGGCGATGGTTGGAAATAGCTCTAACCTCACTTTCATCTCAAAAGTTGAAGGTTTAGTAGTTAAGGAAGCCCCTAAGTCTTTGATGTTAAGTGAAGAGATTCTTTTGGGATCATCATCCTCAAGTCACGAAGTTGATGTAAAACTTGATTCATAAAAAAATTAATGAAATTTCTTTTGATTGATACTGCCTTGTGTTCATAATCTTAAAGGTTTTAATTCCTTATGCATGGTCTAAGCACAAGTCAAAATACTTGAAAAGTTGGAACAATGAGGTAGGGATGCACAATCAAGATCAAGATTGATGCAGTGGGTCGATCGATGATGATTCTTGCTTTATCATCACCAATCATTAGGTTCTTTTCACACCAAACCAACTCTTGTGAGGATGTGTGTGTTTATAAACTGATCAGGATCTCCAAATCAAAGATGCATCGCTAAAATTTGAAGAGGAGATCCATTTAACAATTAACAAGCATAAAGAAATCAACCTCGAGATGGAAGAAAATCCACGCCTGACGTACATCTAGTTCTTGAATGAAGAAGAAACCAATGACTTAGTTAGGCTATTGATTGAGTTTAAGGGGCGCTTCATGGAGCTATGAAGAGATGCAGTTATCTCTTGATGTATCACAAGCAATAGATCTAGCAGCTAATCCTATCAAGCAAGCTCCTAGGCATGCGATTAGAAATTGAATAATGTCATTTCTAAAGTCAAGAAATTGATCGATCTTTCATTAGGGAAGAAAAATACCTAGTTGATGTCATCCATTAAGAAGAAGAATGGCCAAATTCACATATGCATCGATTTTAGGACTTAAATAAGGCATGTCCAGGATGAGTTTCTCTTCCTATACCGAATTAATGGTGGACATCATCTCATCTCATGTAGATTTCTCCTTCATGGATGGGTCATCAGCTACAATCAAGATGGCCCCAGGATGAAAAAACAAACTTTTCAAACCCGTCATCTGTTATAGGTCATGACTTTCAACCTTAAAAATGATGGTGCTACATACCAATGAGCCATGAGTCAAATCTTCAATGAACTCATCCATCATTAGGTTGAGTGTTATGTTGATGATCTAGTAGTCGAGAGAAAGGAAGACCATCTCTTTGACTTGAGAGTAGTTTTGAATGGTTAAGATAATATAACCTCAAAATGAACCCCCACAAGTGTGCATTGAGTAGCTTAGGAAAATTCCTTGTTTATCGACATGGGGCAAATAGATAGAAAAGATCAAAGCTATCTTAAAAATGTCACCTCCTAAAAGTTTAACTCAACTCAGATCTTTCCAAGGATGGTTGGCATCACGCTTTATTTTCAACCTATCAGGGAGATGCAAACTATTTTTAGCACTTGTCAAAAAGGATGCCAAGTTCAAGTGGGATGACAAGTGTAGCACACATTCAAAGATATCAAGTAGTATTTGGTGAAGCTGCTAGTTCTAGCAGCCCCTATCCCGAGCAGGCCACTCATCCTCTACACTACTATATTGGATGACTCCCTCAGCGCTTTGTTGGCCCAAACCAGCGAAGGAAGAGAGTGCTCTCTTACCTCATCCTAATTCTTCTGAGTGAACTACCCACCTATTGAAATATTGCCTAGCTTTGATCTTTGCATCCCAAAAGCAACAACACCATATGCTTTCATAAGGTGAACGATTTCCGAACCAATCCACTGCGATTATCTCATGACCATGCTATCGGACATTTGGCATGTTGGTCCATGATTCTCTCACAGTTTGATATCATATCTGTACCCCTCTGTGCGGTAAAAAGATAAGCACTAGTGGATTTCTTAGCGACACACCCACTTCATGTTGATTCCCTGCTTAGTGACGATCTCCCTGACGAACAAATCATGAACTTAGAGAAGGTCGACAACCGCCGATGGGAGATGTATTTTGATGGTGCGGCTTTCTTTCATAAAAGAGAAACACCACAATCTATTCTTCCAAGAAAGGCATGGGTAAGAATAGTACTTTTAACTCCAAACTGCGATGTGATAAGATTCTCATACTATCTCTCCAATCCCTGCACTAACAATGAAGTCGAGTATGAGGCTTTGATTATCGATTTGCAGTTAGTCATCTAGCTTGTGTCAAGAGCATCAACATCTTTGGGGATTCTCAGTTGGTCTTCAACCAGATTGCCGGGTCCTACAAGGTTCTCAAACCCAAGCTTCATCATTACCATAAGTATACCATGAAGTTGTTGGCCCAAATTCCCGAAGTCACCATCTACAAGGTTCCCCAGAGAACACTAGAGATGCTTTGGCCAAACTTGCCAAAGAATTGGCATGTCTAGAAGATGAATCCATTCCAATAAGGTTCCAAAATAGACAAGTCTTATCCTTTATTGATGCTAAACTCATCGAGAGACTTTCTCTTAAAGGGGAGGTTGTCGTTGCCTATAAGGACAAAGAGCTGGATTAGAGGAAACTGTTCATTGATTACTTGAACACTGGAAAACTACCTCAAAAGAAGTCACAAGCCCATCAGGTGAAATAGAGAGCCCTCTCCTATGCTCTCATTGATGGCACCTTATGTCGACGGTCTTTCGATCAAATGTAGTTACACTGTTTGGACAAACACGAAGCCCATAGGATTGTGATTGAGGTACATTCAAGTCTATGTGGAGCACATCAATCTGGTCTGAAGATAAAAGCAAAGATCAAAAGACTAGGATACTACTGGCTTTCGATGATTATAGACTACATGAACATGGCTAGAAGATGCCATCAGTGTCAGGTACACGGTGTAGTCTTACATCAACCACCCAACATCCTACGCGCCATTTGAGTTGGAGTACGGCATTGTGGGTCTCGATCCTCCTTCTTCCAAGGGTCATCAGTTCATCTTAGCGCCGACTACTTTTCCAAGTGGGCAATCCCACTCAAAGGTCACATTTCGGCATGTGCTTCAATTTTTCAGGAACCATATCGTATATAGGTTCAAGGTGCCTCGATAAATTATATCCGATAATGGTATTGCATTCAAAAGCACCAAGATCAATAGCTTCACTAGAAGACACAGTATAGATTGAAGATACTCCACCATCAACTACCCAGAGCAAATGGCCTAGTAGAAGCATTCAATAAAACTCTCATCTAGATACTAAAAAAGATGCTCGATGATAATAAGCCACAGTGGCATGAGCAGTTGGTTGAAGCCTTGATATAAGTCCCAATAATCAGTTCCACTCTAGAAGGATGTGAGTCCTCAAGCTTTCTTCCTAGGCTGATTATTGCAAACTACTAGGCACCTTAGGTTGGTTGATGTTCGCTATGCTGATAATGACTCACCCGGTAGATACACCACTCTTGGCAGATGTGAGTCTCCATGCGTTCTCCTTGAGTTAGCCACCGAATACCTATGCATATTACCTTCTCCAGAGTTTTGGGTCATGTCCTTAGCAGCCCCTCTCCTTGTGGGCACTCTATTTGGATCACATCCTTTGCGACCCCATTTAGACACTACCTAGGTTACTTTTGGATTGGGCAGTCCCCCTTTCCTAGTAGCCACCCTTATGGTTGGAGAATTTATTCAGCTGATGCATAGATTCTCCCTTGGTTCAGTAAATATGAGATAAGTCTAGGCTAATATAAGCATCTTCTCTATTTGATTCCTCACAAACTAACAAGGTCCACGATAAACAAACTAAATAAATAAATAAAAATAGGAGAGCTAAGGAACTCAGAGAAAGCATCCTCAAGCTTCTCTAAGCATCCTCAAGCCATTTGGATTTCTCCATTCTGAATTTTCTCAAGCTAAAAATAGGAGAGCTCCATTGGAATTTCTATCTCACTCAATACTCAATTTCAGCTCAATTCCTCCTTCAAGCACCTTGAGGATCGAGCTCACCCAAGTCTTCATCCAAGTTTTCAAGGCACAGGGAGAGGAGACTTTGATCAAGGTTGCAAGAAATTGAAGCCCATTTTAGTCCATAGGAAGATCCACTCAATCTCAATCCCTCAAATCTTCAACAGAGCTTTGTCTCCACTAGACAAAGCTACCTCGATGGTTGGGAGTGTCAGTGATAACCTTCATCAAGGTATTCCTTCAAACCAAGCCTAAAATAGGAAGTGTTTGGTCCTTTGTGAAAGAAACCTTCACCCTATGGCATTTTGACAGTTGGATGTCTTCCCCTTACATGATGATGGTGTGGGTTAAGTTTGAGCTCAATTCAAGCTCAATTGAGCTCGGATCATGCCCTAAAGAGTGGAAGGATGCCCTCTCCTACTAACGAGCTCAATGATGGATCATGAATCATCCATCCATGCATTTTGGGTGGACAATCCTGATTAGTCCACGTAGGATCCACAAATTTATCCCTTAAGAATCGCAGCCTTAATCCCGACTGTTTGATCTTTGATCGAATGGTCGAGGCGAAAGTGCATAGCGCCACTACCTGATGTGGCATCAGATGTGACTACTTAAATAGTGAATCCCATCGCACCATGTGGAAAGCGCACGCCGCGTCAGCTATCCACATGGCGCCAACGGGTTTAACTATATGATTAGCCTATTTAATTAAATTTAATCATTGAAACTTTAAAAATACATAACTAAATGTAAAAAAATTTAGAAAAATATAAAATAAAATTCATTATGAAGATAATTCAGAGGAAAATTCATTAAAATTATTTCTAATTGATTTTGAGCAATAAATTTTCCTTAATTATGGTTTTATTAAAAACTTAATAACCCTAATCACTCCTTAATTACTCCATTAATTGATTCCATGTTTCTCAAATATATTTAGTGAGATGACCTCTACCTCTCCTACTTTTCTTGGAATTTATTAATGAGTTAATTAGGGAGATCAATTAATGAATCCTTAATCACTCTCTTAAATATAATTAAGCTTAATTATACATATGAATAGTGGTTTAATCCCTTGATTAAGTTAACTAAACTTTATTTAAGTGAAGAGGAGATCTATGGAATGGGTTTAGGGTATTTTTCCTAAGTTATTCCCTAAACCCCTTTCCTTTCTTAATCTAAATTTCATTAAGGGGCTAATCTACTAATGACCTACTTAATTAACTTGATAAAAATTTCAAAACATTCTAGAACTCAATCTTTTCCTTCTTGGGTAGATGCTTAGATGTTCAATAATCTAAGTAAACTTAAGGAAACCATACCTAACCCATATGTGTGAGAAAGGTTATGAAAGTACTTAAATTAAACCCTTTAGCTTAATTAATCATTAATTGTGAGCCAAATGCATTAGGCCCCTTTCTTTCTTAGGTGCATTGCTGATTTAAATTCTTTATGGTTTTATGTCATACATTGGCTCATAATTATTTGGTTAAATATGTTAAAGTGGTGTAGGTAATGGGTAATTAATGGACTTAATGTACACCTTAACCTAAAAAAAATATAAAATCAATCTAATGGTTCTGAAAATAAACTAAAATAAAATACACATATGTGGGAATGGGTTAGGACTAGCAAACCTTTTCACATTTCCTAAAATTCAAATCAAACTCAAAACAAAATCAAACTTTCCTTAAACCAATTTTTGATTCAATTTAAATAATCTTATTTCATAAGATTGTCTTTAAGAATTAATTAGGGTGAATGAATTTACATGCTTTCATCACTTTAGTTCTTTCCTAGCATGCTAAATGTGTATATCATATGAAAATCATGCATTTATAGAGCTATTATGACTACTAAATCCAAAATTATTTTTAAAACTTATAAATCAAACATCACAACTGAAAAGTATGCTACTTATAATTATTTATAAGCTTGCATGTGAATATAATATAAGGTATACATTGTGTGACTTTCCTTCTCTTCTCTTTTAGCATAGTTTTGAATAGGATTTTACAAAGTGTATAATTCATTTGAAAAGAACACAACACTTGCTTAAATCCATTCATAATCATTCTTATGTTATCACTTAAGAAGGATACTCACACTTGCATTTATAAATTGCATAAACAAATCAAATAAATAAACATAAACTTTTGCATGATTCTCTTTCCATGCATTTCTTTTTGTACATGCACATGTATTTAAGAAAAGTGGTATATTAGTTTGGACAACCTCGAGGTTGTAAGGCTTTAAGTAGTCCCAAGTAGGTCTTGTACCTTATACCCCTGGTGCTAATAATGATGTTGTACTCACTTATGTCTTTTATACTTGTAAATAAGCATATGAAAAATGGATAAACGAATCCCTCTTTTCTACTTAACAAAATTATGCATCATAAAAATATTCAAATTTTCTTAAGTAACATCCCTTAGCATTCATCATTAAGGTGTGCCAAACATTTTCATTTGCATGTATAGATATGCTTAGGAATCATCCATATGCATGTTACACATGTTGGGAAAGAAATGAAGTGATGTGTGTTTTGTGAAAGTAATTCACTCTACTTAACCTTAAAATGCCTTTCTTTTTGAATATATTTGTTTAGGTAAAATATAAACTTAGGATTAATCAAAATACATAATAAAATATTCACTGACAAAAATCATATATGAACTATCTTAGAAATTACTTAAGGTAGGGAGGAAAGAGAAGTTTTCTTCTCTTTTCCTCCCTTTACAACACTTAGTAATTAATTGTTGGTTCATTCAAACCTAATCAAATCACAAATAAAATCAACTAAATCACTTAAATGAAATCACCCTCTAAGTTGAACATCTTCATACTTAGAAAACTTCAACTTTAAAGCCTAGTTAAGCATACCACACAAATTTTAAATAGCACACACATTAGGCTAAGTCACCACTTCTAGCTTTAGGTTAGGGCAGTATAAGATTTGATGTTTACTTTTATTTTATGATGTGATGTTTTAGTCTGGATGTTAGGGTATATGTGCATAGAGTGAATGTTAGGGTGATCTTAGTCTAACTATTATCTTTTGTAGGGGATTGTGCTTAAAGGGCACTATAATAAAAATATAAAAATATTTTTGCTGTGCAGATTGCTTATACTCCTAAGCATAATCCAAAATAGGCCAGGTAGACTTGATTACTCATATGTGGGGTGCTAAGTCCAATTTATATATATACATTCTTGGGATTGTATGATTTGTTTAGCTAATCTCTATTTTGCAGGTTTTAGTTAGATTTCCTTTTTCCCATTTTTCATGTAATTTTATAATTTAAATTTTAGAATGATTGTTATGGGGGATTAGGATGAACATTGGTTAGACGACTATATTTTATGTACCATGTGAAGCCTTTGGAGCAACCACATTCCAACCAACCAAAAAAAGAAAGAAGAAGTGAAGAATGAAGACCCCCATAATAATGAATTCCTTCTTGATTGTATTAAATTCATTTATAATCCGGGTTGTATAAGGGTAGAGCTCGGCTACCCAGTTTATTTTTGGGTTTGTGCAATGGAGCCCGACCATAAATGGCCTCTTATTCTTTTGTGCTAGCTTTATAAATTTATTAATGTTTGTTTAGTTTATGCATTAAGATGGAATCTTTTCCTAGTTTCTTCCTTGCTTTGATGTATGGCCTGGATGACGATTAGGCTCTTAGGGAAAAATAGATTTTTTATCCAATTAATCAACTCAAAACTAAAGATTAAATAACTCATAACCTCACCTAAAGCTTAGGCTATAAAATTAAGATAAAATAATTAGCAACCCCTTAGCTGTATATTGTATTTTCTTCTCACACCATGCATAAAAAAATATATTGTGTCACTCTTGATTGGAGGGCTTCCACCTTTGCCAAGAACATGGCTTGACCTTTGAGAGCCATGGTGGAAACACATTTCCTTATCTTGTTGATTTTGGCCCATAATCTAATTTCTCATGCATTAGCCATATGAAGACTTTATCCCAAATGAAAATAAAATTATAACAAAATTTGCATTAGATTTAACTCATTGAATCATGCCCTACATGATCTAGTCTCTTAGGGAGAGTATTTAAGGACTTAGTCTCTTTCTAAATAAATAATAGCTTAGATATCTTGCAAAAGCATATGACTTGCCTACATGTATTTAAAATTATAGTAGGAGTTAGTTGGCAACCACCCCTAGGCAGTTGTAAGTCCAAACAGTCAGGTGATTTATCCTCTCTTATGGAGGTAAATCAAATACTCATTTTTTGCCTTAAACTTAAGTCATGTTTTGGCCCTCGCCAAAGCTACCTAGATTTAAGTTCAAAGGTTGCTACTTCTCTTTGCGGACTACGAGCGTAAATCCTCACTTCTTAGGCATTGCCACAATCTTGTATCATGAAATTATAAGTCCTAGATTTCTAATAAAATTCAACTCAAAATAAATAATTTCCTTCAAACTTTAAAAATATAAAGCCCAACCATAACATAGTTTGGGATGCTTATTAAGCTTCCTAGTATCATAAGCATCCCCTACTTATCTTCGGCCGATAATAACTCTCTCCTCTTGATCAATTCCGGTTGATCTTAAAATAAACTAATTGATTGATAGTCCTATCTTTGAAATATTTAGAGTGATCATTTACCTTAATCGAGTGTTCAGAATCTGCTCTTCATGATGTAATTAACTATGGGGGGTTGCCTCCATAGAGAACTTAACGAACTCAGTTTAAAATAAACCCTGCTTTACTTTTCCATGTAAAGAAGGGGAAGAATCTCTGATACATACGAACCCATAGTTAGGAGTCCTTGATTAGGTTCATTGTAGGGTGGTGACTTATCTTTCGAGATAGTATACATTTTCTCATGATCACCCTAATAAGAATATCGATCATTGGTGTCCCGATAAGGTGTTAAATTTCTATTTTCATTTATCCTCTTTCCAAAATGGATGGATGAAGGCATAAATATATAATAATTTTCACCACAAGTCCTTAATTAATTTTCCTTGAAAAGTGAAATGAGTTTAGGGAAAGGGATTAAGAAAGAGGTCCCAACCCAATTCCATAAGCCTCCTCACTGTTAGATAGTGATTAATGAGCCCAATTAATTAATTAATTAATGTTCCTTAATTAAGTTAAGAAAGTAATTAAGGCTTAATTGGTTAATTTTCTAATTAATTAACCAATAAATCCTAATAAAATTAGGAGAGGTTAAGGTCATCTCCTTAAATAATCTCAGAAAGTTTGAGGTTAATTAGTTAATTAGTTAAAGAGTAATTAAAGTAATTAATTTTTAATTAAATCTTAATTAAGCTCTAGTTACTGTTCAAAATCAATTAAGAATATTTTTAATAGATTTATCTCTGAAATACCTTTAAAATGAGTATTTATTTATATGTTAGATTTTGTTTCTATGATTTGTTATAATTTTATGAAGTCTTAGCCATTAATTCTAATTAATTAGCCTTAATTAATCCTAATCCTGCAGTGTGCTTTCCATGTGGCACCACGGGATTGGATACTTAAGTTGTCACCATAAATGCTAAATTAATTAGCAGCGAGACGCGCTTTATGCCTTTATCGTGCACCATCCGATCTAAGATTAGATAGCCATGATTAATCACATGGTTAATAATGATTAAAATGGATTGATCTAATGGATATAATCATAGTCGTCCTTTCTGATCTTGCGGAACAGATGGCGCGTGATCTATCTCCCCATGAGCGATGAGAGACGGAGCCTGTATGCCATTGCTCGCGCGATCCGAGCTCGGATCCACTCCAAATTGATCCCACACCTTTACATGAAGGCTCTAAGAAGATCCAATGGCTATGATCAGTGCACATGCACATTTTCTTCGAAAAGCTCTAAAAAATTTTCAAGGGAGGTCGATTTTAATGGCATTACCTCACCGAAGCTAAGACTGGCTGGTGGCTCGCACACTTGAGAAAGCTTCGTCTGGTTGAGACGAAGCCCTATTGACAATTGAGTTGATTCAAGTGGTTCATTTGATGACCAAGATTCATCCTTTGGAGGCTCGGTCTTGATCGAAGTGGCACCTCTAGTGGACTTAGAGCACGGTGGAAGATTCATTTGGCTTCAATGAGGTGTGGGGATGGTGTGTGCAAGAGAAAGTTTATTTTGATTAAGAAATGATAAAGTTAAGATCGGAGAAGGCTTGCCATGTTTTTAATGCACTCGGGAAGGAAATCTGGCGAGGGGAAGCTTTAAAAATCCTTAAGAACTCACTAGGGGACTCAGAATTGCCTTTGGAAGCTCTCACAAATTGAATGCGTGAGTTTGTCGTGCGAATTGAGGGGGTATATCCCTTAATTTTTTGTGATGGACAGACGGGATTGTCTCCCATTTTTTGGTGGCCAGCCATCACTACAATGTCAGAGTTGTCTTCATCACCTCCATGGAATGACTTAAGTGAAGGCAGGCTTGGGAGGTGGCTCAAGGCAGATGTGGGTTGTTCTTTTTCCATGGGGTTCTCGGCTTGTGAGGGAGGTGAGTTAACTCACCTCCCTTTGGTCCATGGAAAGCCTAGCCCACTTAGGGTGGGCTAAGTGGCTAGGTTAGACCACAAATTGGGTGTTTGATGGCTGCTAAAGGAAAAGAGAGAGTGGGCTTTGATAATTTTGGCAAAATCCCATGTGGGAGGCAAATCCAAGGGAGGTTTGAGTCCAATTGGGTTTGGACTTATTTTGGACTGACCCAAAGTGGATTTGGGTTGGGTTTGGTCAGATTCTAAAGTACTATGGGTTGGTTCAAAGGGGTTTGGCTCAATTTGACCCTTATAGGTCAAATTAGGCTATGTTGGGTTAGGTTGACCAATTGGTTAAATTGGGTCAAACCAAAGCTTGGGTTATGTTCAAATGATGATTTAAAGTATTTTGGTTCAAGTGGTTTCAATCAATTTGGCCTAGGTTTGATTTTGGCTCATTTGAACATGTAGGTCAAATGGGTCAAGTTGACCAATTTAAGCAAAGTGATCAAATTGACTTTGCTTAGGTGTTTGTTTATGTTTAATTAGTCAATTGGATAAGACTGTAGGCTTTGATTTGAATCAATTTGGATATAATTTGGGTTTAGGCCAATTTGATCCTTTAGGTAAATTTGGGTTAAGTTGGTTAATTGGGTCCAATTGGTCAAACTGGGCTCAATTATGGATTTGGTCAAGTTCAATAATCAATTTAGAATGAACTTGAGCCATTGGTTACAATCAATTTAGGTTAGATCATGATTTGACCTATTTTGGCCTTCTAAGTCAATTTGGGTCAACTTGGATAAAATGGTCAATTAGATTTTATTTAGCTCAATTGATGGGCAAGTAATGTTTAATTATTAATTATGGGTTGATATGAAACTATGATTTCAATTGATTTAGTGTAGGGTAGGTTTTGGCTAGTTTGGGTTCATATGGGTTAAAGAGTTGACTTGGTTAAACCTAATTTAAGCCAATTGATCATCCTAGGGTGATCAATGAACATGGTACGAGGTTTGAATATGCTTGATTCAATCCAATTTGGGTTGGATTAGAACTTGGTTCAAATGAATTCTTTAGGTCACTTTGAGTCAAGTGAACCTAAATGGGTCCATTGGCTTAGTTTTGGTTTGATTAAGGTTTAGTTGAATTTATATATGGGTTTAGGATTTAAATATAAACTCAACTGCAGTCAATTTGGGCTATGATAGATTTTGGTTCATTTGAAATTTTCAATTCAAAAGGGTTAAGTTGGGCTTGACTTGAGTTGATATTAATTTGGCTTGATGATTGTAGATTTTATTTATATTTGAATAGTTGATTGAAGGAATGATTAATTCAAAAAAAAATCCATTGATTTTGGCTTGATTTAGATAATATTTGGCTAAGCCCAAGGAATTAGCTCAAAGGGTTTAGATTGAGATTTGGTTTTGGTTATTTGAATGTATATTTGATTTATATTTGGGAAGATAATTGAATGAATAATAGATTTATAAGAAAATTAATTGAATTTGAAGTGATTTGAAGGAAAATTTGGCTAAGCTCATGAAGATAGGTCCAAAGGGCTTAGAAGATAATTTGATTTAGTTTAATTTAATTTTGATCATTGGAATGTGGGTTTCATTCATATTTGTGAAGATGATTGAATATATAATTGATTTATGAGAAAATTAATTAATTTTGGGTTGATTTGTGTTAAGATTTGGCTAAGGTCATGGAAGTGGGTCCATATGGCTTAGAAAAGGTCTTGACTTGACTTAATTTAGTTTGATTTAGTTTTGATCATTTAAATATAGATTTAATTCATATTTAAAAATATAATTGATAGAATAATTTATTTATAAGAAAATCAATTGATTTTGACTTGATTTGAATGGGATTTTGGCTAAGCTTATGAAAGTTGGTCGCATGGCTTAAAAGGGATTTTGAGCTTGGATTTGATGTTGAGATTGATTGTAGATTTTAGAAATGTAATTTTGAATTTGAATTTAGGGTTTGGTTTGAGAAGGAGAACATGGATTGGGTTTAGGCCATATGATAGGTAAATCTCCCTAAGTCCCTAGCATAGCCTACTCCTATGACTAACCCTTCTAAGTCTCTAGGCTTAAGTTAAATATTCATCTTTTCACTAGAAGTGTCTTAAGAATAAGGAACTCTTAGTGTTATAAGAGTCCTAGATCTATAATGAGAGGATTGAGAACTCACTCCAAAAGTGAGGTCAACATGGATATAGATTTCAATCAAGTTCTTAGTCAGAGGGAAAGAAGATATATAACTCAGGTGTTTACATTAGTGCATTCAGATGATGAGATTGATTACTATGGAATTTTACAAGAACATGTGCAATTACGATATCCTAGATTAAAGGAGAGGAATGCCATTTTATTCAACTATAAATGGTTTGATCCTATGTAATAGAGGAACAATAAAGCATGAGTCATATGGGATCACTGAAGTAAAATTGATAGAAAATATGCTAAGTTTGATTTATTTATCCTTGTGCATCAAGCCAATTAAGTGTATTACCTAAGATATCCAGAAAGAGTGAGATAGAAAATGAAATGGACAATAATAATTAAGATCAAACATAGAGTAAGAGTGGAAGTTCAAAATACTACTGAACTTGCTCATCAAGATGATGGGATGATAAATTTTGGACTTCTAGTTGATGATGTTGAGCCATTAGTAAGCTTCATTAATCCTAACGTTAATTATGAGAACGTTATTTAGTCTAAAGATGAGCACATCTAGAATGATGATGAATAGGACATTATAAATTCAACTTCTAAAAATTTATTTGAGTAAAATATTTAACATATGCATTAAAGATAGCATATCTTTTTATTTAATACTTATATGCATATTATCTTTTTCAACATATGTATCAAAAGTAGGAATCTGAAGTTACATGTCTTTTTTTACATATTTTAGTTATACATTATTTGGAAGCATATAATGTAGTTTTATACTATTTTTTCTTTTTTACTGCATATTGTTCTTTTACATACTTTAGTTATACACACTATTTTTTAGATATTGTTCTTGCACCAATTTTTTAGATATTAAATTTGTGCCTTATTTTTTTAAGATAATGTTCTTACATACTTTAGTTGTACACTATTGTATATTATCTTTTACATACTTCAATTTATTACTTAACTTTATTTCTCATATGTCTAACCATTATATTTTTTTTAACATATGGTATTAAGTGATGGTGATGATATTCTATGACGATAGATTACGAGAATCTTTGAGAAGAAGAAAAAGGCTATATCCCGACCCAATTTTCAGGTTACCACCATGGTCACCACCACAACATCCATTTTGATCTCATCATATTGAAGTTCCCGAGCTTATTGATACTAAACTATTTTGCCCATATCAGGTCTACACATGTAATATGATCCCATATTTCACTATACGCCATCAGATCAGATCCATCTACACCTACTAAGCAATTAATGACACATACTTTTATTAAACTAGAGTGACATGAAAGATTATCTTTCAACTTTTAGTTATAAATTTTTATGGTGCTAATCATCTTAATTACATTTTTCAAGTTCAATCCTTTTAGAGAAGCCAAACACAAAATTAGAGACATAATAAGAGTAAGTTTGATGCTCCTTATATTTTGTGAAGAAAATACGAATTGAAGTGCATGACATGTGGTTCAAAGAATTCAATGTACTATCATAACTCTTTAGACATACCTAATAATTATATTATATTAAAGTAATGCTAATTATTATTAATGTATTTCCTATTTCAAAAATATTTTAGATGGCTGTAGAGCAAAGTCAAAACAATAAAAGAAATTATGAGTCTAGAGGTGCAGTACATCTATATGATATGTTCACAAATATAGGCAAATTTGGGTGAAGATTGTTTTAGATTGGAGAGGATGTGTGGGCTGAGCTCTATAGAGCTTGTGCCTCCCTAGTGATATGTGTGAAATTTGTAAAAATTTTATGTAATTAAAATATCTTTATCTCATTTTCTATATGTTAAAATGTATCAAATTTAAGTATATTTTGTGTTATAATAGAAAACTTCTCAAAAATATAAAAAATAAAATAAAATGTAGACATAATGCCTATGCACTGCTAAAGCAACACTGTTGTGCTAAAAATGGCCTAAATTAGAGCAACTTGATAACAAGGACAACACATAGGCATTATAATAGCAGCGTTGCAGTGATGTATTAGACTCATTTTGGGACATTTTGATAGCAAGCTTAGCACCGTAGTGCTAGACCAAAGGCAAAAATATGAAGTAGAAATAACAAGCACAATGCCATAGTGCAAGTCAACAGCGTTGCAGCGCTACGACCTAACTAATTAGATTCATGTCTTTCTAGCGAAAGTTTCGAATAATTTTTGAGGTAGTTTTGACGAGAGCAAAGGATAGCTTACCAAGGCTGCTATTAAGCAATAAATAGGTGACCTTTCCTAGTATTAAAGAGTTTTTGAGAGTTTTTGACAAATGGTGAAGTGTAATGTAAGTGGCACTTAGAGAGTGACACTCCAAGTACTGTGAGAGTATTGTGTGGGTAGTGTGAGAGTGTGTTCTTTTCAATCAAGTGGTGAAGAAGGAGATCAAAAGCAACGATTTTTAGTGAGGGATACTGGTTATTTTTACAAAGAAGCAGTAGAGGATTGCGAAGAGTGGACTTAGAAGACTTAATTGGTGTGTTCTTTTCTTTCTTCTCTGGTTATCCTATGTCTTATTTTATAATGTTTAATAAGTTTTCCTTATTCTCTGCTATAAAGCACTAATCCTATAAATTATTTTTGAATTCATGTGAGTTTTTAGATATTTTGTATTGTATTAAACTATGTTTGTGGATTAATATAAGAAAAATATTTGTGTTTTTCATAAAATTTGTGTTTTGCTTTTCTCCATGTTTTATTTACTTATGATCTGACCAATTGCAAAGTTAAAGTTTAGTGTGATCTATAGAAGGGTATAGCATTTTTCCTGATTGACACTACAAACTAAAAATTAATTCCACTACTAAGTTTAATATAGCATATAATCTAAAAAATTTATAAATTTAGAGTACTATCTTCAAAATTAAGAACAACACCAATATTTTATATAAAAATTTAAAATTAGACTTTTTTCAATAAAAATATTTTTTTTTGTAAAATGGTGAATAGTTATTTGACTTAATCACTCTATAAAGTTAGATTAAAATTAAGTTTTAAAAAATTAGTATTTAACATAATATAAAATTAATATAAAAATTTTACCATATTCTTCATAGGATTGGTACTCTACTCATTTTATATTACTTAACTTGTCACATGCACTTGTGCATAAGGAAAAATACCAATTTCCTAGAGTATGTTCGAAAGAGGGAGCATGCTAAACAAAATCGAGTATTTGAATGTGGGAGCAGCTCTCTATATATTGGAGGCTTAGCTGCAGACACTATGTACAAGTGAAGAATGGCGAATATTAATTAAATTTATAATTACACTTAATTAAATTTATTGGAGTGATTATAGGTGAAAGTTCTTGAAAGAGTCCACCACTGCACAATTACATAGTAGAATGAATCAACACTAGGTTAATTAACAATGGGTTGATGTTCGATCATAGAGAGCTTACGTAAGTCAATATATTATTTTTGAATTATAATTTTATTGTATTATATATATATATATATATATATATATATATATATATATATATATATATATATATATATATATATATATATATATATATATATATATATATAGGATGATTATATAAGGTTAATAGAGGTTGCTAGTCAGAGCTCTACCAGTGTAGGTAATTCTAGTAGATAGTTTGAGCAGTTAAAGTATGACATATGTTAAGAGGCTTTTCGAGGTAAGAAAAAGAGAAGAATATGTTGTGGTGATGATTGAGGGCATGGAGGCGAGGATGAGTGCTCAGATAAAAACTCAGATGGCTGCCATAGAGTATAAAATGGAGAAGAAGCGCAGAGACAGACGTAAGGAGAAAGAGCCAGTAGTGGAGGAGGAGGAGGAGAATGGCGACGATGATGAGACTAACGATGACTAGGTCTTTATTTGTACCGGTATTTTTTTATTTCTAGTTTAAGCATTTTATTTTTATTTGTACTTATATGATATTATTGTCATTGTTTAATTTAAGCAACTAGACCTTTTGTTGAAATGTTAATGTGTTAGAATTGATTAATTCCATTGAAAGGTTTGATTGAACCATCTTTTTAATTGATACAGACTTATTGTGTAGTTGTTGTGAGTATGTTAGAGTAAATTGTAAAACAATTATAGAGTTATTGTATAATTTTTTTTGTAGGTGTACAAATCAGTATATATGAAAAGTTTTTATTTTTTCAATTATGTATAGGTTTTAACAGATTTTCTGTCGTTAAGGTCGATTCGACCCATTGCAGTAGCTTCATGCTGACAAAAAATTTTTGACGGTGCGTTTTCAGTGGAAACAAGTCGAGGGAAATTTCCATAAAAAATTGTATTTATGATGGATTTCACAATAAGCATGAATGTATGAAAAAAAGTTTCACCCTTCTTATGCATGTCATTGTTATTTACCAAATTATTTTATATGATATGACCTTTTATACACTTTTTATTCTTATATATTTATATATTTGACACCTAAATTTTAATATTTACATAATTATCACATAATTATTTAATATTAAATTAAAATAGTATCTTAAGTGAAATGTACATTTTCAAGTATAGAAAGGATATTTTATTTTAAATATATAAATATTAAACTTTAAGTATTAGATATGTAAATACATAAGCATATGAATTTCTCCTTTTTTTGTTTTCTTTTACTTTCAATTGCTAATTCAAAGAGAAAAAAGATAGCATTTATGAAAGTTAATTTCAGAGTAATACTTTTTTTAAAAAGATTATATATAGATCATACAAGAATCTACATATTTAACATCTACAATTGGATATTATATTTATAATATTTTTTATATAAAAAGTGAAATTTATTTTAAAGAAATTAATTATTGTAATATTTTTAATGTAATATAAGAGATTTATGAATTATTTATGTAAATATTAAAATTTAAATATTATATAAATTATATAATATGCATGATTTTTTTTAAATATCATGAGATAATTTTCATGCGAAATCTCGTAAAATATTTCGCCATTTTTACCGTCTTGTTAATCATATCGCTTCGTATATGATATATAATTCCCAGTTTCTGCCCTAGAGCACTTGTAATCAACTTGTGACCATGACTTTGCCGTACCTTATCCCACCATAAAGCAAGAAGGCTCACCGCAGCCGTGAATTCTTTCCGAAAGCAGAATAGCCTGCAGGCACTCATTTGTGATTTGGGTTGCTGTCTGCTTCTCTATCCTTCCTCTCGCCCTATTATCCAAACGCGAGGTCTTTCTCAGGTCGACAGCCATCGGCATCTCTCTCTCTTTCCGAGATACTAAGGTATGGAAAAAATGCTTGCGCTTTCCTTTTATTTAAAGTTCGAGAGGTCTCGATCACTTGTTGTAGTTGTTTAGTGAGCTAATGGATAAAAGGGAGGTATTGAATTCCTTCAGCTTTGGCTGTCAACTTTCTTCTTTGTGGCGTTGTGGTGCAAGTTC
Organism: Cymbidium sinense; assembly: GCA_021442155.1. Lineage (NCBI taxonomy): Eukaryota > Viridiplantae > Streptophyta > Magnoliopsida > Asparagales > Orchidaceae > Cymbidium > Cymbidium sinense. The sequence continues at coordinate 89,542,405 of CM038224.1, forward strand.
CAGTTTTCTGTTTGTCGAAACAGTTAGTCGATATTCTTTGATGTGCACGAATTTATACTGTATTGTTGTCCTAGGTAGTGAGTTACAATGGCTTTCATGATGGCTCGTGAGTGGCTTGGAATCCAACAGTTCCCTGCTGCTACGCAGACGAAATTGATCGGATTGCTTGGGAAGTTGAAGGAAGAGGTTTCTTTTATGTCCAAACAATCTAATTTTGATCTTGGCTGGCTATTTTTATATGCTCTCGCTCTCTCTCTATCTTTCTCTATCTTACATTCTGTCTGTGTTGGGTCTCTTAGAATGTGAGCTCGTTGACGATTTTAGTGATGGGAAAGGGAGGCATGGGGAAGTCGTCCACGGTTAATTCCATTTTAGGGGAGCGGGTTGCTTCAGTCAGTGCTTTCCAGGTTTGTCTGAGCATTTGCTGGAGAAAGGAATTGGATTGATTGGGTTGATTCACTTATTTTTTTTGGTTCTTTTATTCTCATTTCACAATTTGTGGTGTTTTTTCTAGTCAGAAGGGTTAAGGCCCATCATGTGTTCAAGAACACGGGCAGGATTCACTTTGAACATTATTGACACTCCGGGGATTGTTGAAGGAGGATACATAAATGAACAAGCCATTGGAATTATAAAGAGGTTAGTACTGAGGAAGCATAACTGCAAATTATTTTTTTATTTTTTATTTTTTGGCTTCACATAAATGTTGTAATCAGCAAGTGATCTAAATGAAACTTCGTTGATGTTGGCGGGCCTGTAAAGAAAGAGAAAAAAAAGGTGTACCTAGTGCATGGGGCTCTCGTTGATGCAGGTTTTGTGTGGAATTGATAAATGCAGCCTCACTCTTGCATTAACGAGGCTATTTCTATGATTCAAATTCATCATCTCCATATAGATATGACCTAACCATTGCCCTATCAAGGGAGATTTCCTTTATTTTATTTACGGCCATGTATTTCATATTGCATTTTTGTTGTTGAAATTGCTTGGCAGGCATTGATTTTGCACCTTGGTAATTTGAAAAAGACTTTTATATATGTTGGAATGTTGGATTTTTTTATATATGAGGAGAAAATAAGAACTTGTTTGAAATTCCACTGATGTGAAATAAAAAAAAAAACAAATGTGGACCATATGAATTATTTGTTTATTGACACCTATTAGAATTTTTTGAAAGCTTTCTTTTAGAAAATTTTTAAGTATCATTGAAGTCAATGAAATGTGATAACTTCTCATGTATTTGCAAGCCTTTGGCACACTTGGGGAAAGTAATGTCTTTGGTATACACTCATCTTTGAGTTCTTTAAACTATTACACAGTATTGTCTACTTTGACTGGTGATAGCATTACTTAATTTAATCAGTTAAAAAAAGAGATACGTAAATACAATGCCTATGATTTTTTTTTTCTATCAGATAACTTGGTCGGTAGAGGAGAAAAATGTGTTTAATTTCAATGATTTTCTAATTCAATTAAAGTTCTTGATTCAATGTCATGCTAATGTTTCAGTATTATACAAATTTGTAACATTTTTTTTCACATTCGACATAAGAAGGTTAAATAAATGTAAATATGGTTTAGAATCTATTCTGCCTAGCAAGAGATGCTATGAAATACAAATAATTTAGGAAATATAAGATATTTTTGCATGTCTACAAGTATGACTTTAGAGGCACATCTGAACTGTCCTATTTTATTGACTTGAATAAAGTTCTGAGCTTTACATTTAGAAGCTTCTATACCATAAATTTATTATTATTATTTTTCATTATCAAGATAATCAATGTCATGGTATTTAGGTTCCTTTTGAACAAGACCATTGATGTGCTTCTTTATGTGGATCGACTAGATGCATATAGAATGGATACCTTGGATAAACAGGTTGTGAAAGCCATTACAGATACTTTTGGCAAAACAATATGGCGTAGGAGTTTGGTTGTGTTAACTCATGCTCAGCTATCTCCACCAGATGGCCTAAATTATGATGATTTTGTTGCCCGACGCTCAGAAGCCCTTCTAAGGTATATTCATCAGGGTGCTAGACTTTCGAAAGTGGAGTTTCAGGTAAGATCTAGTTTTAAACACAAACTTCTTTTATGAAATCCCGTTAAAGTGTAGCTGTTTATTGATTTTTTTTTTTTTTGGCTCATTTCTCAACCAAGTATTGATTGAGTGGGAGATATTAATGGGTTTTTTTTGTGTAAATGATAGCCTGATCTCTTACACAAATGAATGATTTAGAATCTTAGATGATGTGGCTGTTTGTTGTGACTTATGATGCAAAAGCAAGGGATCATTATCGATATCAATTTGTGAGGATCCTATGAAGCATTATGATAGCTAGTTGTGAATGACGTTGTTTGCTAAAGAAAAGCATGAAAATATATAGTGATATATGAGGAAGTGCAAAATCATGGTATTATTGTGACATTCCTCTGTAAAATGTATTGCTAATTTTTTTAATAAAATAAATCGTGAAATGAAATGTGTAAATAAGAGATGCAAAGGTTTGTGCTCTTCACTATCAGCAATTTTCTATATTCTTTGTAAAAGAAAACCGTGAGAAGAACAGGAGTAAAGTTTTATGTGTACTTGGTGCGATCTGCTACTGATGTCTACTATGTGGCTGTCATCTTCTTGTTCTTCCGCTTTGGAAGGAGGGATGGTTTTCTTAAATTTTTTTGCTATTCTTTTCCTGGAAGTGAGGATATTGGATGGGCTCCTTGAATTTAGAATTTGTTTTTTGTAGTCAATAGCTCTAGTTACATCATATGCTAAGCCTAATGGCTCCTCCTTGCAGTTCTTTTCCTTAATTCCTGAGTTAAAGGCCTAGCTTAGTGCAGAGATTAGGGCACTTGAGGTTATTATATTAGCTTGGATGGACTTCATGAATATCCATACATTTTAATACCTCTCTTCCTACATTTTATCATTCCTTTGCTTTTAGTTTAACCCTGTTAGTATCTGTTGTTCATATAATGGCCCATCATAGCACAGCAAACCATGCTGTTGGTTAACCAGCAGTACTTTTGAAGAAAGTGTGAGATTATTAATATGGGAAATAAAAGCGAGGAAAAAAAAAAGTCAGTACGATTTACATATTTTAGAAGTACTTGTGAGTTCTGGCATCCAACAAGTGTGAAACACAAATATGACATTTCTAGTAGCTATGCTTATTTGCAGCTTGGACTGTATTGTAAATTAATCAATAAGGATATCTTGATCTCGTCTCTCACTTCTCTCCTTCAAAATCTATATTTTATATTTGTCATTTGGTAACCTTAAGGCATCCTTTCCAGTTTTACATTTATTATTATGATTCATGTTGTGTCATGATTAGTTATAAATTTAACACACAATGTCACATTTAACTTTGTTTCTAATTCAAGTTTCCCTTTCTTATTAAACACTTCATATCATGCATAATTATTTTGCATTTTGTGTTTGTGTTGATTGGGTTTGAGCGTATAACAATATCATTTCAATCATTTCGGCTGCTAATCCATCTTTATGATGATTTGATTCATGAGTATAATCTAAATATTGCAAATAATTCTTTGCCGCATGAATAGAGGAAGAATGGTATCTCTTGCCGCCTCAACTTTTGATAACTTGAGCTATAACCCATATATCAAATTCTTTAGCTTTGAGCTGTGATGACCCCTCTCTTCCTTGTGGTAAAGAGTGTCTTCCAATTTCTTTGACATTGCTAAAGGTTCTTTAACTCTTGTTGTGCCTCTATAACTTGGAGTGTACTTTGTCGAGCACATAATGAAGATGACAATCTCAACATCCTTCCTGTGTGTAGCCATGCTTGATTATTTCTTCTAAGAATTCTCTTGAATTTTTTTAATGCCGCAATTGCTTTTTAACATCACAAATCCAAAATACTATTCATCCATTAAGGCACCGAATGGTGAGAGACTTTTAATGTCATTAATCTCTATTTATATAATACAAGCTAATCTAGAAGATAATCACACAACAATAACACTTATTAGACTCTCTCCTTTAATAGATTGAATAAATTTGAGGTCCTTTAAATGTGGTAGGGTCAAGTAACATTTAATAATATTTTTTACTATTAGGATTAAGTTGAGGATTTTCTACCAAGTCTTTTGCATTATCTTCTCCTTTTAGAATGATTGGCTTCCTTGTGGATGGATGGTTATGCACCATTATCTTTTTCATTTTCTTTCAAGAAGTGGAAAGCTCTTCCTCTTCAGCTTAGGTTCAATTGGATCTTAACCCTTTCTTCTTTGTGCTCATTATTCTAGAATAGGACTTGAAACCAAGCACTAGAGATTGGTTTCTGTTTGTCTCTAGTAAACATGTCACTCAACATCTAAAGAAAGACTCACCTTTCAATAATTTGTCTTCCCCCACAAAATTGGGGATGCCAAACAAGGCTCTTCTAAGAGCATTAGTACCCCAAAAATCAAGACAGGCAAACATGCCATCTCTACCTTCAAGCAGGGTTGCACGCTTCCCCTACTTAGTTGCTTTTAACAAGGAAGATGTATTTGGCACAATGGGGTTGCCTTATCAAACTTATCCTACTTCTATATTGAATTCTTCCATTAGAAGCACATGTAAGCTTGCATAATTTTCAAACCATTGGAGCTTGAAGCCTTGATCAATGCTCACACAAAGAAGGCAACTAGGCCAACAATGACTTAAGTCACCTTGAATGATAATTGCTTTAGAGGTACCAAGAAAATTCAATAATCTCACTTTTAACTTTGACACCAAAAGGAAAACACAATTCTTCCAACTTCGACATTTCAATATTGCATAGAATCCAATGAGGTTTGCCGTGTATGTTGACTTTCTCCAAAAGTTAAATGATGATGTCATCTGACAAATGATAATATCACTGAAGAAAGGTTATGTTTCCGATCAACACGATCAATGCGTTATCCTCTATTCTAAGTGATGTATGTTTATTCTTTGACTCAACTTTCTAGAAAAAGAACAATATCATAATTCATGTACATTCTGACATTTATGGATGAACATCAATACTAAGACAAAAATCTCTTATGAAGAGATGATTCTAGTGTATCACCGCTCCACTGATAAATACACCTCTTGACATGTTATTCAATATGGTATGCTGAAAAATTGCTATAATATAAAATTTTGAAGCTGCAATTTGTTTGCACTTATATATGACTGATATACTTAAGCTATAATTCAGGTTTAAAACTTTATAGAATTTATCCCTCAACATATATTTCTTTCTCATTTCTTCAAAGAAAACTTTATTGCCTTCATAAAACTTCCAATCCTATTGATCTGTATAACTTGTAAGATAATGATGACAGCTTTTTGTTTTTGTAAAGAAGAATGATTTATTTACTAGCATAAACTTCTATGAGACTTGGAATGGTGTTATTGTAGAGCTTTTTTGTTTCTTTACCTAAAAAAATGGGATTATTGTGGGTTTTTACAATGCAAGTGTTCTTCAAGAAGTTAAAGTTAGCTTGAAACATGGTAGTTGGTGTGGATTGTCCTTTTAGCCATGATATGTGGATAAATTTTAAAACTAGTTGTTTTAACACCCTCAAAATGTTTTATGGTGGCATCATTCAAAATTTGGATAAATACCTTTTGCAGTTAGATATTTAAATAGGATGGTGAGGAAAATCATTGTGTTGGTGAGGCTAAAATCGAATTTGAAATTTTTATTCAATTTATCACATTTTTATTGCGTATTATTATCAAATAAGTGACTTCTTAATTTTGTAAAAATAATTTTTTTTTAAAAGTTTAATGGAAATCATTTACTCATTGAACCTTATTTTCAACATGGTATTTATGGATGAAGATGAAAGTAGTGTACCTCTAAGTTACAATTATAAGATATCTGAACCAACTGATTTTTTAAAATAGTATCTTAAATTACATGTGGTTGATGTTATATTAAGTTTTTTTGCTGCTAATAATTAAAAAAATTCATTGAATTTATAAAACAAACTAAGCAAGTTTGTTTAACAAATGAGGGATGCTTATGATGTGTTTATTTTCTCTTTGGTTATAAGGATACAATTGAGAATACTAAGACCTTGTTTGGTCATACTAAGTTGTGTTATTTGTTATGAAATTGTGTTCTCTTTTTATAGAACTGGAAAAGCTATTATATAACTATGATGCGCTGCTTGATCATGGACGTACAACCACATAGGAAGTGCATGTGTAATAGAGGGATTTTTGTCACATGCTTTCCACACATAAAAATGAGAAATCTTAGGTTTGAAAAGAAAAACAGCTAAAAACATTACCAAATGAGGCATATGGCTTCATTTGATAATCTATCATTAGAATTGTTACTATTCTATTTTTGTAGAGATGGATGGTGTTGTATGTCATGAAAGAAAGTATCACTATTGTTATAGAGATGGATGAGTTGCTTTGCAAGTTTGTTATCATGATTTTGAAACCATGGAAATAATAGATGCAATATAGGGTTTTTTTAATTGCACATTTCCTACATATTTTGATATTCTATGGTTTGAAAAGTAAAGCTGAAGAAAAGTATCACTATGCCATGCTCAACGACAGATAATGTAATTAATGTCATTTGAAGTAACATTGTTTTGGTGGAGTGAAAATGCGATTTTCAAATTTTTTTTGTGAAGGTTTATATATATATATATATATATATATATATGTATATGTATATATATATGATGAGATTGTAGGTCAATATTATTTCTATGAGATTGACTTTTTCCTCCTTGGATGATAGTAACAAATCTCTTCTATTTTTTATGTCTAACATCTTATATCCTCATATAGTGGGATAAATGCTTGTTGTATGTCTAACATCTTATATAATTCAAGAATTTATAGTCACCATGATGCGAAGTTACCGATGGATTGAGTTTCATAAATTTTCATAATAGTTTAACCATTCATCAAGTACATTAAAAGCAAGAAGTTGATAGGAAGAAATATATAGTCTCACTTAGAAGTACACTACTAATGCATTTTATTAATTAAAACCATCAAATTTATTCTAAATATTATAACAACTCATGTATTCGTTTCAAACTTTTTGAAACATTGTACATAATTGAAATCAAAATCATCTTCTCATGTCATCAAATCGATCAATTAAGAAAAATTTGATTCATATAATTGACAAAGTGAGCATAGAAGATATTGAAATAAGGTATGCCACTTGTTCTCATAATAGTTAAATGTTTTAAAAGTTTTTGAAATCTCATATGCTAGTAGCTCTTATAATTGTAGTTAGAATGATTTATTTTAATCCTTTACATCTGAAAATTGTAATATTGAAATCTAAATGGAGGATAATGACCATTTTACTCCTAGGGTGAGAAAATTGTTTTACATTTATGGTTCTACTACAATCCATTTAAATGTATATGGCTATTTATGCTTATACATTTTTAAACATCCATCATAAATTTTAAATGATTAAGATTCAAAATTGCTAAAAGACAAATTTAAGCTACTTTTTACATTGTCAATTTCTTTTGCGAGTCTAATTTTTGGTCATTCAAAAATTATGTTGAATGGTAAAAGACATTTGTGTTAGGTGGCTCCATCCTTTTACATGTTTCTCTCACTATTTAAAAAGAGCTCATTTATAGCGATAAAATCCATCAAAATGAGCTGTTTTCTGTTGAAGAATTGAGCTTTATGTGGAAATTAGGTTACCAATAAAAGCATTGTCAGAATGCTTTCCATAGAAAAATCCACCAATTATTTTTTGGCAAAAACATTATTGATGGGTGTGCAATTAGAACCTGTGAAGAAGTTTGACAAATTTTTTACTTGAAAGATTGACTAATTTTTATAATATTCAACATATGATTTAGTTGCAGAAGAAATATCTATTGGAAACCTTATCCTTATTTTTATAACAGCTTAGCTAATGAGTCAATTATCTACATCCGTTTCATTTAGGGGTGTGCATTATTTGGTTTTAACCAAAAAATCAAACCAGACAAGTTTTGAGTAATTTGGTTGGTTTTGGAGTAATTTGGATTTTGGTTTTAATTAATGAAAATTTTGGTTTTTAGTTTTTGGATTGATTTGTTAAATAAAATTTTGGATGGAACCAAATAAATCAAAGTAATTATATGTAATACGATATTATTAATTTATGTATAATAGGCTTATTTATTATACACTTATTTTTATTTATTTTTGAATACTTAGTAAATGCTTTTTTGGAGGATCATTATCCAATTTTTCAAAATATTTTGGTCTCATAATATGGTAATATGGTTTCATCAACTTCTAAGTTCAAAACATCGTTCAAGTAAGTAAAAATTAGTTTTAAATAATTTTTAGCACATGAATTTTGATTATATTTTTGCTTATAGCTTATTCATTATACAATAAAAAATTATGCAAATAATTTTTAAATGTAGCCAACAGTTTATCCATAAAACCAAAATAACCAACCAAATTATTATTCGGTTTTTTTTGGTTTTCATTTTTTTTCGGTTTGGTTCAATATTTTTTAGGAATCCAAAACTATTCAGTTTTAAAAATTTATCATCCAATCCATCCAAACCAACCAAACGCACACCCCTAGTTTCATTAGCCATATAACAAATATACAACTTTAAAGTATAATAGGAACATACACACAATTAAGAATAACATAATTACATGTAAATATGAAATTTATTCAAAACAAATATTGTAATTCTTATTAATTAACATATGTTTGATTTTATAGATATTCTCTCATCTCTTTCACTCCCTTTCTCAGTTCTTCCTTTCCTTCACTCTCTTCCACATCATCTTAAATTTTTACTGTCTTCTATATTTTCAATAGCAAATTCATCAATCTCTTCAAATTTACTTGCAATATCATGCAAGTTGGTGTTAGTACTATATTGTTTAGATTCTAACATCTCTTTTTGATGAGCAGCCTCTAAATTATGTTTGCTATCAATTTTATGTTTTGGCTTAGTCTTAATTTATTACTGACCAGTCTACTTTATCTTTTAACCTTTTAGGAAAGTTGGCATGGTAGACTGGAATTGCTTGTGCGAGAATAAAATCATTAAACTTTGCTAATTTTTTATTTTCATTCTTCAATAATTCTACACTGCTTATGCGCTCTTGCACATTGATTAGTATGGGTTTAAACTATTCATAATTGAAGATAACTTTCTTTTTATGCTCTTTTAGGATATTATAGTTGCATTATTTAATAAAGGGTTAGATAGTTGTTACATTCATTTTTTGCATGCATATTTTTTTTTTATGCATACAGTATTTTTATTATTTTTGTACCTTCATTCAATAAACTCGTATGAAATATGTAGCAATTTACTAAGTAAATCATTTTTTTATTATTCTCATTTGCCCTCTTTTAAGATCATGCAATTTCTAATCTCTAACTATTTTTGTGGATTGTGAACTTAATTGTAGTATGCAAAGTATTGCATGTAAGACATACATATCAAAAATAATAAATTATGAATTTTTATCAAAGAAATTTACTTATATAACTTAAACCATGATGTGAATTCATTTGTTCTTATTATTAATTACTTCCAAATCAATTGTTGAAAGTGTGCTCACGTGTTGTTTGTAGAAGTATTTATTTTAATGGTTTCAATGAGAATGGGATTCATTCTTTGGTATGTTGATTATTTTGCTAAGTTTGGTTCATTACTTCAAATGGTTTCAATTCAACCAGCATCACACATCAAGTACAGTTGAAATCCCACCCATCCCTTTCTATAAATTGTAGCCATCTTCCTTATATCATTGGTTCAACTGTGTTCAACCATTGATTGTCCTGTTCTTAGTATGTCTTCAATCACAAGCTGGGATTCAATTGCTTTACTTATGATGATTTTTTCACATGCACCACTTAGGCCATATGTGGTTTTGTGATCTGAGCAGCCGTTTCATGTTCTTTGTTTATTTCCTATTACGTTTTTTTCCTTTGCGGTCCTGGCTATTGCAGTTCTATTTTGTAGCTAAAATTTGGAAGCAATAGTTGGCGGCATGGCCATAGAAGAAAAGATTGTTTTCAACTGTTTTGATGATTGGATAGATTGAGACTTGTAACTATAAGGTACGTTTTGAAGGATTTTGAGAAGTTATGTATTTAGGTATTTTGGGTTATAAATAAAACCATAAGGCATATGTATTTTAAAAAATGACTAAATACAAATATTCTTTTTTCTATCAACACTTGTGTGCTGTTGGATGTGAACTTTTCGAGTTAGTGTGACTAAATTTATGGCTGTACTTCTCCATGTATTGGTATGAGGCTTGAATTTTAAATTGGTGTTTTTTGTTCTTGATTTTTCATTAAAATTATATTGTGATTGGTTTATGTGCATGATTGAGATTTTTTCAAAGATTATTACATGTTTTTACTTTTGTGGTGTGTATCTTAATTGACAAAAAAATTTATTTTCTTTATTAGGTTTCTTGTGGGATTTCGAATTGTGGAGAGTTTTGCATTATCGATTGGAGCAAGTGTGTTTTCTTGTTTGCTTGAAAGGAGCGTAATCTGTGCCTATTAAAAGTTGAAATATTAGAAATTTTGTTTTTTTTGTGTTTTTTTGTGCATCAAATCCTTGGTTTGAAGTTAGTGAACCTTAGACCTTAGGATGTCTTGCATCAAATTTGTATAAGAGCCAAAGTTATATCAAAATGACTAAAATAGTGATTAATATTATGGTTAATTAATTGATAACCAAATGGATGATATTATTATTACTGCAAAAATAAATTGAAATATTTGCTAGCAAAATATGACCAAATGAGCATTGAAATAAATCAAGCTAAAGAATATTTTAATACTTTGAAAGCTAATAACCTTTGCTGCAAGAATTTGATGTCGAATCTAGCTTTAATGGGCAACATATTTATGATACTGTTCGAATATAAAAAATTCACTAAGATCGAAATAATCATGATATGTCCTTGGGAGTATGCCAATTGAAATTATGAAAGTAATTCATGATAACCTTATGCCATACATGAAGACATAATTAGGGAAATTAAAATTAATATGTCCACTTTTGGTGAGAGAATTGATATTATGACGTTTTCTAATTTGGATAATGAGTATGGATAACTTTTTGGCTTGTAAATGATGTCTTATGAGAAACTATTAAGATTTGTAGAACTAAAATTAATTGGAGAAATGCAAATGAGTGGGAAGACAAATGGAAAGATTAGGATTTAAACTTTCACTATTTGAGTTCAAATGGAATTGAAGTTAAAAGAAAAAAAAAGCATACTATTTTCTTATATAATTGACTGATTGTTGAGTTTAAATTATTGAAATAAAGAACAAATATAGTAACTAAAAATATATGATGAAATTTTATGAGATGTTATTACTTTCTGAGATAAAGAAATATCCTAAAATATATTTTTTATGTTTAAATCTAATTTGAGATTTGAGCTTAAAAAAGAAATGATGTCACATAACATTAATTTATTTGGGGAGGCTTTTCAATGTGTTTTGTGTTTTGAACTATCTCAAAAATTTTCACACATAATAGAATTTCTTCAAATAATGGAAGTATTTATTTTAACCAAAGTACTTATAGTATAAATTATTGCATATAAAGGGTGTAGCATTATTGTTAACAGAGATTCTCGTTGTTGCGTTTGACTTCAAAATTTTTGCTATGATTTGTTTTAAATGTCATCACGTGAGCTACTTTGTGAGTGAATGTCCTATTAGAAATTTGCTTATTGATGTTGAAGAGGATAATAAGGATGAGGACCAAGATGATGTGCATGAACTTGATGAGGAGATTAGTGATTCTGAAAATGCTTTGATTGAAAGTGATTAAAGTCATTAAATGTTATGTGATGCATTGTTGCTACACTTAAGGTCGAACCTAATTAGAAAAGAACTTTACGTTATGAACATATTTTAAGCATGATAAAAAATATGTACGCTCACTATTGATTGGTGAGTTGCATGAATGTTGTTTGCAATTGAACGCATGATTTGAAAGTTAAATCACCCATATGACTGTACAAATTTGCCTGGGTTGATAAAAATTGGGATTTTGGTAATTCAAAGATGCTTGGTACTTATTTAACTTGCTACATATATATTGATAGGATTTGGCATGCCTTTTATCCATGAATGTTGCACATATCATATGATTTAGATGCAACATACTTTTTGGATGTCCAGTACTTTTGTGATGATGATAGCTTTGAAACCTAGAGTCCTATGTCAAAATAATCAAATGCTCCTAATGAATTGAAAAAGTTTTGCATATCTTTAATCAACAGGTTTTCAAGGAAGAAGTTTTCATTAATTTAGAGTTGGTAAGCCTATGTTTTTTTTAAATGGTCATAATCAGTCGTGGAAGCTCCTTTAAGGGTGAAACGAGAGTTTTTTCATATAGAATCCCATCAAAAGTTAAAGAAGTTGAAAACAAGTAATTCTTGCAGATTGAATAACTTCATTATGTGATTGTAGTATACTCTGCCGTGAACTGGTTAAATAGAATGTAATCAGCTGGGCGTGTTTGGGGTATAATATATATCTACTTTAAGCAAGTGAGCTACACATGGGAGTGGACTTTTTTTACCGATGTATTGTCTTGACGAACTCTTGAATCACAGGTAATCCAAGATTTATAAATTCTTGCTTTTGTTATAACACACTTTCATCCGCTTCAATTTCAACTTATCTTCTTCGCCAAAACCAGGTCATTATTTTTTACCTTTGTTTTCTTGAATTAGAATCCCAAAATGAATCTGAATTTATTTCCTTCTTGCACATCTAAGCAGAAGTAATTTTCTCTAACATGATCATTAGCTTTCTTAATGTGTCAGATGTCTGATGATATGTTCCTTCTGAACCACATGATGCTGAAACATATGATTGTTCTACCTATTTGATTTTTTTTTCTACATTCCACATTTGGTTTACATGATCGGACATTTACTCTTAAATTTCTAAATCTTTTTCTTTAAATGTCTCAGAAAAACAATATTCCAGTTGTCTTAGTTGAAAACAGTGGCAGGTGCAAGACTAATGACAGCAGCGAGAAGGTAAATCAATGCCCCACCCCCTGACACACACACATATGCGCACGCGCTTACGCACACACACTCAAGTGCACATGCGCACGTGCGACGTGCAGACACATTTCATGCTAGTTGCTTGCTCTCATCTTTCATGTGACACAAATAATATGCTATTCAGATTCTTCCAAATGGTATTGCATGGATCCCGAACTTAGTGGAAACAATCATCAACGTGGTAATTAGCGGTGGCCAATCCATCACGGTGGATCAGAAGTTAATAGAAGGTCCAAATCCAAACAACAGGGGAAAGCTGTTTATACCCCTTATTCTTGCCATCCAGGTTTTACTCACTTACCATGCCAAATAGGTTTGCTAAATAGGTTTGCTTGTAATTCTTGAATCTTCGCCATGAATACTAATTAATGTCACTTCTCTTCTTATCAAATAGTACCTTTTCGTCATAAAAACCATACAACGTTCAATCAAAGAGGATATCAGAAAAGAAGACAAATCTGCCTGGGAGCTTCGTGATGTGGGGGGTCGCTGACAGAAAAGTCTGTTTATTTTCTGTTGTTTCAAGGAATGTTTTCCAGGTTTTGGAGTTCATTTCTTTCATGCTGATAACTCTCAATGTGTTCTGATTCAGAGAAGTTAGTTTTTTTTTTATAATAATTTTGTTTTAGCGTTCTGTGAGTTAGAGATATTCACTATGTTTCTGCTGCTTATTTAATGACTTTTGGATGTCATATTAGCAACCTTTTGAAAAGATTTTGTTGCTGTTCGGCTGTTTCTTTTCTATATGCATAGGAAGGAAACAATTCAAGTAATCTGGTTAAAGGTTGTAATAGACCACCACTGTAATGGCTATTTTTCAACAACTATGCCATCTTAGATTGTGTATCTCTAATCATATATGTGATCATGGAGTATATATACGAACAGCTATCATATATACAGTTGGCTAGTAAATTTAGAAGGTGCAGAAACTAAGACATACAGCACTAAGTCGAATAATATATATATAATTTTTATATATTTATATAATAAATATCTAAAATATAATATTTATATTTTTAATAGTGTTATATATATATGATAACCTAATAAAAATTTCATGTAAATTAAAATAATTAAAGATATTATGCTTGAAACATTAAAATTCAAATCCTATCTCAAATTCCAACTTCGAAGAACCTAAAACTAATTATAGCACCTATTAGAAATATGCAAAAAAACAAGACTAGTTATAAATGATGCATTTCAAGACTTTCGAAGTAGGAGTCGACTTAAGAATCAAATTGAACACTCTATGTTCTTGTCTTAAATAAAAGCATAACTATAAAAAAAGACTTATGGATGATTTTTTTTTTTTATCATGGCTATACAAGATGAACAAAATCAGTTTATTAAGAATGATATTTGAAATATCTTAAAACCCTCATATTGTAATATTCTCATTACTTAATGATGTTTTAGAAATAATGTTAGTGGCACACACATAGATATATACACAGATGCGGATCCACGCATAACTCAGGGTGGGCAATTGCTCACCTTGAAAAAAATATTAACGAGGGTATTTAGGTAATTTTACATAAAAACAGAAAGGGATATACCTAATCGGCTAATCGCCCGATCTCCATTCGACATTTGACCCAGCTACTCGCTCCAATCTTTTCTCTGGCATTTGCTATACCTAGTCGCCCAATCTCCTTCATTCAAAATTCAAGATTCACGCAGATCTTTTCTCTTGCGTTCGGTATTCGCCTATTCCAAACGCATTCCACACTTTGCCCACGCTCACCCTTGATGACGCCTGGAGGTGACGCCAACGTCGCTTCAAGTCCACTGTGACCGTGTTGACCTCCACATATGTGTCATAAATCAAGATCAGCCCACAAATCAAATCAAATTTGACTTCTAAGCAATAAATGCAACGGGCTCAAAATATACTGGACTTCACCGAAAATGGTCAAAACGATCTCTGATAGACAAACGGACTTCGTTGTTGCTTTCAAAACGTTAAAATTGATCATAATATAAATATTGCAAAATTTAATGATTAATCAACCAAGACTGAAATATCGACACACGATATCGTCGAGAAGCAATATGTCGAATGACGCTTCATGAAGTTGATCATGCTCAAACTTTAAAATCTATTAAATGAGACTGTTCACACTCAATTTGGGCGAGTCTTTGCAAATGTCAAATGATTTGAAGTGACAGCGCACAAATCGAGATTAAACGCGCCAAAGGCCACCAAAATCAACTAAAATCCCGATCGACGAACGGACTTTGTATCGCGAACGCCGAAATTGATCGTAATATAAATATCATGTATGACTTGATGATCAAAATGATCGTCCGACATCAACGCATATATCGAGCGAAGATCCTGAGGATCAAACAATCTCCGCTCTGAAATTGATTATCGCTTCAAACATCGAATTTATCAAATGAGATCGTTCACACTCAATGAAGCGAAAAATCGAGCGCCAAAGCGCATGCATTTTGAGTGAAATTGACCACCGGCCCATTGAACCAAGCCTCCGATCAAACGAAAGCTATCGTTAAAATAAATCTTTAAATCAATATATATATCAACTATATATGTTTACTGACACAAAATTTATATTTAAAATATTTAATAAATTCAAAATTTATTAAAAAATGGCTAAATTACTCTCAACTATTCTCTCATATTTTCAGTTTATCTAATTAAAAAAAAAAAAACTGAAAAAATCGCTCCCCTAATTTTTTTCTATTTCTGATGACTTCTCTGTCCATTCCCTTCTCATTCTCTCCCACTCTCCTCTCTTCTGCAGCCCTCTCTCCTCTTAAAATGAAAAGAAAGGAAACGCAGAGGTAATTTTTCTCCCCTCCGTCTCGCACTATTCCGCCGGCGATCCCTCTGGCCGCGTGTCTCCCGCACCCGCCTTCGGCCGCGCGTCTCCTGCAACCGCGCGCCGACCGGCCCGCCGGCAGAACCCACCGGCCCGCTTCCGCCGTTTCGTGTGACACGAACCTGCCGGTCCGCTTCTGCCGTTCCGCGAGAGCTGCGTGCACAACTGCTGTCTCCCCCAGCAACCCAGGTGCATCCGTGCGCCTGCCGACTGCCGCCATCCCAGGACTTCGCATGCCCCTCGCACTGCTACTGCTGCGCGCCTTCGCGCGCGACCGACCTGGTTTCGCTTCGCCACCGCAAAACCACGCGGGTCTATGTTTTGCTGTCTGCCTCTGTTGCCGACCCACTGCTCGGCCGTTCTGCTGCACCCACGGCCTGCCAGCCCTTCAAACAGCCCAGCCCGCTGTTCCACCAGCCCACTTTTTTAGCTCATTCTGCATAATCCAGCTCACAAACCTGTCATTCTGTATCCTTCTCGGAAACCATAACCTATCCAAATTTGTTCGTTTTGGATTTAAGCATGCTCAGAATGTCTTTAATTCGCTTGGTTGCAATAAACTTTTTATCCGGTTCTCGCCTTAATCGGGAAGAATCATAGACAGATTCTGATTTGCATCCATTCGCTTTTAAGCTTCGCTTTGCAAACTAGAAGAACATCGTCCAATGGTAATTCTTCTTCCGGTTTTCGACGTCGCACTCGCCTTACATTCAATTCACTACCTAAACTCATTTCTTCACTGTAACATTTTTGAAAATCTTTGAATACATATGTGAAATGAATGTGGTATATATATTATATTATATTTTTAGGTTTGAAGAACTGGCTGCTCACCGTGCAAAGAGATGAAAAAATATGGTGCATAGACACCGCTTTCTGCTTATCGAAGTAAAGTGGCACCACTGTTGATGTCGCTCCCTAGATAAAATCTTGTAAATTTTGTTTAATTTTAGAAAAAAAATGGGAAAGGAATATATATTGCATTGTATGTCTTCGTTTAAAGCGTCTTCAATGAGGCGGAGAGATGAAAAGCATGTGGTGTCACAAGACACCACTGTCTCGATAGGCATACCAAAGAGATACCGATCTTACACGGGATGATCAGGAGATTTTCGAAATAGTCAACTTAAAGGGAGAAAAAATGTCTTAAAAAGGAAATATAAAAGAAAGATGAAAAACACTTACAAAATTTATTGAAGCAAGATTGAAAGTCACTAAAGTTCATAACCGCTCTCTATCAAATATCCTAACTCTAACCTTTCAAGTAAATGGAATAGAATAGACAACTCCCCTTAGCCTTTCTAGAAATTAGAGGAGAAAAATAAAATCAAATTTGAAAATCAAATTTGAATAAAATTAAATTTGAATAAAAGGAAATCAAATTTAAATAAAGGAAATCAAATTTGAGTAAAGGATCAAATTTGAATAAAAGAGGAAAATCAAATTTGAATAAAAGAAAATCAAATTTGAGTAAAAAAAGGAGAAAAATTAAATTTGAATAAAAGTTGGAGAAATCAAATTTGAATAAAAGAGGGAAATCAAATTTGAATAAAAGAGGGAAATCAAATTTGAGTAAAAGAGGGGGAAATCAAATTTGAATAAAATAGGGAAATCAAATTTGAATAAAAGAGGAGGAAATCAAATTTGAGTAAAAGAGGGGGAAAAATGAAAATTACTTTGAGGAGTAAATCTTCTTCTTAAAATGACAAATTAAATTATTCTTTCAACCTATAGCTTCAAAATGCCTTCTTTGCCATCAGTTTGCATCCAAGAGGCGGGACGATCTAAATCCAATTTCATAAAAAATATAGGGTTTCTTTTAATAAAAAATTAAAGAAATTTCATTCTAATTATGATTTTAAAATCTGAAATCCTTAATTAGTGAAATTATCCTATAAATACACATGTGCTGGACATAGAGATTTCAAGTGCAATTTTTAATGTTTGAAAAGGCTGCACAGGCTAAATTGGAATATATTAAATATTAATCTGAGAAATCGAATAAAATATTAGATCAATTTACAACGCCTTCTTCGTCACAGGATCTGCAACCCTTTGTACAAGCAGATAGAAGGAGATACTAAATCCAATTCCATAAAAATCATAGGGCTTCTTTTAATCAAAAATTAAAGAAATTTCATTCTAATTATGATTTTCAAAATCAACGAAATCATTAATTAGGTGAAATTATTTAAGCTATAAATACCTTCATGTGCTCGGATATAGAGATTTCAAGTGCAAATTTTAATGTATGAAAATCATGCTATAAATTGGAATATATTAAATATTAATCATAAAAATAATCGATTCTTTAACCATCATGTATGGCCGATCTATATCAAAATCTATAAAAAATAATAGGGCTTCTTTCAATAAAAAAAATTAAGGAATTTCATTCTAATTATGATTTTCAAAATTAACGAAATCACTAATTAGGTGAAATTATCTAAATATCAATACACAAATGTCTGCATAGAGATTTCAAGTGCAAATTTTAATGTAATAAAAAAAAGAAAAAAATTGCTAAATATATTAAATATTAATCAGAAATCTAATATTAGATTAATTTACAACCTTCACAATCTGACCTTTTTGTGCAAGCGCAAGTATATCAAAATCTAGAAAAATAATATGGCTTCTTTCAATCAAAAAAATTAAAGAATTCCATTCTAATTGTGATTTTAAAATCATTTCATTAATTAAATTAGCTAGTTATAAATACATGCTGACATAGAGATTTCAGCAAATTTTAAATGTAAAATGCTAATATTGAAATAAAAAAACTAAATAAATTTAATATCATAATTCAAACACAAATTATGAAAATCACTATACCCAATGATACTATACTAAATGCTTGAGGATCTTTGCATGCTTTCCGGGTTTAGTCTGATTGTGTCGGGTTAATAAAACCTAAAAAAAGAGTTTCAAATCGAAATATTTGGCGATTCTCGGTGATAGTAGATCTAATCCTATTGGCTAAATAAAGTCGACAGATCTAAGCTCTTAAACATATTCTAATCAATCAATTTTCAAATTATCAATGCTTAAATGAAACTCTATCATTAAAACTTAAACGCTCAATCCATCCACCTTCATATTATTTTCGGGGTGACAAATTAAGAAAACTCTAGCTCACAAAGGAGCCAATGTCAAATCAAATTAGTGTATGTTCTCTCAATCAACCTCTTACCAAGTAAGACGTGGCCTTATCCCGATTGCTGGCCAATAGGCTCACGGATGAAGCGTTATGACCGAGTCCTCGATGGTGGTTTGGCATCAAACTCCATTATATTACGATCACGCCCGTATGCTTCCAATAGCTCGCCATTTGAGTTGTGAATAGGTGTACTTGAGGGTAATGCTCGTCATTTAAGGTAGACTTAAAATTATCTCTTAGATAAACATCACCCCAGTCAAGGATTTCTTGGATGCGTAACCATGTATGTTGAGATCCTTTTCGTTGTTGGTCGACTACCTCCTCTAATGGTAGACTAGGGACGATGGATGACTGGAACCATGGGATCTAGATCGGGCACATCATCATTCCCCCAACCATCCAATTTAAGCTGAAATGATGAATTTCATAATCTAAATTCTAAAACTCCATGTGCTGCTACTATACGTTATGCACTTAGCGATCTAACGACTAGCCTTAATCGAAAGTTTTGTCTCACTTATTAAGAGGGGTAATTAACTATAGGGGCTTGCCCCTATAGGAAACCTGGAACCAAATCTAAAGTCCTCATCAAACGAGGATGAAATCTCTGGATAGTGTCTTATCTACTATTCCATCTGCCTTCTGAAAATTGCATCGACACTTTAAACTATTCTTTTCATCGAAGAGGTTGGTGGTGAATTTTTGGAGGCCACTGATTTCTGACGACTCTACTGGGGATAGGATTCTCTTTTCATCTTTGGCTAGTCATATATGTGTTATAGTAGCAATAAAATCTTTAAAAATTCAAAATAACAAAATGGTGATTTAAGTGTGTAATAAATTCAATATGAGACTCTATGTAGAATGAATCATTCTGTAGAGTATATCTTTATTACACCATTATTGGTTAATACCTGCATCTTGAAATGTGGTGAAATAATAATTAATTACTAATCCCCATCTTTCACTTTTGTAGAAATGGATCTACAAAGCACTCATTTCACCGTTCAATTAGGTCGTGGTGCGAACATCTGCCTAGCAAACGCTGTCATCAACACTGGAGATGTCAGGGATACCATTCAAATTGGTAGCTTGAATTTCTTGGCTATCTTAGCTGCAACTCTGTACCACACATTTACATTCTCGAGGTCATGGAAGGCCTCAGTTACCGAAACTCCTAAGCCAATAGCAGTTCAGCACCAGGAGTTCTCCCAACGAGAACTTAGTTTTCAGAACTAGGTCAATCAAGCTCGTGATGAAAAGAACCAAGGGACAAAAGATCTTTAATTTCTTGTGTACATTGTGCTCTTGAACCTTTGTACCGAAAGCATGATCATGAAGCTTCCTCATCGAAGCAAATTAACGAAGATAGAGGAAGGATAAATGCTAAGCTAGAAATCCCCTTTGAACGACTAACAAGCGATGTCTTGCTGGAAGAGTATTCCTACCCACAACAACTTTGACAATCTAAAGTGGGTAAAGAGGAATAGCTCTACTGACGAAATAAAGTAGTCCTTCTGAAACCAACCATGAAAAGCTCTACCACCACAGATGAGACAACCTGAAACATTATGTCATGATACATAAAGTTCTCAAAGTAGCCTAGGATAGAGGCCTAATGAAAAGAAGATTTCAAAGGCCTGTGGTGAGGGAAAATATCGAAGCTCCACCAAGAAAATTGTCATCTCTTAATGGCGGCTAGCGAGAGCCCAATACACTTGGTGAGCATCAGGCGTGACACTTGGAGCATATAAGAATCCGAAAGGTTTTGAAAGGGTAAGCAAATATGGAGGCCAAGGCCCCATAATGAAACTTTGAGTAATAGAAGAGGTGTGACATCTGATACATATACTCAGAAATTCACCTCAAAATTAACTCACCATAAGTGGATACCCAAAAAAAGGGATATTAATGATGAAAGATATGATGGTCGACACCCTGGAGAATCCTCTAGAGGATCCCATCGCCAGTCAGCTTCACCCCTACAAGAGAAGGTTGACGTTGATTGTGGTTCTTTAATAGAAGAGGTGGTTGTTCCATACATTGAACCAGAGATCCACTAAAAATGTCTATCAAAAATTCATTTGCAAGAAGAAAATAATGAAGAAGATTCTATGAAAATAGAAGTCATCTATATGGTCAGAGATATAGATGAACTCTTCATCTCGACACCATGAATCGAATCAAATCGATCGAATTTGAAGCTTATGAAGAAGAGTCTTCACGAAGCAAATAGAGGATGGATCCAATCTTTCAAGATGAAGAAGAAGATCGAATGAGAAAGAAATCATGGGTGTCAAGTATCTATATGGTTGAGCAAGAAATAATTACTAGTACACTTTTATAATCGACATCATGTAAAACAACAACAATGTCTACAAACAAGAAGAAGGCGGTCAAGCTCCCCTAGAAATGAGCAAGAAGAGAACATCAACAAGAAATAGAAGAAGAAGAGGAAGAGCACATCTTGATTGGCATGGCGCTAATTAGAGAGAAAGAGAAATAGCGTCAAATGGAGTCAAAGACAAAAGATTGCACGACTTGGTACCAAAATGAATGATATATGATGGTACAAATGAACATCATGATGGAGATTATTACGAAGAATATCACATCAAGTCGCCTATTTTGTCTGCTAATTAATGACAATAATCATACACTTCTACCACCACTACTCAAGCTCTACGATATGCTACACATGAAGCGAGATGAAGTTAACCAAACACCTCTCCATGACAATTCAAAATCGGCTAGCAGAAGCTAACAAGCGCTAGTTAGAAATAATAATCAATGAAAAGATAAAAGCGGTCATGGCCTCAAGTGAAAAGGCGGTGAGTAAGGTGCTTTACCCACTGAATATGATCGAGTTACCGTTCAAAGGAAAAATTCAATACTTCAGTGGGCTTGGTAATCTAAAGCAACATCCCTAATTTAAGGCTACTTATGGTAACACAGGAGGGAACGATGCACTATTTTTTCATCAATTCATCAGTAGCTTGACCTCAGCCGCTTTCAAATGGTATATAGAATTGCCAAATGATTCAGTTAAGATATTTGTTGAATTGGAGACCATATTTGTTCAGATTGCAACGAGAAAATCATCCAATTGACCTTGCCTTGTTGAAAGAAGGAAAAGGAGTCGATGATGAAATTCATAAGTCATTGGCAAACCAAGTATGAAGTGCCAGTAACAATTAGAAGAAGAATATGCGATCCAATTGCTAATGGGCAATATGGATGATAAAATAGCACAATTTCTATGCATGGCGCCGATTGCAACATTCTAGGACTTGCTCGATAAGGTGGCCAAATTCAAAAAGTTGAATTGCCCCAAGTCTGAAGTCTATGCAGATAAAGCAAAGAGAAACAAACCTTCAAATTCAAGAAGAAATGAAACTCATGCCACTTCCTATAGCTCAAATGGCAAAAAACAGGTGATATATAATGCGGATAAATGAAAGCGCCAATATATAATGATGATAAAGGAAAAAAGCCTGTTTATTCTAATCCACAACCAAAATTGGTATTAGGAGGTAATGACAAACCTGATCTTTCCAAGTGGTGGGGAGCATCTAAAACAAGCAACAAGAGATGATGAGTGAATGCAGCCATCTCTTAAAGAAGAAATGAATAAAGAATATTCTTTCAGAAGGGTAGCTAAATTAAGCGGTCAAATTACAATTACAAATTAAAAGGCAGAAGAAGGATCAAGTCAATAATCCAAACTATCCTATCATCGGATGATCACCTATCAGAGGTTATGTCTTCAAAGATTGGCTAGAAAGGAAGTATCGGTGAGGTGAATTTATATCAGTGTTTTAACCCTAAAGAGAATCTACTATGATGATTATGTCCTCTTCCATATCATCCAGCAAAGACAAATAGAAGGAGAAAGCAGTTCAGATTGAAGAATAACAAACAGTAGTCTCCAAAAAGAGTGTGAAAATGCTGAAGCAGCTAAAAGATGCCTAGTGTTAAGTGGAAATCACTGCTTGATCTTATATTTGGCTTAAGAGAGATGCCTAAACCAAGTATTTGGGCTTCTCAATTGATAAGGCTACTTCGTCACAACATGAGAAACAATCTACTACATAAGCCTCATAAATCAAAGAAGTTGGCCAAGAAAAAGAATATTAAGAAGAGAACTACAATTCAAAAGATCATTAATAATCTAGAGGAGTATCACCAGCCGGTAAGACAACCATTTAAGCTTGCAGACTTCATGCCTAAAATTCATTCTTTGAATCGAATGAAGAAGATAATGGTGAGTCTTGTCCGGTAGAGACATGCCGAATCATCTACGTGATGTAAGATATTCTTCAACATCAGTTACTCCAAGACGACAAGGGTAGTCAGACAAACTTGACCAACCCGTCAAAATTTCTATCAGGAAAGCAAGAAGAGCCTGAGGAGCTAGTGTCTGAATTTTGTTTAATGACCCAACAAGACAATAACAGTTTAGATGAAGATCTATGTTTTCCCGACGGAGAAAAGTCACACTCATCGATATCATCACATATAAAATGTATGATTTTGAAAAATGAGTCTAACCCTTTTGGCCAATCTTCTAGAATAAGAGTGAAATTTGAAGAAACTACCTCTTCAGAAGAATCTGAGTGAGACAAAGTTATTCAAGTTCAGTTGAGAAGTGGTAAAGTCTTACCACATTCATCAAAGAAGGAAAATGCAAATAAAGACAAAGGCAAACAAATTGAAGTCAACGAGGATATTATTCCTAAAAATTCTAGAGCGAAGCCTAAATCAAGCGAAGATAGATTATAATATTCTATACATCGAGAAAGATCCCTGCATCGTGTGTATACGAGGCTCTCTTGATATCAAAAGACCTCCGAGAAACTTTGATACAGGCTCTCAAAGATCCGGAGAGTTATGAAGCTTACTTTGCTGAAAAATGCATGACTGAAGCATTGCAAACTTAAGATCTCCTAGTAATCACATTTTCTGAAGAGGATCTTATGTTAGGAATGACAAATCACAACCATCCTCTATATGTCACTATAGAGAGTGATGGCATCTCGATTAGCCGAATATTGATTGATCAGATTCTTCTATCAATCTCATGAGTCTAAAGGTATTAAGAGGATTATCACTCGATATCCAACATCTTGGGAGAGATAAATTAATGGTTCATGGATTCAATGAAAAAGGGCAAAAAAACTCTGGGTTCTTTTATTCTCTCGTTCAAGGATTTATATATAGAAGCTAAGTTTCATGTAATCGATTCTGATACATTTAAAGCTCTCTTGGGCTGGACGTGGTTGCATGAGTATGGCATGGTCCCATCAACTATGCATCAATATATGAAGTATCTGAAAGATGGAAAAGAATTCAGAATTCCCGATAACATACAACCATTCTCCGTCAATGAAGCAAAGATCTATGAAGATGCAAAGTACTTCATCCTCAAATAGCCTAAGCCAATAGAGCCTCTTGAAGCGGTAGCATCCACTTCAGGAACTAAAGAGCAATTTCACAAAATGAAAGATAAGAAGCAAGGAGGAAGAAAGAAAGCAATGCCGACTCTCCCTAAAGCACTTGATTCTACCTAAGTTAGAAAATCGTTCCTCATTTGGGAGTGACAAAGAAGAAGATATTCTATCAAACCTAAGGGAACTTATAAGCTTTCAAGAAAAGTATGAAATAAGTGATTACGATTGGACTATGATTTTGAATCTACTTATAAATAGAGTTCGAATGGATGCATCAAGGAGGATAGCTCACTTGGCGAGTCGATGACTCACTCAAAATTATACCCATCCCTTGTGCTTCAAAGAAATCACTCCACTAGAAGTTCATGATATTGAAGAATTGGTAACATTCTATGTGCCACCGTTGAGTGAGAGTGGCAGAACAAGAACTCTATTTTACAAATCTAAAGAGTCTCAGCCTTACAGTTTTGAACAACCTACTCAACATAAAAATTCCAATGAGATAGTGCCAACAAGAATACCAATATACTATCCATAGAAGTTGCGAAGAATGATACATAAGCTTAGAGTTCATATTGAAACTACTAAACATAGGACTCAAATCTTTAACAAGATGTGGAACCAAAGAAATCCTCAAGCATTGCGAAAAAGTGAAGTTTATCACTAAAGGTCTGGGGTTCATCCACAAATCTCATCAGGATAGAGCCTGTTATAATATAATAGAAGCTGAGATCGAGACTCATAGTATTGAAGAAGGTGATTCTCATAAAATTCTTCCTAAAAATGATGAAGAAGTAGAAGCCAAGTCCGCACCTGAAGAACTTGAAGATGGTGGAAAAATAGCTACTATGGATGAACTTAAAAAAGTTAACTTAGGAGCTGAGGATGATCCCCATCCAACTTTCGTTAGTGCCTTTCTACCTGACGAGAAAGTTTAAGAGCTAAAAATGCTACTTTATGAATTCAGGGACTACTTTGTCTAGACATATTCTGAAATGCCAGGCTTATCCCCTGATATAGTAGTTCATAAACTAGCTATTAAACTAGATGCAATGCCTATTAAGCAAGCTCCTAGGAGAATGAGATTGGAGATTGAAGAACATGTGATTGCAGAAAATAAGAAGCTAATCGAAGAAGGCTTCATCCGGGAGGAGAAGTATGTGATTGGATAGTCAACTTTGTCCAAGTTAGAAAGAAGAACAGTCAAATCCATCTCTACATTGACTTCTGAGACCTAAGTAAAGTGTGCCCAAAAGATGACTTTCTGCTTCCAATATCAGAACTATTGGTGGACAACACTTCTAACTATAACATGTTCTCATTCATGGACAGATCATGATACAACCAAATCAAAATGACTGAAGATGAAAAAATATACATCACGTTGAGAACTTTTATTGGCATCTATTACACAATTGCCCTTTGGCTTGAAAAATCTTTGGAGCTACATACCAAAGAGCCATGACACATATTTTTGATGAGTTGATTCATCAAAGGTGGAATGTTATGTCGGATTTGGTGGTGAAAAACTTCATTTGAAGACTTGAGAATTGTACTAGAGAATCAAAAATATGATCTCAAGATGAATCCTCTAAAATGTGCATTGGGGTATCCTTTGGAAAATTTTTTGGGGTACATTATGCGTCAGAGGTATTGAAATTGATCCTAAAATCAAGGCAATTATAGAGATGCCTCCATGAAGAGTTTGACTCATTCTTTACAAGGATAACTCACATTCATCCATCAATTTATATCAAACTTATCGGGGTCGATCATTTGCAAGGTTAATGAAGAAGGATGCTCCATTCAAATGGGACAAGGAGTGCTAAGCCTTTAAAAGCTACATGTTAAATCCACCAATCCTACGATTCTTTAGAAGCCTCTCATTCTATACAACGCATTAGAAGAGTGTCCTGGAGCATTATTGGCATCACAATGAAGAAGAAGATAAAGAGAATGCTCTTTATTATATCAGTCGGAGGCTGATTGGGAAATGAGATACTCTCCGATAGAGAAGCATTGTTTAGCATTGATCTTTATAGTCCAAAAGCTTCATCATTATATGTTATCTCACAAGATTACACTCATCTCAAGGATCGATCCACTGAAGTACTTGATGACAGACATTGGATTAAACGGTAAGATGGGTAGTATTATTTTATAATTTGATATCACATACATTCCGTGAAAGTGAAGGGACAAGTCTTAGCGATTTTCTAGCACACATCCCTGGACTCTTCTCTTAATGATAATTTACCAGATGAGCAAATTATGCTCATTCATGAAAGAAAAAATCACAAATTTAGGAAATGTACTTTGATGGAGCTTCATCGATCAAACAAGTTCAACATCTAAATTTTCCAAGAGTAAGAGCAGGAATCAGGATCATCTTCATAACACCAGAAGGAGGGATAATGAGACAATCATATGGATTGACCGAATCGAGAACTAATAATGAAGCTGAATATGAAGCATTAGTGGCAGGTCTGGAAGAAGCTATTTTCATAGGCATTCAAAACCTACACATTTTTGATGATTCTCAGCTTATTATAAATCAAGTACTTGGCATCTATAGAATCAACAAGCTTGAGTTAGCTTTCTATCACAAGCGAGTTCTCAAGCTTATGAAGTAGATACCAAATATCACACTAACTTGAGTCTCCCGATCCGAGAACAGTAAAGTCGATTGCTTGGCAAAATTAGCTAAGGAAATGGAAAGTATGAATGGTGATTATGTCATGATTGGAATATTTACTCGATGAGTTCTAGAGTCGATAAAGTATCAATCCCCACAGGTAGAGGGGTTACCAAATTTGACCCAACAGGATGTGACTCAAGTTGCTCCTCATACTCCCCAAAATCAACAAGAATTTGTACCAAGAAGAGCTAAGAATGACATTGCCTCAGAAAAGTAGTGTAAAGCCTTTGTTGTAGAAGAGTCACGTGATTGGAGGCAACCCTTCATCAACTACTTTAAAGAAGATAAATTACCAAGTAATAAATCACTAGCAGCTCAAATCGAAAAAGAATGCTACGCTATGCTTTCTTCAACAACACTTTATATCATAGATCCTTTGAACAAATGTGGCTACGATGCCTAAATGTAGATGAAGCTAGCAAAGTGATGGTTGAAGTTCATGAAGGACTTTGTGGTGCACATCAGTCAGGTCCTAAGATGACAATAAAGATCAAAAGGATGAGTTATTGATGGCCATCTATGGTGAGAGACTGTATTAATCATGCTAAGAAGTGTCATGAGTGTCAAGTACATGGGGATCTCATCCATCAACCTCCAAATCCATTACACCCAACAATAGCATCCTGGCCATTCGAATGTTGGGGTACAGATGTAATTGGACCAATCGATCCACCATCGTCAGCTGGACATCACTTCATCCTAGCAGCGACTGATTATTTCTCTAAGTGGGCTGAGGCTACTCCATTTAAAGAAGTCACTACTGATCGAGTGATTAACTTCTTCATGTATAATGTAGTCTATAGATTTGGAATGCCACACCGAATAATTTTTGATAATGACACAGCTTTCAAAAGTGCAAAGATTTATAGGTTCGTCGATCGACATAAAATTGATTGGTGATATTCTTCAATATACACTCCAAGAGCAAATGGTTTGGCAGAGGTCTTCAATAAGACATTAGTCAAACCGCTCAAGAAGATTCTCACCAAAAATAAGAGAGAATGACATACCAAGCTAGTAGAGACTCTATGGGTGTATCGAACTACCTACAAGATGCCAACTAAAGCCACTCCCTATTCATTGGTATTTGGAACTGAAGCAGTTCTTCCACTTGAAGTTGAGTTGCCTTCACTTGTAGTCATCTAGTATAATCTAACTGAAGATCAAAATGCTCATTTGAGAATGGAGGAGCTCGACGTGCTTGATGAAGTTAGATTGCAAGCTCATCAAAATCTAGAAGTCTATAGAGCAAAGATGTCAAGGGCTTTTGACCATACGGTGCGGCCCCGAACATTCCAAAAATTAGAATTGGTCCTGGTGCTGAGAAGACCAATTATTCCTAACCGAAAATTTGGTGTCAAATTTGAGCCTAATTGGGAAGGCTCTTTTGTCATTGAAAAAGTGTATCAAGGAAGGGCATACTAACTCACTAACCTAAAGGGTGAAAGACCAATACCACCAATTAATGTTCGATACTTGAAAAAGTACTATACTTGACAAACCATTCTCAAGGAATAATAGAAATATCCCCACAAGATAGGAGACATTTTTTTAGTATATCTATTTAGGTTACAGCATGCTTCATGTCGAGATCCCTAAATAAACACACTCTAGATGTAAAACTTTTTCGTGAAAATTTCTCTATTACACAGAGAGAATTTTAGATTTTTATATACAAATGAAATCAATGTTGTATGTTAAAATCTCTTTTAGAGTACATCAATTCAAATACGATGTATTTGTATAATTTCATCTTGAAAAATTCTCCTAAATGTACTTTAAATTCCCCTTGCAAGACATGGGGCATTTTTTATTTTATATTAAGTCTATTTGAGTTGACATCATGCTATAAGACGAGATCCTCAAATATATTCTTATTCGAGTTGACATCGAGCTTTACATCGAAATCCCTGGATATATCCATAATTGTTACTATTAAGTTGCAGAGTCTTGCAGGAACAAAAAGAACCTATTTCTACACATGAAAGAACAACCCTAAATGTCAAAAAAATTATCTCCCATATTTGCCAAATTCTAGAGATCAAGTCAGAAGAACTCCTAATTTCGGAAGCTTTAATCAACTGAGTTGGAGAAGCATTAACCTCTACATCCTAAAGTCTAGGACACGGATGGGTTCTAAAGGTTGGACTCAACAAGCCCACAAATGGCCAAGTTGCTGATGCTCTCCTCACTCAACAAGCCACGAGAAAAGGCCACTGAAAGAGAGCTTGTCACGTGATGACAAAACCACTAACCCACTACAGCTTAAGTCGAAGACTCAAGTAGGTTCTAAAGGTCAAACTCAACAAGCTCACAAATGGCTGAGTTACTGATGCTCTCCTCACTCAACAAGTCACAAAAGGCTAGTGAAAGAGCCCTCGCTCATCAGTTCAATGACGATAGCTATTCAATCTCAAACCAGATCCAGCTTAGTTATTACAAGCAACTAGGATCCAGGAGATCTCTCTACTTGATCGATAGATCAAAGCAATCAGAGGAAGTGCTCAATTCAGGGTTACCTCAAATCAATCTTCATGTTACCTGCAAGGTGATATTTTAATCTATTTTCAAATGATCTGATCAAGCTCATAGCATAGATCAAAGCTTACCTCCTCATCAAGTCCGTTAGCAGAAAACACAGGACCGAGGAAGAAATTTCATAGTTCATACAAAGCCGATGGCCAAACTAAAGAATTTCATGATTATTAGTCTGTTAAAGCATACATTGCTAAACTAATAACTTAACATTGACCCTATATAAGCCGGAAGGCTGGGTCATCTGTATGCACCCTTCAACGAATCTGTCAAAGCAGCAAGCACAAGATTCATGGAGTGCTTACACTTCCTAACAAGTTAATGTTAATAAATTAGATCAATCCTTCATCAAGTCCATCAAGCTCAAAGCTAGGATAGAAAGAATTTCAAATCCGTTCAAGCACGGATAACCCGATTCCCTAGCGGAGTCCTTCGTCAAAACAAGTAGACTAATTCCTCCATAAAATCCAACCAAGCATGAAGCTAGGGTCGGAGGAGACTCAAATTTGTAAGAACATAAAAGAAAGAGATCTCCAGCAAAGCCATTAAAGTAGATAGTAGATGGTGTAAGAGCTCTTATTAATCTGACAAGTCGATTCTGACAAAACGATCAAGCCCGTCATTTAGTATGTCTTGAATAAGGTAGTATACTAATGACAAATCCTGTCAAAGCTCTATAAGCTATTGCAATCGAATCTAAAATAATCCAAGCTCTGGAAGCCCCAAATGGTCAATCTATTTTCAACAAACGTGACTCACTCCATGCACGAATCACATTTGTTGGGGGACATTTGTTGACCTCCACATATGTGTCAGAAATCAAGATCAACCCACAAATCAAATTTGACGGACTTCGGAAGCGACATTGCACAAATCAGGGTTCAAAATGCACTGCACATCATCAAAAATGGTCAAAATGACCTCTGATCGATAAACAGACTTTGTTTTATATTAGAATGTCAAAATTGATCAAAATATAAATATTACAAAATTTAACGATAAATCAATTAAGCCCTTAAGGTGTCAAGGCGTCGACACACATATTAAAGTTGAGAAGCTACGACGATATTCGAATGACTCCCGTTCATGAAATTGATTATGTTGTTAGCTTTGAAACATCGAAATCTATCAAATGAGAGGCATTTCATTGATGAGTCTGCAAATGTCGAATAATTTGAAGTGACAGTGCGCAAATCGAGGCTAAAATGCACTAGACATCACCAAAATCAACTAAAATGATCTTCGATCGATGAACAGACTTCACCATCATGTTCATAACATCAAAATTGGTCAGGATATAAATATTACACAACTTGATAATCAACCGATCAAGTGCTTGAGTCATCAATGCCCCTGCACGCATATCAAGGTCAGGAGGCACCAACAAGGATCAAATGATCTCTGTTCATGAAATTGATTATGCCATTGGCTTCGAAACATCAAAATTTATCAAATGAGATCGTTCACACTCGATTCGGATGAGTGCATGAATCAATGATTGAGATCGCTTGGTGAAATTAACTCAATTGGCGACTTGAATCAAATGGCCCGATCTAAAGCGGACAATGTCATTGTGTTGAATAATGGAGTTATATATATATATATATATATATATATATATATATATATATATATATATATATATATATATATATATATATATATATATATATATATCTATATGCATTTACCAATGTAAAATCCATATTTAAAATATTTAATAAATTCAAATTTATTAAAAAATTGCTAAATTACTCGTGCTCAATCATTTCCACTATTTTCAATTTATCTAATTCACAAAAAATACTGAAAAAATCACTCCCCCCATTTTTTTTCCATTTATGGCAACTTTGCACCGCTGCCTCTTCGACCCAGAGACTTGACCCCGGCCGGCGGACCCGGCTTGCTAGCCCTTCAAACAACCATGCCCGTTCTTCCACCAACCTGGGCCGCGTCCTTCCTTCTAGGCCTCTTCCTCCGACCACAAATCGCAACCACCGGCCCATTGTTACGGCCCGTTTTATATAATCCGCCCATAAATCGGCGTTCGGCATAATCCGACCCACAAACCGGCCCATTGCTCAATCCTTCTGAAGCAATATCCAAAATTTGCCATTTTGGTGCCAATCGAGGAAGAACATCATCGCAGTGAATTCTTCTTCGATTTCGTCGCACCTTTAGCATCCCATTTCCATTCGTCGCCTGGGAAGAACATCATTAGCAGATGAATTCTTCTTTCGATTTCGGACATCGCATCCCTCACTTTAGTCGTTCCGTTTTCGCTCCGCCGCAAACCGGAGAAGAACATCGTCAACAGGCAAATTCTTCTTTTAGTTTTCAGTATCGCACTCCTTGCCTTACATTTCCAATTACCTACCTAAACTCGTTTCTTCACCTTTCCTTACAGTGCACGCCAAAATGTATTAGAACATGTGGGATTTATAAATGTGAATGTATATATATGCTTGTATTTTTTTCTACAGATTTGAAGACCTCATTGTGCTCAACAGGGCGCGACGAGATGAAAAATAGGCTATGGTGTCTCAAGACACCACTCACTTACTCTGAGTCCGAAAAACCACCACTTGTTAGATGTCTCTCCCAGACAATCTTCGCAAAATTTAGTTTAATTTAGAAAAAAAGGGAGAGGAATATATATTATTGTATGTGTTCTTTTAGGTTTAAAGACCTCGTCGTGCTTAACAGGGTGCAACGAGATGAAAACCCATGGTATCATTAAGAAAACACTACGCTCAACAGCATACGAGTAGCAAAATACCTGATGTAGCCTGGGATGATGGGAAGTCTTTGAAATTGTGTCAAACTTTTTAACTAAAAAAAGAGAGAGGGGGAAAGTAGAATGACATATGGTAAGTATAAAAATAAAATAAAATAAAAGAAAGATGAAAATCACTTACAAAATTTATTGAAGTAGGATTGAAAGCCCACTAAAGTTCCTAACCACTCCCTGTCAAATATCCTAGCTCTAACCTTTCAAGTAAATGAAATAGAATAGGCAACTCCCCTTAGCCTTATTTATAGAAATTGGAAGAAGTATAAAGAGGGGAAATCAAATTTGAATAAAAGAGGGGGAAATCAAATTTGAATAAAAGAGGGGGAAATCAAATTTGAATAAAAGAGGGAGAAATCAAATTTGAGTAAAAGAGGAGGAAATCAAATTTGAATAAAAGAGGGGGAAATCAAATTTGAATAAAAGAGGGGGAAATCAAATTTGAATAAAAGAGGGAAATCAAATTTAAGTAAAAGAGGAGGAAATCAAATTTTAATAAAAGAGGGGGAAATCAAATTTGAATAAAAGAGAAAAATCAAATTTGAATAAAAGAGTAAATCAAACTTGAGTAAAAGAGGGGGAAATCAAATTTGAATAAAAGAGGGAAATCAAATTTGAATAAAAGAGGGAAATCAAATTTGAATAAAAGTAAAGGAAATCAAATTTGAGTAAAAGAGGGGAAAAAATGAGAATTACTTTGAGGAGTAAATTTTCTTCTTAAAATGACAAATTAAATTATCCTTTGAACCTATCTTCAAAATGCCTTTTTTTGCCAGGATCTCCTTCAAGCAGATAGAAGAAGCGATCTAAATCAAATTCCATAAAAAATGTAGCTTTCAAAATTAAAGAAATTTTATTCTAATTATAATTTTTAGAATCAATGAAATCACTAATTAGGTGAAATTATCTGAGCTATAAATACTTGTATGTGCTCGGACATAGAGATTTTAAGTGCAAATTTTAATGTCTAAAAAAGCTGCGCAAGCTAAATTGGAATATATTAAATATTAATCTGAGAAATCTAATAAAATATTATATCAATTTATAATGCCTTCTTCACCACCAGATCTGTAACCCTTTGTACAAACAGACATAAGACGATACTATATCCAATTTTATAAAAATCATAGGGCTTCTTTTAATCAAAAATTAAAAAATTTTATTCTAATTATGATTTCAAAATCAATGACATCACTAATTTGGTGAAATTATCTAAGCTATAAATACCATATGTGCTCGGACATAAAGATTTCAAGTGCAAATTTTAATGCCTGAAAAGGCTGCGCAGGCTAAATTGGAATATATTAAATATTAATCTGAGAAATCTAATAAAATATTAGATCAATTTACAACGCATTCTTCGCTATCAAATCTGCAACCCTTTGTACATGCAGACAAAAGGAGATACTAAATAAAAAACTATAAAAATAATAGGGCTTCTTTCAATAAAAAAAATTAAGGAATTTCATTCTAATTATGATTTTAAAATCAACAAAATCATTAATTAGGTGAAATTATCTAAGCTATAAATACCTTCATGTGCTCGGACATAGATATTTCAAGTGTAAATTTTAATGTTTGAAAAGGCTGCGTAGGCTAAATTAGAATATATTAAATATTAATCTGAGAAATTTAATAAAATATTAGATCAATTTACAATGCCTTCTTCGCCACCGAATCTGCAACCCTTTGTATAAGTAGACAGAACGTGATATTAAATCAAAATCTATAAAAATAATAGGGCTTATTTCAATAAAAAAATTAATTAATTTTATTCTAATCATGATTTTAAAATCAATGATTTCATTAATTAGGTGAAATTAGCTAAGCTATAAATACCTACATGTACTCGGACATAGGGATTTTAAGTGTAAATTTTAATATCTGAAAAGGCTGCGCAGGCTATATTGGAATAAAAAAAATTGAAAAATCTGAAATTAATATTATAATTCAAACACAAAATTATCGAAAATCACTATATACCCGCATGGGCCCTCACATTATGCTAAATGCTTGAATTCAGGTATTTAAGGATCTGCGGGTTGTTTCCCAGTTTAGCTTAGGACTGAGTCCGGGTTAACAAAACCTAAAAACCTATAAAAAGAATTTCAAATCAGTAAAATATTAGAAATTGATTTTGTCAAGTGATAGTAGATCTAATCCTCTGTTAGCATCTAAATAGAGTCGACAGGATCTGAAGCTCTTAAACATATTCTAATCAATCAATTTTCAAATATCAATCAGAAACTGCTTAAATGAAACTCTATTATTAAAAACTTAAACCAAACTCAATCTATCCACCTTCCGCAATATTTTGTCGGGGGTGACAAATTAAGAAAACTCTAGCTCACAAAGGAGTCAATGTCAAATCAAGTGTTATGCTATGTTCACCCTCAATCAACCTCATCTTGCGTGTCCCCGCGTGGTTTGGTCACACAGGAAAGCATTACGGAATCCCACATGTGGGTTATAATTCCACCTCTTATGCTGAGCTCAGGTATACTTGATACATTATAAAGACATCTCCTTAGACAAACATCACCCCAAGTCTACAAGGATTTCTTGGACAACGTAACTCATGTGTTGCTGATGAGGATACTTTTATTAGGTTGGGTCGACTACCTCCTCTTACTAAGTAGACTAGAGACCACGATGGCCCGGGATGACGGAACCATGGGATCTAGATCGGGCACGCCATCATTCCCCCAACCACCCGGTTTAAGCTGAAATGATGAATTTCATAATTTAAATTATAAAACTCCATATCTTTCTTATATATTTTATGCACTTAGCGATCAATTCTGGGGCTTGCTTTATAGGAAACTAGAACGATCTAAAGTCATCATCAAACGAGGATGAAATCTCTAGTGTCTGTCATCTTATTCCATCGCAAAATTAAATTCACTTTTATTCGAAGTGGCGGTGGTGAATTTCAATTTCAGTCGCATCGATTACGATTGTGCAATCTTTGTGCCACCGACTGTCGGTATGTCGATTCTTGCTTTACTTAAAAGGCTTTGTTGCGATTGAAGGAATTTGAAGGAACCACTTTGATTTTTTCTCATTTTTGTTAATTTTATTTTCATTCAAACCTTCCAAACTCAATGCAAATTATTATTTTTAAATGTGGAAAGCATTGGATTATGTTATGTTTTTCTTATTCATCCAACTCATGGCTCTCTCTCTCTTTCTCTTCTCATTTCTACTAAGATTGAGAAACTATTCTTAGGTTATAAGTAATTAATTGATTTTTTTTCCTGTGTTTAAGGAGTTTTGAACTATTGTTAGGCATTTAGGTTCTAACTTGCTTGGTCAAGTTATTTTGGTTGAAATGGTTGAAATTTCTTTATAATTTATGGCTGCTTATAAGCTTATGTGTTAGTGTTGTAAGGTAAAAGCTAACTAAAACTCTTGATTTATTATTTATTATTCATATTGATTGAATTTCTAAAAGCATTTGATAGAAATGGTCACATACCATCTTCATTAATGTTAATTTTATTTTTTGATATTCTAAAATATTTATTTGTCCAAATGATTGTTGATTGAATCTATCTCTTTTAATCACTATGCCTAGTCTTATGTAGATTATCTCCTATTTTATAAATGTGAATATGATAGATGATGTAAATTATCCTTTTTTTTGTTATTCATTGATATAAAATTGAAGCTTTTCAAAATGAGATCTTTTTTATTTTATTCCTCTTGAGCAATTGAGTTAGTGAGTTGGGTATTTACTTGTGATTTATGAATATGAGAATATCTAATAATTTAGCTATTACACATATGTGAGTTACCATTATTACAATAATTTGCATTATATAAGAGATAAAATTTATAAGCAATTCATTTTAGGTATTTTATTTTTGTTAGAAAAATTCATTAATTTTGAGTTCTAAAGTTTATGAAAATGTTCTTTAAAAGATGGCCTACATTATTTTGAAGGAATAATCTATCTAAACTTAAAGGCATATTAATTGGTAATTAGGAGTCCCTTTTCTCTTTTGGCATGGCTTGGTTACATAATAATATAATAATGTGCTTATTAGTTTTTTAATAAATTTGAAAGATTTACATGCTTACCATATAATTCTTATATATTTTCATGTTTCATTTTTAAGATTTAAATGTACTTGACAAACATGTGATTCTATGAGAAATTAACTTAGCACATCTTAATTGTTAGATTTATGAGCTCTTGTAAATAGCAAAACCATTCTTGATAAACGGTTACTCAAAACCATTTTGTGATTTTTTTTTACTTCAAAAAGAAGCAATACTTCTTATTGCATAATCTTAATTCATTGATATATCATTGTTTGCTTATTCTGTACTTGTACTATAGATAATATTAACCAACTTTAACTTTTATGTTAGATCTTCTTTACTGAGGGTGATTTCTGAGAAATGGAGCATTTAAAATATTTTAAACAAAAGTCGATGGTGATTAGCCTTCTTGACAATCAATACTGTAGTTTTAAAATGACCGAATGTGTGCCTTTGTTTTTTAAAATTTTTCATTTTATTTTCTATTTTGTTTTAAAAGGCTCATAGTGTGCCTTTGTTTTAGAAATAGTTTATACTATATTTTGGTTTTAAAAAATGGTTAAATGTGTTCCTTTGTTTTTTTTTTAAGTTTGGGCATTTTATTTTATTTATTTTAAAAGACTAATAATGTGCTTTTATTTTTAGAAATATTTTACTTATATACAATAATACATTTTTCCTCATTTTTTAGGGTTTAGTAAATGAATCATTTTTTTAAGATGAAACAACGAATAGAGTTAGATATTGATCTTCCAGCTGATCCTGGTCTTTGACCTTCAATTTAGAGTTATGATGTTAATGATAGGAAACAAGTGCGAAGAGCATATTTGGTGAAAGGACCTCATTTTCTAATGCTCATGATCTATTTCAGGCTTTTGAACGGACCGCCAAGTCAGACATGGCTTGGGGAAGAGTTTATTGCAGCATGATATATCAAGTTTGGAGGACACGAATGCAAAGACACATGGGCACCAACATGGGACACCAAAGGTCATTCGCTAGTATTTTGGAGGCGTTCACTAATGCATCTACCTTTGGGGGCAATGGGAACTCCACCAGCTTAGGTCTCTACTCCCTTTCTGGACTCCCCTCCTGATGGCTAAGGTGAA
The DNA here is from genome assembly GCA_021442155.1 of Cymbidium sinense. Taxonomy (NCBI): domain Eukaryota; kingdom Viridiplantae; phylum Streptophyta; class Magnoliopsida; order Asparagales; family Orchidaceae; genus Cymbidium; species Cymbidium sinense. The sequence continues at coordinate 89,580,121 of CM038224.1, forward strand.
TGTAGATGGTACTCTCTCCCTCTCTCCTCTGGCATTGGAGTTGTGGATGGTGCGGTGACTTCATCAAGGCTGGTATCCAATCTCTCCATTGGGACGCTTTGCTTTCATAGAGATGCCATGCTTGCCATTGGTAGCTTATAGACCCTTGGATGTATGAGTACAAGGGCATCATATTGGAGGGGACAACATTAGTGTTGTCAATTTCATAGAAAGACCATGCAGACTTTCTGGTCTTCTCTTCCTCAGCAGGCTCCAGACTTGGGTTTTCTCCTAGCCTTCCACCAAGTCCTGTTCTCACACATTTCACGGGACTTCAACCGGGTGGCGGACTACTGTGCTCGCTTGGCCACAGAAGCAGACTTTACTTGGCTTTCTTTAGATGTTACCACTTTACCTTCTGTTTTTGTTTCATTATTTGAGGATGATAAGAAGCATGTTGCTTCTATCTAGCTCTTTGTTTTAGGCTCCCTAGCCTTTGCTAGTTTTTGTACTACTTTTTATTATTAAATGCAATATGCAATTTTCGGAAAGGACCTCATTAGCCTAAAAATTTTAATTTTTCTCAAACAATGATAGGAAATATTGCAAGGAGATTTAACCCTAAATGGTTTGAAGAATATCCAAATTAGTTAGAGTATATTGTTCAAAAAGATGTTACATTTTATCTTTATTGTTATCTTTTCAAGCCACAAGAGCAAACTAGCACAAGCAAAGGTGGTGGAGACTCATTCATTGTTGAAGAGTTTAGAAATTAGAAGAGAAAAGATAAGCTTCTAGCTCATATCGGAGATCATAATAGTATTCATAATAAGGCAAGGCAGAAATGCGAAGATTTAATGAAACCTCGTGAACAAAATCTTCATGTTATGTTTTTAAGTAAGGAGGAGAAAAATAAAAAAAGATGATCATATCATATTGACTGTAGCTGTTGATTGCATTTGATTCCTTCTACAATAAGGTCTATCATTTTGGGGTCATGATGAGCCTTCTGAATCAACTAACCAAGGGAATTAATTAGAGTTATTTCATTTTCTAGCTAATCATAATGAAGAAATAAAGAAAGTTACATTTGAAATTGCAAATGCAGAGTTGAAGTTAATTTCACTGAAGGTTCAAAAGAATTTGTTCTACAGCTATAGCTGAGACCTTACATTCTATCATAACTGATATTGGTGATTCATATTTTTCTATAATTATAGATGAGTCTCGTGACGTGTCAACCAAAGAGCAATTAGCTATTGCATCGAGATATGTTGACAAAAAAGGACAAGTTATTAAGAGATTTATTGGGATTAAACATATTTTTTCTATAATTGCAGTAGCATTGAAAGAAGCCCTTCAAGCTATTTTTGCCAAACATTCATTAAGTTTACATAAAATATGTGGACAGGGCTATGATGGAGCATCAAATATACTTGGAGAGTTCAATGGATTGAAGGCACTCTCAAGCATTTTATGTTCATTTTTTTGCTTATCAATTTTAGTTATGTTTAATAGTTGTAGCAAAAAATCATTGGCAAGTTAAATATTTATTTGAAATTACTACAATAATTATAAATACTATTGGAGCATTTTGTAAGAGAAATGATATTCTCAAAAATATTCAGCATGAAAAATTTCTCTCACATCTTCAAAGTGGGGAGTTAATTAGTGGTCGTGGTTTGAATCAAGAGATTGAATTATAACGACCTGGTGACACCCGTTGGAGTTCACATTTATACATTAATTAGCCTCATGAAAATGTATACTTCTGTAATTAAAGTTCTTGAGATTGTTAAGGAAGATGAGGTACATGATCAACAATCAGTTGAAGCAGCTATGTTAATAGATGCAATAGAATCTTTTGATTTTATTTTTCAATGCATTTAATAATTAATATTTTAGAGCCTACAAATGAATTAGCACAATCATTACAAAAAAAAAAGATCAAGACATTGAGAATGTGATGAGATTGGTGCAAATATCATAGCAACAATTACAAATGATGAGAGATAATGGATGGAGTTTTTTATTAAAAGAAGTGCCACATTTTTGTGGTGTTTTTGATATTATTGTATCAAATATGAATGATGTGATAAATTTGAATGATGATCTATAAGAAGAGTTGAAGAAATCATAAACTTTCATTATTATCAAGTTGAGTTATTTTACACAATAATTGATATGCAACTTCAAGTGCTTAATAATCATTTCTTTGAAGCTAGTACATAATTACTTCTTTGTGTGATATGCTTAAATCCAAGTGACTCTTTCTCTGCATTTGATAAGAGAAAATTAATTCTTTTGGCAAAGTTATATCCAAGTAATTTCTCTATAATAGATCTTGTGGCTCTTGAGTATCAGTTGTCTACTTACATTATTGATATGCATACCAGTGGTGAATTTTCTTCTTTAAATGGGATTATTGATCTTGCAAAAATATTGGTTAAGATGAAGAAGAATGGTGTGTACCCATTGGTCTACAAATTTATTATTTTAACATTAACTTTACCAGTTGATACCGCTATAGTGGAAAGAGCATTTTCTGCAATGAGGATTATTAAGCATTAACAACATAGCAGAATAGGGGATGATTGGCTTAATGATTGTCTAGTGCCTTATATTGAAAAAGATGTGTTTGATTTGATTCCTAATGATATTATTATGCAACATTATCAAAAAAAATACAAAATAGATGACAAAGCTTGTAATTAATATTTAATGCATTAATCATATTAGAATGAAAGATTTTGATTTGAATTTTATATTATCTTTTTTTAAATATTTTAATATTATTTTATTTATATGATAAGTCTGCCCACCCTGAAAAAAAGTGTTGATTCCGCCCCTATATATACACACACACACACACATAGTAGTTATAGTTAAAAATAATGATAGATTAAGACTCACGACTTTCTTAGATTAAATAGAATAGATTTTGAGGAATATTATTCCTCTATAGCTAGATAAGAAGTTATTAGGCTATCATTGGCTATTATTTAATATAAGGGCTTCAAATTATACCAAATTAAAATAAGAGTATTTTCTTGAAAGATATAATTGATGCAGTCATAATAAAACTAATAGGGTTTAAGAATGATGATAATCTTGATATTTGTATAAATTAAAAATGCACTTTATGATATAAAATAAGCACCTAGGGTATGATACGATGGTTTAAGTTATTTCTTATTAGGAATGAGTTTTACTAAATATAGTTAAACACAATCGCACTTATTAGATAAATTAATGATGATATGAATATTACTCAAATATATGATGTTGATATCTTATTTTGATCTACAAAAGAACCCTTATAACATATGATTGTACAAACCATGAGAATTTCATAATGAGTTTGAGGGGTAAAGTCATCTTCTTTCACATGATTTAGGTCAAGCAAAAGGAAGAGATGGCATTTACATGTCTTAAACCAAATATATTTATAAAATTATTACAAAGCTTGATATAAAGGGATTCAAAATTATAAAAACTCCCACAACCACAATAACTAAGTATAATAAATTTTAGAATGAAAATTCAAATACTCCAAGAATTTTGGAGGAATGATTGGTTCTCTTTTATACCTTTTGACCAATTAGCCCAATATCATTTGTTATTTGTTTATGTGCTACTAAAGAATCTCATTTGAATATTATGATGAAAATATTTAGACACCTTTAGAAAAATTAAATCTAGGTCTATACCATTCTACAAATGTTTTTCATATGATAATGTTAGTTTTTTATGTCAACTCTATATGTTGCAAGTTTGACTTGAAAAAGTGATACTTTTAATTCTTAAAACCATCACTTGTGTTTTAGTGTATATAATGTATAATTATATTACTTTATTCATGATAGATGGTAAGTATATCATTACAAGTAGCTATATAGCATAAGTACCATGTCTAAAAAATATTTGAAGATTATGAGCTTAAGCTAGATTATATATCTATTCGATGAAGTAAATAACAATAGTGCTTTGAATTTTTCCAAAAAAAATCTATCCAATACTATCAGATGAAGCACAAAATGATTCCAAATTGCTTCATATTAAATTATATTAATTATGGTAATATTGATCATTACTTGCATATATCTTTACAAAATTACTTGCTGAAGATCATTTATATTATCTTATGAGTCATCTTGAAATGTTAGATTCCTCTCTTTCTATATATATCATTTATATTCTCTTATGAGTCATCTTGAAATGTTAGATTCCTCTCTCTATATATATATATGATTCTAAATCATTTGAATACTTCTTTTTTGTATCATATTTTAATTTTAATGCTTAGGCTAATCAATTTTAACAATTATTATTGTAATAATAATAATCAACAACTTGTGTTCATTATTTGGTGCTAATTAGTGGCTTTGTGACTTGTTGTTAAACTATTGATCAATTATTATCATTTTAAATCATTCATTTACTTGTAATTACTCCCATTTAATGCAATCAAATGACTTTGACTCCATTTAAACCTCATAAGTTAGCCATACATCCTTCCACACAAATTTAAACCTCTTTTTCTTCCACAATTATCGAGAGTTTCATTTTCATCAAACTTTTTAAACTTTTTTCTTTTTTCAATCTTCTTAAGGAAATATCTTGATCATATTGACTTTCTTTAGTATTTTTTTAACTATAAATGTTTTATGTTATTATTCTCATTATTATTTTATTCCTTTCTAAAATTTGTTTTAAAAATATTTTATTTTTTAGATTTATAGTTTCTAATTCTAAGTATTCTTGCCACACAAACCATAATGAATCTCATCTTTTAGTTCTCTATTAAAACCTTCTCCCACAACTATTGATCACATAACTATCATTATGCTAAGATATATTAATCTCAATATAGACCATGGTTGTGATTTAGTGAATCTTTTCTAATAGTTTAATGTTCGAGTCTTTTTTGTAATATGAATCTCTTTTCAAATTTAATTTATTTTGCACTTTTTATAACAATAAGGCAACCAATCCCAATGTAGATAGTAAGATTTTTTCCTCATTTTCATGACTTTCCTCTCAAGATAATTGCATTAGATCTTATTAGCTTTTCAAGGTTTTCTATGAAGGTGGCACCATAGGGATTCAAATATATTATGTAAATTCCTTCATTCACCATATGCCTTTTGTTTATCACATCACTAGAATTAATTCTTTATCACATTATAGATACTATATTTAGTATATTTCATGACACTCAATCCTCAAGAGAGTTAAAGATTTACATAAACTTCAACCTTGCTCTTTCTCTTTCCACTTTTATGTCTTATCTCACAAAAAATTAATGCAATTTAAAATAATATGCATTTTTATCATAATGAAATAAATGCAATTATCATTATTGTTCTATATAAATATTTTTAATATTTTATGCAATATCTTTGAGAAAGACTAGCTCATACCTTAACCTTATTATTTATTCTTTAAGTAGGTTATCTATCATTAAAAAATAGGGATTCTAGACTCAAAGACTTAATAATATGAACTAAATTTTGATGATAAAAAACATTAATTAAAATTCTCTCTAGTGTTTTATTTAAATTTAATGTAGGAAAACATGCCTAATACACCAAGACCAAAAGATGTGCATAAAAATTCTCTAAAATTAAGATATAAATTATTATTTTCTTCATATGGAAAAGATGTTGAATTCATTTTTTTTAGATGGTTCAACTTATAGATGTCAAATGACGTGTAATTAGACAATATGACAATCATCTCCGTATATTGCCTTTTCTTGGGAGAAAAAGGAAAGATATTTACTCGTTAAATCATACATTCCTCATAATCTATAGGACGCTACAGAGTGAACAAGCAATAATTATTGCCAAAAAAAAAAAAAAAAAAATCAGTGACAGAAAAATTGATGAAATTTTAGTACACTTAATAGATAAAAGACCTATCTTTAATGCTCATGTAATAATCATGCCATTTTTCTGAAGTATAAATGTAATAATCAAGGCAAACTTAAGTTCCTACTCTCAATCCTGAGATTGTCTCAAAACTAAAAATAAAAATATGGAAATATCTGCAATTATGATATGATAACAATCATAAAATGTATGTTTGAGCAAAATTCAGTTCTTTGTAGTCATTCAAAGTGAAACAATGGAAGCACGGTACTTTTTTTGTCCACATCTACGGTTCAGTTCTTTGCAAGGATGAAAAAGAGGAAATGAATCATCAGTTAGAAACCATACTCTCTGTCTCCTTCACAAACCCATCACCCGTCCAATCTTTATCAGACTGCAGGCCCTTCTTCACAGCTTTTCGTTGGCTGATGGCCTCCTGCTGTCTTCGAACCAGTTCACTGTGGGTTGTAAAATACTGAAGAGAGACACTGATGCAAAAGAAAAGCACAGAGACAATTAAGTTCTTTCAACTCTTAACAGATTCTGAAGCATAATATAGCACAAATCATGAAGAATGGATTTAAATTGGACAAATTTTTGAGGAATACTGTACCCTCTGAAGTCTTCTATTGAAGAAAATTTGTGTTTTTTCATGAACTCCTTGAGCTCATCACAGAGCTTCTTCACAAGGCCATAGCCATGCATCATCACCCCCGTGCACACCTAAGTTGGTTTAGAAAAATATATAAGTTCAATGATTAGAAAGCACATATTCTATGGAGGGTATCATAAACGAAGTTAACAGAGCTGCAAATGGAAGGGTTTTTTTTTTTTCTTAATATTGTTGAGTTCTATAGCTAATGAAGTTCATATTGAAGACAAAATTATGGAAATTAGCATTATATAATGCATCAAATATTCAGGCTTGGTATCGTGAAAATCATGCAAATATATTCATATAGAAGCCTACTTGAACTGTATTTGCTCCAAGCAGAATAAATTCAGCAGCATCATTGCCAGTCTCTACTCCTCCAATGGCAGACAAAGAATATTCTTTATCACTAAATTCTGCTTTCATCATTTGTGCAATCTGCATTACTTTTCCGAGTGCAATGGGATGCACAGCTTTGGAAGAATAACCCCCAGGAGTTGAATACCTGAAAGAAACATATGCTTAGTAAAACGAAGGCCTTGTTTTATAATTAACGAAGCAGCAATGGGGATTCTCACAGGAAGAAGACACTAACCCCTCTACAGAAGGTTCTGGACGTAATGTATTCAGATCAATCCCCATTACGCTCATGATGGTGTTGATAGCTGCAACCCCTTCGCAACCCGATCTTAGAGAAACTCTTGCTGGCTAGACAAAAAAAAGGCAACTTAAAGGCATGTCATAAAGAAAGAAGAAGGCGTCAATGTATGAGAAGAAGGAAACAAGTTCTTAAGTAGTCATCTAAAGGAAGACTTGAAGACAAAAGAAGTGTGGCACCTTCGTGCCACAACTTTCTCCGCTCTTTAATATGCCTGCCTCGTTCTTCTCTCGAAAACTGTTCTACAGTTTTCTGTTCTACTTCTCACAAATTTTTGTCTTCCCAACAATATTTTCCGTTATGACCATGCTTCAACTACTTAGAGAATACAGACATGGCATCTGACTATAAATCAGCCTAGTATTTAAATGTCAAAAAAGATTATTTTCTAACATGATTTCACAATATAAGGAGCCGTTTAAACACGTCATTGGGTGAAGCAAGTTGGAAGTAAAATTAGTATAAGACCATTTCCATCTTTCACCATGGCGTAATTTGGTACATTTACATTCTCAAACTGCTTTCTACTAGTATCAGCAATGTATAATTATCAGAAGACATTTTAAAAAGAGTTTAAGCACTTAACACAAGAGTAAGATCATGCAACAGTTCCCTGGCCATTAGTCATCTTTCAACTTAACTAATCATATCAACGTGCTAAGAATTCAGACCCATAAGCATATCATTGATTAGTTTAAGCCTTTAAGAAGGCAGGGTATTAAGCATCTTCAGATTACGAAGCTGTAGCACGTCTAACTAAACATAAATGAATATTTAACAACATAATGCAGTTAAAAAAAAAATTGCGGAGTATACCTATTCAAAACTAGGGGTGTGCGTTTGGTTGATTTGGATGGATTGGATGATAAATTTTTAAAACCGATTGGTTTTGGATTCCTAAAAATATTGAACTAAACCGACCAAATAAAATAAACCAAACAAACCAAAATAATTTGGTTCAATTATTTGTTTGGTTTTGGATAAACCGAAGTTTGTTTTGCATTTAAAATTATTTGCATAATTTTTTATTGTATAATGAGCAAGCAATAAGAAAAATAACATAAATATAATAAAAAATTGCAATTAACTACTTCATGCACTAAAAAAATATTTAAAACTAATTTTTACTTGAACGATGTTTTGAACTTAGAAGTTGATGGAACCATATTACCATATTATGAGACCAAAATATTTTGGAAAATGGGATAATGATCCTCTAAAAAAGTACCTACCAAATATTCAAAATTAAATAAAATAAGTGTATAATAGATATACCTATTATACATAATAACACGCATTACATATAATTACTTTGGTTTATTTGGTTCCATCCAAAATTTTATTTAACAAACCGATCCAAAAATCAAAAACCAAAGTTTTCATTAATTAAAACCAAAATCCAAATTACTAAGTTCAAAACCGAACCAAATTACTTAAAAAATTTGGTTCGGTTTGGTTATTTGGTTAAAACCAAAAAATGCACACCCCTATTCAAACCAAGAGCGGTTCAACTTTGTTTTGCCTCTGCTTCCTAATAACTAGCAAAATGATATTGCCCTTCACAACTACTCGACTACCAAAAGAGAGATATGAATACTTTGTTTTTATAACGCTCATAAAGAATAACAGACTACCTGTAATATTTTAAAAAAAGCAGTAGATGCAGAACTTATGGTCAAGTGAAACAGCTCCTATGCCAGTTCTCCACAGGAATGCACTTTCCGCAATACAAACAACTAAACCAAATTAAAGCTTTCTTGTTAAATTACACACAGGTAGATAATTAGGTGTAAGACGCAATTCTTTTACATTTTTTTAAATCCATTCTATCACCAGCATAAGGGGATTTTTAATTCTAATACTACCACTAATACAAGCACTAAAAAAATAAAAATGTCATAAGTGCACTACACTTTTCCTTCCCTCTCCTTTCTCCCTCCGTACAAACTCAGAACCCATTTCACAAGCTCTCTTAGACACGGAGGCCTCAATGACAATGGAGCTGGTGCAACTGAGCTCCCAGAATAGGGGATGAATGGGCACGGTCCTTGCTCTTCCCTGCACAGGGAATGAGCAGGCATGGTCCTTGCACGAGCTTGCACGGATCAGATGTTATTAGTGGGGTGAGTTTGTGAGCAAGAGCGACCACTATGCGAGTTCATCTTGTGAAAGTCTCAATGTGAGAATGACTTGCATAGGGATGATCCGACCTCCGAATAAGCTTGCAGTGGCAGCTACCTTCACATGTTGATGACTTCACAACCTGAATGAGTCCCTAAAGGTCAGGCTCAAGTCCTAGCTCTGCCCTTATGATTGGGGGTAGTTTCATGAAGAGAAAAAAGAATTTAACCTTTAAAAAAAAATTCAAGTGAGTGAATTTAAGAAAAAGTTAACAACGTTGATGGAAATAACCTCCATGAAACGGTCAAATTTATCTCAAGAATCAAGACGCGCATTATAAAGGTACTATGAACAATGAGTGATGATATATATAGACATGGACCAATCGAAGCATACACTTGAATTCAGAGACCTACCTAAAATTTACGGTCTTTTGCAATAACAGAAAATGGATGTTATCTCACTCACAACTATGGAAAATGTATAAGACCAAAGCTCAATAAATTATCATATACTGTGAAGGGACTAATGCTTCAGTTGATAATGCTATGCAATTGTTATTATTGTGATTTTTAGAGTGAAAGAAAGTCACTGCTCTCTAATAATTTTGCTAAGGTGTTGCAAATGACCGTATAGTGCTTTCTGTCACATGTTTCTCACACATTTAAATTATACAGTGACAGGATTTTCAAAACCAAAAGCAACTGAAAAACATTATCATATGATACCTATAGTACTCTTAAATCATTCCGGAACTAAGACAATCAACTTGAGGAAAATGTTGCACTCTAATGTATCCTATCTGAACATCATGGGTTTTTAGGAGTTTTGGTCACCATCTATGTTCATGCAGTAAATTAAGAAAAAAAAAAAACAGGGTTGCGTTTGCATGTACACAATTTGCATATCATGGGTCCTTCAGAGGTATGGCAAACTCAAGCCAGCATGCAATGTTGTGTAAGCTCAAAAAAATATGCTAAATCAAATTTATTAAAATAGGATACAACAACAATAACAACAAACCTTTTATCCCACTATATGAGGTCGGCTACATAAATCCTTCTTCTCCATTATGTCATTTTATTTGTCAAATTCTCATTTTATTCTAATAAATTAAGATCATTTTTTATACTTCTTAACATAAGGCAAATTTAATACATCTACTCTCCTAACTAGGTCATCGGACGGCCAACGCTTTATGTGGCCAAACCATCTAAGGCGACTCTCTCTAATCTTATCTGCCACCAGAGCTACTCCAACCTTTTCCCGAACATATTCATTTCGCATTTTATCTCTAAGAGTAAAGTCACTCATCCACCTGAGCATCCTCATCTCTGGAATACTTAACTTAGTCTTATGCTTCTCTTTTACTGGCCAACATTCTGCACCATAAATTATTGCAGATCTTACCACAATCTTATAAAATTTTCTCTTAAGTCTAAGTGATACTTTTCAGGATAAGTAAAAAAAATTATTAAAATAGGATAAGTACAACAAAATTCAAAACTTTGATTAAAAAATATGAGATGCAGTATTTCACTATCGGAGCTCAAAATTAAAAGCATAATCTAAATTTAATAATCACGTCAATCAATCCTAGTTTCGAAACAAGCTTAACAAATAAAAATGGGCATGCTTCTAAATTAAGATGATTACTTCCTTAGTGTGTCATTGTGCTCTCAAAAAAGTGATTTTTAATATTGGTTGTAAAATTGGTTATTTACATGGATTTTTAATATTTCTAAAAAATTTATGTTCCAATTGGCATTAGAAAAGTTGTAGAGAAAGCATCTGAAGCAACAAAAAGGTATCCCAAGAGGCTGCTTTCATTGTCTTCTTCAAAATGGTTGTAATTTTCCCTGTAGATTTTTCTTTATCAAAAGAATTCTTATTTTCAATTTCATCACGCATACCAAAGCAGGGATTTTCATGCCTCATGCCTATCTTTGATTTGACCCTTTCGGTTTGCTCATTATTAGAGCCTACTTGTCCTATGGCCATAGACGTTACTAGGCATGCTAATATACTTAGATTAAAGATCCAATTGCAACACTTAAATCATCTTGGACTTCATATATGTCAATTGATGGCTCTGTGTGACCAATCATTATTGTTGCAGTCCCTTTATTAAGTTACAAACTTATTTTGCAATCATTGTAAAGAATTATTTAAAAAAATTTATCATTATAGCTAATATAATTACTATAATTAGTATCATTATTACTATTATTATTGTTATTATTATTATCATAGTTACTATTGTTATTATTCTTATGCTTCTTATACTTATTACTATTATTATTATTATTATTATTATTATTTTGTGGCATTACATTTTATGATTATTGATATTACTTTAGATGAGCAATATTACTAGTTGTTAGACCGAGAAGCAGTTGTAAAACTCACATTAAATCTAAATTTTATCAGTGCAAGAATGTTCCTAGATGCGACGAGCTACAATCTAGTCGGATTATCATAAGAAATAGGTGGGCTTGGGTATCACCCTTAAGTGACATATAATCTAATTATGGTGAAAAAATAAGCAAAGAGTCAGCTAGTACGTCACCCTTAAGTGATGCACAACAAATTAACCCATTTATGATGAATAATAAGCAAAGGTTAACTATGTCTAAATTTAAGATTAATACAACCAAAAAATTTAGAATTTTAAATGAGAAGATCAAAATTGCTAGACATCATGATAAAAATAATAATAATTATTGCTTGTTTAGAAGAAATCAAATGAAAATGAGAACATTTCAAAAATATTGAGGTTGGATTTGAATTTGTCTGTGGAGCAATGCTACACCGTACTGGCAAGTCTAGTTAAGGGTACGAGGGGGGATGAAAGAAAGGTATGTGTGAAGGGTATATGACCGATACAATAATAAGCCAAATTATAACAAGATATAACAAGAAAATTGTAGGAATTAGTAAGAAAATGTCCAATATCATAAACCAAAGTCCGGTGTAAGAACAAGTAATCTAGAGAGAGGTGTATGAGAGAAAAGAGAAAAAAGGATTCAAAAAATGGCTTTTGGCCTTCAGAGGATAACATACATGGCTATAAAAAGCTCAAGTAAATAAATAAAAATATACATAGGTCCTAAAGACAAATTATAAGCTGACACATGTACATCATTTAGTTATGACGTGGCTATTGAGGGACTCCATCAATATGTCTCTCATCCATATTTGGCGAGTGGGCGAATAATGCATCATGAACTTGCGCTAAGTGGAGACTCCTGGCAAGTCCGCATGTAGTGGTTGCCCATGTTTTTACTTAGGGCGAGTTCGAATCTTCGTGGTTGGCCATCAAGGCGAGTGATGTGTTGCCTGTCCTGGGTCATGGTATCTCTTTCGAGTATCAGATGAGGTGGGTGGCCAACGAGTTCTTCTAGCCGAACAGGCAAGTCATCAGAGGGTTGTCCATCACGCAAGGGGTTCTTGGCCAGTCTTCTGAGGGAAAGTTCTCATGCCAAGCCCTAGTTCTGGATGAGTGTCCTCTATTCAGAGGTGCATTCTTGGTATACATCGAGTTTCTTGATTCTCTTGCTCCTTATAATGGTGACTTGTAAAAAAGATAAGAGAATTAAAGATAAACATGCAATTAAGTCAACTAAAGTAAATGACAATAATTAAAGGCTTTTGACCATTTTTGACAAGAATCTTTAGAGAATTGTGTCACATCATCTTATGAATTGATTGTTGGCTTAACTGTTCCACCGAATCATGTCTATAAATAGAACAATCAGTGGTGGTTTTGACCCTCACTATTCTTCCAGCCCTTGCAATATTTCTTCATAGAGTAGGATGGCATCCAAAAGATTCTTGGGAGACATAGACAACACCAAGCTATGATTGGGTGTTCATAAAGATAAAAAAAAGAAGGGCAGCCATGAAAAGAAAGCAAAGAGTCACCGGTCATCTTGAAGGGGTGAGTAAGGCCATGGTGGAAATGACTTCCATGGAAGCAGCTTCACTGAAGGCACCCAATATGCCTGCTCGAGCTATACTTGTTGAGTCTCTAGTGGTGCCTCTTCTTGCGAGGCCAAGTGCTCCTCAAGAGGAGGAAGAAGAGGTGTTGTCACTTGTGCGATGTCAGCAGAAAATGGTTGTATGGAGGAGGGTGTTTATCTCCCTCTTATCACAAATTGGTGGAAGCTTGTTTTACCAAGGTAGTGGTCTTCTATTATCTTGAAAAGTTCATTACCAAATAAATTATATTAAATTGCTTTTTCTTTTAGGGTGAGATAATGAGTTACTTGAACGCATTCAAGACGAGTGGCCAAATGCCGAGCACTTCCGAAGTCGAGTCAATCATAAAAGCCATTGTGCATGGTAGATTGGCGGGTCATTTTCCTCACGCACTCGACTTCCATCTTACTATTGGTGAGCTACTAGGTTGACCTTTCAACAAGTGGAAAACATGCTTGATTTTGCAGTGGCTTCCTAACCCTAGGGCATTGTCTTTGAAAAGTCACCTTGTTATAGTGCTTATTACGATGGTTTTGGAGTTAGTTGATTTGATTATTTTTTATTCTTCAGGGCCCAACTTCGTGGAAAATATAACACCAAAAAGTTTCAAAAAGGTAAATTAAATTTCGCATTATATGCATTTTAAATTATATAATCTTTTTCATGAATCCCAAAAATCATTAGACATCTCTATAAAATCATCCATTTTTTTGTGAATCAAACAATCTCTCTCTCTCTCTCATATATATATATATATATGTGTGTGTGTGTGTGTGTGTGTGTGTAGAAATGATAAAATTGATTTATAATTAAATCCCCAAACAAATCAATTATTGAATTAAATTAACTAACTTGCAAATCTAACCTAATTATTTGGTTAATTAGTTGATTACTGTAGCAGATCTGAAATCCACTAAAGTTGGCATGCAACGGGTGGATCTAAATGATGGAATTTTGATGGCTGAGATTTAACATAAGGATTTATTATTAGGGATTAACCATAATAGTCTTTAGTACCTCAATTCCATTCCCTTCCACTCAGGTTTTTTTTTTCCTTCTCTTACATCCCATCAAGTAGTCTCAAGTTGAGCCATGCTTCCCAAATAAGGAGGAAGCAGTTAGTGCAGAAAATTTAGATAGTTGGATGGCTGTTGAGTTTGACAGCTAGGGAGAAGTGGCTGTGATATAACTACGGGAGGTTATAGCAGGCCAAATTTGAGGGATTTTGACTAGGAGAGACCTGTAACTTTCCCTCTTGTGTTGGCAATGTTGTTGTGTTGTCGTGGGAATTTCTTTCAACTGCTGTTGCTGCAGTTGCTCTAAAGGTGCAAATTGGGGCAGCTATTATTATTGAGTAACCTTTCTCTCTCTCTTCCTTTTCTGTTGTTACCGTGAGATGTCGTCTTTTATTTTGTTTAGGCTGCTGCTGTTCTTAGCCGAGCCTCCATCTTCTTGATATCTAATGTGTTGATGTGTGTAAGTTACAATTGTGTTGGCTGCCATCCAAGCCTTTGTTTGGACCTATGTTGGCTGCCATTTGTGTCATTTATTGGCTGTTTTTAGACCCTTTTATGGCTGCTGTTTGGACACTTTATTGACTGTTATTTGGATAATTGTTGCTTGTAATTTTTGCCAATTATTGATTATTGGTTGGGTGTTATTGGCTGCCATGTGGGTAACTTTTGAGGATAATTGAATTAGCTTTCTTTTTCTCTACATCTCTCTCTCTATCTCTCTCTCTCTCCCTTTTGTTGCTTCTAACCTCCCGCCGCAACCCTGAACTGTCAGATGACTCTTTCGCACCTGGATTAGCAGCAGAGAGTAGTATTGGTGTTGGGTTTTCTAAGGAGGCATTATGGGTGTGTTGCGATGGGAGATAGGGAGTTAAGGAGGATGTGTAAGATAATATTGTTAATTTAAGTTAATTTACTTTAACCATTTCGTTTAATATCATTTAATTCTCTTTCTACAGAGACTTCTATGTTTAAGTCTTAAGCGGCAATCATTCTAAAATTTGAGGCATAGTGCAAGGCATGAGAAAAATAATCCAAGTACAACTAATAAATCTTATTAAATGACACTAATAAACTTCTATATTTAGCACTCTTCAATATTATCTTCATGGTCTGAATGATATGTGATATATTGTTAGATCACGTAGTGACCCATTAGCCCTCATAGAGATTGAACACTTGAAGTACTCCTTCTGTATGATCCTCCGTTAGTTTGACCATTGATAGCCGCAAAGAAGTTATTGCTGGTGGGCAATATGGTCGATACTTGACTGGTTATAGGCAAGTATGTTGTGACATCTGGTTAGTTGGTACAACATTTTTATGCATGTCTTTGTATGGGCATCATTGGGGGTAAAGCGTGTGGTGCTCCCAACCTTCTTTCCACCTTTCTCAGTCGCAACCTCTCCTTGGAGTGTTGATCAAGTGGTGATCTCGTGGGATTCTCCTTGTCAGTTATCGGAGGAAATTGAGCAACTTCATTATATTTCTCAACATTTATGTGGTTGTTTGCAAGCTTTAACAATTATGCTAGCATCCTTGGCTACTGAACACTGATAGCATACTTGAATGATTCTTCTCTAAGACCTTGGGCTAATGCTGTCTAAGCGATTGCGAGTTCAAAATAATTTATTTTCATTATTTCTCTCTCGAAACGAGTGATGAATTTTCTCAATGACTTCTTAGCTCCTATCACATCTACAATAGGGTCTAAGAGCTTTTAAGGGGCTTCTGTGTGCTAGTAAATTAGGTAGTAAATATTCTTTCAAACTCTGCAAAGGATGTAATGACCTTATAGGTGGGTGTGAGAACTATCTCATAGTTGATTCTTTGAAGGTTGTAAAAAAATGTCGATAGTTGAGCGTCATCTAGGTTGATTAGCAATGTGGTGGACTCAAAATAAGTAAAATGTTCGGCATGGTCAATTCTTCCTCATAATGACTCCAAATGCGGTAGTTTGAATTTAGGCGAAGGGCGTGCTTCCGTGCTTTCCCTGGAGAAGGTGTTGGCTGGTACCCTATATGATACTCGCCTCTCTAGTGTGGCTTCCTCATAGCTTGAGTAATAAGACTTATCATCAATAATGGAAGTTGAAATTAAGGCTCACCTGCGGTGTCTGATACACAAGACTGCTGAATTAGAGGACCCCTTGTATTTCTCGCATCCTCGGGGCTTCTCACTACATTTCTCCATGGCGCCTTGGACTAAGTGAGCAATGCGATCCTCCATATCTTTCAAGTTTTATTGTGTGGCAAAAGTGTTGAGTGGTCAATTCCATGATGACTAAATTGTCTCTAGCAAGCTGTCCTACTTCACACAAAGAACTTTGACTTTTTTTCCTATGGCATCTTCCACAAAGAAAACGTTGAAACTAAATTTATCTATAAAGTAATGTCGAACTTTATTGACGAATCTAGTTGAGTAGGAGAGGGTCAAAAGAAAGGTGTGGATGAAGGGTATACAACCAGTACAATAATAAGCTAATAAAAATATTGCATGAATCAATAAAAAAATTTCCAATATCATAAATTGAATTCTAGTACAATAACAAGTAGATATAAAGAGAGGCGTATGAGAGAGAAAAAAAAGATCATAAATATCTCTCTTGACTTCATATTTGTAGGATCAAAGGGCTAGATAAATGACTATAAGAAACTTAAGTAAATAAATAAAAATATACACAAGTCCTAGAAACAAATCATAGGCTAACACATGTACACCATGTGGCCATAACGTAGCTATTGAGAGGCTCCATCAATATGGTTCTTACTCATACACAACGGGTGGGTGAGTATTGCATATGAACAGGCGCCGAGTGGGAGACTTTTGACAAGTCCCCCTGTAGTGGTCACCTATTTTTACTTAGGGCGAGTTTGAATCATCATGGTCGGCCGTTAGTGTGAATGGCGAGTTTTTTGTCCTAGGATCACAATGTCTTCCAAGTACCAAATGTAGCAAGTGGCCACCGAGTTCATTGGGCTGGTGAGGTGTCAGAGAGTTATCCATCACGCACCTAGATGGTCTTCTAAAGATAAGTTCTTATGTCAAGCCCTGATTCTCTGGAGGAGTGTCCCTTTATTTAATGGTGTATTCTCGGTGTACAATCGAGAAGATCATAAATTATTATATGGTGGAAATAATAAAAACAACAATGGAGTTGGACTAATAAATAAGGATATGAAAGATAAAGATTTTGAGATTAATAAAATATTGAACAAAGTAACTACCACTAATAAATTTATTAGAGATAAAATTATGCACTTGGTCAATTTTTACGCTCATTAAATTAGACTAGAAGATAATTTAAAAATTAATTTTGGGAAGAAATAGATAAACTACTATAATATATATCTATTGAAACATTAAAGAAAATTTAGATGGGCATATAAGTTTTAGTATGATGGGTTGTGCGAGGATACATAGCGACCATAGAATAAGAGATATAAGAGTAGTAGATAAAAGCTATAATTGATTTCAAAGTAGCTTATAATTTTATAAGAATGAACACATACAAAAAATGAGATAAGTACTAGGTCAATTACAAAAGTGGATTGGCCAAATCACATAGTTGTTTATTTTTAGAAGAAAAGAAAATTCTTTTATTGCAAAGATTGTAAGGTAATTCAAGGAGAAAGCTTGACAAAGAATATAGGGTGATCATTATGAATGTATATATTAAAAAAAAATTATGATCAAAGGATAAGGTGATAGAATTTGAAAGGGAATAAGTTGTTAAGAAAAATGACAAATTAGAGTTGTTTGGTTGTGCTAGATTAGATTTGGGATAAGATAGCTAGTTCTATTAAGATGATTAATGTAAAAGTTTTAGGAGAGTCTAGAAATATATAGTGCACTAATAAAAGACTTTGGGGTGGAGTGAGGCTGTACAAAGGGCTATAAGAAAAAGGAATGCACTTTTAAATAGTGATAAAAAATAAATATGATTGAAACTTATAATGGTTATAAAAAGTTATAAGTTTGATAAAAATGGTAGTGAGCAAAGCATTTATAATGGGCTTTTTTTGCTCACTTAAAGTCCACAAAATGGGGTTTACTATAATGCAGGCAGGTTTTGAACCCAAGATATTAGAAATAATTATCAAGACTTTTACTAACTGGAGCAACTAATATTTGCAGATGATTTATACAACGGACTTGGTACAAAGGAATGGCAAAAGGAGATAAATTGAATAACTAATGTAAGAAAATAAAAGATCTAAGGAAGTTGATCAAGTTAAATGCATTAAATTAAAAATAATAGGATTATAGTTAAAGATAAAAATATCAACAAAAATGAAAAATGTTATTTGAGAAATAACAAGATATTTAAGAAATGAACAATTTTGGAAGAGCATAAAAAAGGAAGTTGACTCTAAAAAAATACACGAAGGTAAGACCTTAGGTTCAAATAAGATAATTGTTGAGGTTTATAGAGTTATAGAGGATATTGTGATGATTTATTTAATAATTTTTTAATAGAACTTTGACGACTAAGAGGGTGCCAAATAATTGAAGGAGCATTCTAATACTAATATTTAAGAGTAAAAAGGTATTCAAGATAATGCTAACCGTAAAGGAATCAAATTTATAAGTCATACAATGAAGTTATTGCATGAGAAACGGAACTTAAGCTTAAATTATATTAATTTTAAATAAATAATTTGTTTTCATATTATGAAGATTTATTATGACAATATTTTTTGTGTTAAAATAATAAATGAAGTAGTATAGAGAACAATAAAAAGGTTTTCATAAGATCTTTATTAATTTTGAGAAAGTATATGGTTGAGTACAACAAAAATTGATTTGATATGCTTTAAGATAGAAATGTATATGTCAAATTTATGTTGACATTATTAATTGTATGATTGAGTATTAACTAGTATCATAAGTAATTGTGGATTGATTCTAAGAGTTTTTGATTATCATAAGCATATATCAAAGATAAATATTAAATCCATATAATTGTATAGTAGTTACAAAAAATATTAACAAGGTATATTCAAAGTAAGGCGCCTTGGTGTATTTTTTCCAGATGATACAGTTCTAATTGGTGAGATATAAACTAAATAAATAAATAAATTAGAAGTGGAGATAATATTTAAAAGATAGAGGAATCATAATTAATAGAATAATACTGAGCATATGATATTATTTTAGTTGAAATGTAATATTATTATAAGAGAAGGTGATGCTTATATGTAACATATTTAGGTACCTTGGATTTATTTTATGGAAGATCAGAGATATGTGAGGATATAACTTCCTAAGTTAAAACTAGATGGTTAAAATGGAGTACTGTCTTATGATAAGAGGATCTCATGAATGCTTAAGTGTAAAGTTTATAAAATCCAAGCAGGTCGATGATGTTATATTGATCTAAATATTAGTCTATGACAGTATAATTGATATTAAATTGAGTGTAGTAGAAATAATGGTACTAATATAGATGCATGGAAAAACTAGAAATCATAAATTAAGAAATGATTATATTATAAGAAAGGTTAGGTTGCCATCTACTGAAGATATGTTAATTGAAAATAGACTTGGGAGAAATGGTAGAAAATACACCTATAGATGAGTTGATAAAATGATTTGCAAAAAATAGATTTAACACCTCGAACAATACGCAATAGGCATGAATGAAAAATTAAAACTCATAATGCAAGAAGTTAAATAAATTCAAACATTGAAATTCAAGCTAAATCAAACAAACTTTGATCAAGTTGGATTTAATTCAATTAAATCATCCAAATAAATTCAAATCGATTAATTAACATACTTAGGTTCATAGTTTGACCTTTAAGATGAATTTAAACAAGCTAAATGATTAGGATAAGGCTAACCATGTGATGATGAGTTCCAAGGAAGAACAATCAAAAAACCTGATCACGCCTACCAAGTTTGTAAATGAATAAACAAAGAGTTAAAGTAGCTGTGAAATTCAACTTTCAACATGGTATCAATGTATAATACACCATATCCTTGTATGTTAGCTTATAAATAATTATATATGGGCTACCCTTGGAAATAAATAAGTTTAAAGTCACAAAGCTTAAAAAAGCCAATTGAGAAGTTTAATTTCATGCATTGCCATTATGAACAAGTAATATGAAAGAAAACTCTAAAAATATGTCACATATTCACTATAAAAAATTACTAGATGGAAGATGGTATCAATCATTATTCTATCATTGAACATCAAGTTATGCTTTAAAAAGACCTGAAAAATTAAAAGGTAATTTTTTTCAGAACACAAGAATGGATCAATTTTTTGTTTAATTGCAACATTCATATATTCCAAATTCTATTCTTATGCCATTCTCTTCAAACTTTTGCATTAAAGATTACTGTCTATTTCACATATTATTTGTATCTAAGGTCATTGTGATTAGTAGCCACACAGAAAAAATAGACTATAGCAGCAGTTTTAACTGTTGTCAAAAGTCCCCTTTAGCAACGGTTTAAAAACTGCTGAAACGAAATGCTGCCTAAGCTTACACATTTTAGCAGTGTGAACATGCAATTACATAGAAAAGTTAACATTATTTTTGTAAAATCAAGTTGATTTCATGTTAGAAAAATCTACAATAAAAATGATTTTATTTTTAAAAATTAATAAAAAAAGTATAAAGAGTAGAGAAAGAATCTATCTTCATATAACTATAATAAGTCATATAAATAAAGCACCATGAGAATATTTTGGTGCATTAAAAAAATATTACTTTTTTATTGAAGTTATTATACATATAATTATATTAGTTTTGTATAATTAATTTGGTTTTATATTAGACAAATCTACAACAACAACAACAATAACAACAAGCCTTAATCCCACTAGGTGGGGTCGGCTACATGAATCCTTCACCATGTGTCCCTATTAGTGTCAAATTCTCATCTAATTCAAGATACTAAGATTTTTTTATACATCTTAACCAAGTCTTTTTGGTCTACCTCTACCTTTCTTAACATAAAGGCAAATCTAATGCATCTACTCTCCTAATCGGTCATCTGGACTACCGACGCTTTATGTGGCCAAACCATCTAACTTCTCCTAATCTTATCTACCACTTGAGCTACTCCAACTTTTTCCCAACATACTCATTTTGCATTCTATCTCTCGAGTTAAGCCACTCATCCACCTAAGCATCCTCATCTCAGAATACTTAACTTAGTCTTATGCTTCTCTTTATTGGCCAACATTCTCGCACATAAGTCATCAGGTCTTACCACCATCTTATAAAATTTTTCCTAAGTTTAAGTGGAACTTTTCTATCACATAATAGCCGATGCATTCCTCTACTTCAACCATCCAACTTGAATTCTACTAATAACATCTCCATCTATTTCACCATCATTTTGAACAATGAGCCTAAATATCTAAATCGCCCACTCTTATTAATGACTTGATCACCGTCACAACACTATCACTAAAACTTCTACAACTAAAATTACACTCCATATATTCGCTTAGATCTACTTAAACGAAAACCTTTAGACTCTAAAGTTGACCTCCATAATTCAAGTTTCGTTGGACTCCCTCTAGTCTTATCAACAAGAAGAATGTCATCAAGAAAAGCATACATCAAGGTACATCTTCTTGTAAATGCCTCGTAAGAACATCCATAACTAAAGTAAAAGATAGGGCTTAATGTTGATCCTTGATGTAATCCAACCAAATAGGAAAATATTTTGTCAATCCTCCTTGTGTTTGGACACAAGTAATGCCTCTAGTATACATATCCTTAATGACTTGAATATAACCAATATTAACTCCTTTCGCTCTAGAACTCTCCAAAGAACATCTCTTGAGGCTTTATCATGTTTTCTCTAAATCAATAAATATCATATGTAGATCCTTCTTACTTTCTATGCTTCTCTATTAAACCTCTTAACAAATGTATAGCATCCATAGTATCTACCCGGCATGAAACCAAACTGACATTGTGAGAAACTTCAGTATCACATCGAACCTATGCTCACTCTCTCCCATAATTTTAATGTATGGCACATTAACTTAATTCCTTTGCACACTCTTGTGCATCACCTTTATTCTTAACTATAGGAACCAATAGACTCTTTCTCCACTCATCTAGATCTTTTTTAGTCTTTAAAATAACATTAAAAGATTTGTCCAAGAAATTCCTGATCTCCTAAACATTTCCACACATCTATTGGAATATTATCCACCCCACTTGTTTTCCTCATTTCATTTTCTTTAAAGCTTCACTAACTTCGATTTACTAATAATGACGATAGAAATGAAATTCTATTTTTGTTTAGTAGATATTGCTAAAATCAATCGTCTTTCGTGATCCTTCATTTGAAAAGTTTATCAAAATATCCCATCCACCTATTTTCAATATCTTTTCTAAGAAAAGACTTTATTATTTTCATCCTTAATACCCCTCACTACCATGTATTTTACTTCTCCTATCTCTTTGCGCTAACTTATACGACATCTTTCACCTTCTTTCAGATCTAATCTATCAGATAAATCACTGTTTAAATTTTTCAGATCATATATCGCTTTCAGAATCTCTACATGCCACTTTATATTTTTCCCAATTTTTTACCTCTAAACCAAGTTTTATAACAACGCTTTTATTTCTTATCTTTTCGCACTCGACTCCACCACCAACTATTCTTAAAGTTTTTCTTTGATTCTCCAAGACATCTTTAAGAACTGCTTAATTTCCTTGATTTTTTTTCCCACATAACGTTAAATTTTATGAACACCCCAAATTCTAATATCTAGCTTTTAAAAGTATTTTATTTCATGTTTTAAGTGTCTCCATCTAATCACAATAATTTACTTTTATTTTTCTCTTACAATCTTTCATCTTAAAATCTAAAACTAATAATGATGTGACTTAAAATTTCACTTGATGACCTTACAATCTTTCTGATTTAAACGATCTATTTTTCTTATCGAAAATAATCAATCTGTTTTACTAGATCCATTTTATAAGTAATAATATGTCATCTTTTCTTAAAAAAAGATAAGAATACAAAAAATCATACAAAGAAAATCTAATATACCTTCTCTTCATTACTACTCCAAATCCATAACCACCAGAATACTTTTAAAATCTTCTACTACTCTACCAATACGCCCATTTAAATCTCCTCCAATAAATACTTTTCTTTAACGATTCACAGTATTAATCCTCTAATTCATTCCAAAATTTTTCTTTTGCGCTTACCTCCAAAACCTACTGGGAGCGTACACTTATAACATTGATAATCTTAAGATAATCTTTAAAGTTTATAATTTTATCTCCACATCTATTAATACTTATAACATTATCCTTCAAACTTTATCTATAATCACATCTACACCATTTCTAGCTCGACTTTTACCTCAATATCAAAGTTTAAAACCTAAACTATCAATCTCCTACTTTCACCAACTCATTTAGTTTTGAACACATAAAATATTTATCTTTCAATGAACCATAATATCTATTAATTCCATTAATTTACCTAGTATATATTCCAAAGATCCTAACCTAATTTAGTTTCATCTGCCCGCATCCGTCAAAATGTGGGAACCTGCTTATTTAACATCAGACTGCCACGTACGCTTCTAAAGACATTTTTCATCAGATTCGTCATACAAACTCGGGACGCCCCAAGATTAACACAATGATTTAAAGGATTCATGTCATGATTATTTCGACAAATTTTACGTTGGCTGTCGACTACCTAACGCAACCCATTTATATTAGACAAATCTACAATGAAAATAATTTTTACTTTCAAATAAAATAATGAAAGAAGTATAAAATAGAGAAAGGAACTTTATATGATATTGAGAAGTCATATAATAGAGCACCATGGATATTATTTTGGTGTGCATTAAGAAAAAGATGTGTTTAAATTTTATTGAAGTCATTAAAGATATGTATAATGGAGCATTGATTAATACTGTAAGTAGTTGAGGAGTAGCTAAAGAATTTCTAATTATTTAAAATGATTAAATCAAAAATCTACATTAAGCTCATATCTTTTTTATTTCAAGGATGGAAATACTTAAAAAAAAGATATTTAAAGTGAGGTGCTTTGATTTATACTTTTTACATATAACATGATTTTAATCAGTAACACATCTACCAAAATAAATTAGAAATTAGAAAAAAGAGAAATTATTTGAAAAATAAATGATTCAGAATTAGCAGAATAAAAATTGGGTATATGATACGTAATTGTAGTGTTAGTGATATTTATAATTATCAAGCAATGTTATAACAAGATAGATAGATGCAACATATTTAAGTGTTTAGGATATATTAAATAGAAGAATAGCGATATGGATAAAGATATTACTTCTAGAATTAAAGTTGAGTGATTAAAATGAAAAAGTATCTCATGAGTGGCATGCAATAAGAATATATCATAAAGACTTAAAAGTAGAGTTTATAAAATTATAATTAAGTTGGTGATGGTATATGGATCTAATTGTTGGGTGGTAAAAATATAGATAGTTGAGTTGAACATGAAAAAAATAAGTGCTAAGATAGATTAGTAAAAAATTTATAAAGAATGGATTAAAAAATGATTATAATAGAAAAGTGGTTGAAGTAATAGCCATTGAAAATAAGATAAATATAGACTTAGGTGGTTTAGTCATGGATAACAAACGTAAAAAATGCTCCCATTAGATGGTTGATAAAATTAATAACAAATGATTAGGGAGAAGGGATAGACATAAGTTAATATAAATAAAATATGATCAAAATAATTTACGAATAACAAATTTAATGTAGTAGGTAATACTCAACAAGATCGAACGAAAAATAAAGATTCACAATGCTGATCTCAAAAAATTAGGATAAAGCTAATGATGATCATTACAATGTGCAACTAAGATTGTTAGTTTCATCAATCTAGTCGAGAAAACAATCTTCAATTAATAAGGTACATTCAATATAAGCAGTTTGCCATATCTACCAATATTTACTTAAAATATTGTTCAATTAAACTAAAAAACATGAAAAAGTGCATAAAATTCATTAAAATAATATATATCAATAAATAAAAGGGACATTTTATGAAAATAAGAACCTGTGTAATGTCAGTTATGTTAGGAGTCATCTTAGCCCAAACAGGTACAGTGGCCTTTTCATTTATCCAACCACAAACCTCCTCCAATAATGCACAGTCTTGTCCCACAGCAGCACCCATTTTTCTCTCTGGCATTCCATGAGGGCATGAGAAGTTGATTTCCAAAGCATCCTGAATGAATATGACAAAAGCCATTCTGAATGTAAGCATGCACAAAAATTGAAACCATCATACTTGCTGAGCTGACAGAGTAAGAAATGATAGAGAAATACCACTCCAGTCTCTTCAACTCGTTCAATAAGTTCATGCCATGCATCTTTATTGTATTCTTCCATTATCGATGCAATAAGTATCCTATCTGGATACTCTTTTTTCAGCTGCTTAAACTCTTTTAACATGGTTTCAAGGGGCCGGTCGCTAATGAGTTCAATATTCTCCCATCCAATGATCTGTCCCTTGGCTGAACCATTTGACCCAGCTCGAAGCCTTGCATATCGAGGTGTTACATTCACAACTTTAGAAGCATCCAAGGACACCTATCATACACATGAATCATATATGCAACTTTAAATTCATCAAGGCACGTGGCATATTCTTGACCAGTAAAACTTTTAGATGTAAAATTGCAGAAAGTGAATTTCATTCTTAGCAAAAAGATACACTAAGGTCAACAAAATGTCTCATCATCATGATAAGGCTGGTCATAATATGGTGAGATGAATCGCAATAGGATAATAGCATACCACCAGTGGTTGTGTGCTAAAAAGAACCTAGAAATACGGTATCTGGGATCCAAGTACCAGGACTAGTGTTAGAATTTAAAAAATGGCTTTTTATCGATTCAAAAACATACATTGATTAGAAGTGCTGTAAGAAGCTTCAATTTGTTAAGCATCGGTCGGTGTAGAAAGCCGATCGATAAAAGTGAGATGAACTGCACTGCATAGTGGTATTCTAGAAACATAATTGTTTAAAAGGAGACCCAAAAATGTACTCATAATAACCAATAATATATGGTTATTTTGGCATTCATTTCGCTTAAATGTAACATCAATAGAAGTACTTGAATACCTTAATG
The DNA here is from genome assembly GCA_021442155.1 of Cymbidium sinense. Classification (NCBI taxonomy): domain Eukaryota; kingdom Viridiplantae; phylum Streptophyta; class Magnoliopsida; order Asparagales; family Orchidaceae; genus Cymbidium; species Cymbidium sinense. Next base: position 89,606,543 of record CM038224.1, read on the forward strand.
TTAGAAAAATAGAATGCCTACAAATAATTTAACTAGCTATTTAATTGGTCAGTTTGTCACAAATCATTCTGGTGAATCATGCTAAATGAAAGAGCTTAAAATAAATGGCTGAAGGTGAAAATACTACTCACACAATCAAATTTGTCTACAAGAATATTAAGAATGAAACTACTTATGTATGCCATATTAGTACATAAAAAAATATGGCCTTCACTATGCTAAGCATGATTCATCATCATCATTTTGTTCGTACATTAATAATTAAAAATATTTAGGATTTAGGTTTCCTAATGCAACTGATATGATGCATAATATGCTTTCATGCAAAGTGAAATTGAGGATTTAAAAAACATGAGTTACTGATTAATATAATAACTTGCTTTCTTTAAATGAAAACAAGAGAAAATAAAATTTAAGACCAATTAATGATAAAATGATTAAAAATATGCAAGAACTTCAGCAAGAAATCATAAACAAATAAAATCATTAAGCATATAGAGTTAATTTCTATGAATTATATTTCTTACATGCCACTTTTTATTTAGAATCAAGAGTACTAAATAAGTAAATAGATGAAATAAAATAAAAAACAAAAATATTGAAGTATCAATTTAAATTAAGCTTCCTGTCGATACAAGAAGATGACATCCCTCAGAATTATTTAGTCACACTTGCACCTCACTTGAAAGGATCACACATCTAAATTGCACGTACAAGATTAAAACTAAAAGAAAAAAATTATTCAAATCAAAAGTTATGAATCACATAATTAGTATCAATTTAAATTTAAGCTAATTCCTCAAATAAAAATATTCGAAATTTTAATATATAATCTCTAACTCAATTGATCAACATTTAAATTTTAAGTTACTAAATCAACTACATAAATTTCTGCCTAAATTTGATTGAAAAGGATCACCAAAACCTCTACAAGTCTACATAGGACCCACAATATCACTTTGTTTAATTCCATAAATGATAAGACCAAGATTCAAATAAGGGCAAAGGTGCTTGTCTTCAAAACAACATTCCCCCCACCCCTATTTTTTAAATGAATAATGACAAATTCCACTGTTTAATGACAACCTATACAAATTCCATCACCTAAATGGTTACAATCACACACCAATCTATTTGAATTGGAAAAAATTAACCATGAAGAGATGGACTTAATACTCCAAAAAACAACAAGCCTTTATCTCACTACATGGGATCGACCACATGAATCATTCTTCTCCATTGTGTCCTATTAAGTGTCAAATTCTTGTTTAATTCTAATAAAACTAGGTCATTTTTATACTTCCTAACGAAGTCTTTTTAGATCTACATCTACCTTTCTTAACATAGGTTGAATCTAATATATCTACTCACCTAACTGGGTCATCGAATGACTGATATTTTATGTGATCAAACTATCTAAGACGACTCTCTCTAATCTTATCTGCCACGGGAGCTATTCTAACCTTCTCATGTATATGTTAATTTTGCATTTTATCTCTCTAAGTGTAAAGCCACTCATCTACCTGGACATTCTCATTTCTGCAACACTTAATTTATGCTTTTCTTTTATTAGTCAACATTCTAACCAAAACATATTACAGGCCTCACCACCATCTTATAAAACTTTTCCTTAAGTCCAAGCAATACTTTTCTATCACACAATATGCCCAATGCATTACTCCACTTCAACCATCCCCATCTATTTCACCATCACTTTGAACGATAGCTCCAAGATATCTAAAATGATTACTCTTTTTAATGACTTGACCACCCAAGGTTACAATCCCACCACCAGATCCTCAATAACTAAAATTACACTTCATGTATTTGGTTTTAAATCTACTTAAACAAAAATCTTTAAACTCTAAGATTGACCATCATAATTCAAGTTTCTTTAAACACCCTCTCTAGTTTTATCAATAAGAAGAATATTATTAGCAAAAAGTATACACCAAAGTACATCCTCCTGTAAATGTCTAGCAAGACCATCCATAACTAAAGCAAAAAGATATGTGCTTAAATCCCATCCTTGATGTAATCCAACTGAAATAGTAAAATACTTGGCCAATCCTCCTTTTGCTTGAACACAAGTAAGCGCTCTAGTATACATATCCTTAATGACTTGAATAAAAGCAATATTAACTCCTTTTTTTTTAGAACTCTCCGAAGCACTTCTCTTGGAACTTTAGCATGTGCTTTCTCTAAATCAACAAATATCATATGTAGATCCACCTTACTCTCTTTATACCTCTCCATCAAACCTCTCAACAAATGTATAGTACCCGACATGAAACCAAATTGATTTTGATAAACTTTTATATAACGTCGTAACTTATGCTCAATTATTCTCTCCTATAATTTTAATTTATAACACATTAACTTCATTCCTCTATAATTTGCACACTATTGTACATCACTTTTATTCTTAAAAAGAGAAATCAACAAACTCTTTCTCCACTCATTTGACATCTTTTTTATTTTTAAAATAATATTAGAAAAATTAGTAAGCCAAGAAATTTCTTTATCTCCTAAACATTTTCACACTTCTCTTGGAATATCATCAGGTTCTACTTTTTCACACTTCATTTTTTTTAAAGGCACTTCAATTTTGGTTTTACTAATATGATGATAAAAACAAAAATCTCAAATTTCATTTAGGATACTAAGGTCACTAAAATCAATCGTATTCTCATAATCTTCATTAGAAAATTTATCAAAATATCTTTGCTAAGAAAAACACTTTTTATAAAAATTAGTTGTAGTTCACCATAATGTCCCCAACTTCGGTAGAAATTAACTTACACTAAATCATGATTAAAATTCTATCAACCACATAAACTAACCTAAAGCTAATAAAAATAATATTTTATGTCAAATACAACACTCATTGCCATCATTAATGGAATGCCCTCAAAATTGAAATAAGAAACAAAATAAACTAACTAATGACAAAATAAATAAATTGTGAGGAAATCTATGCTTGATGTGATATTTTGATAAGTATAAATGGAAGGATTTTCATCAAATATGGTCAACTTAAAAAAATTCAGGTACGATGAATTTAGCATTTGATACTCATCAAATAAGTATGGATATAACTTTTGGGTTTCCTGTAGAATAATCAATTAATTATTACATCCAAATTTATCTCCACAATGAATGAGATATCTATGAACTCTACCATTAACAATTGACATAATCTAATCATCTAAAATAGGCTCAGAAACAAGCCACGCAAAAGCATTTGGCAAAGGAATGGATGCAGATAAAAAAAAAACTTGGAAAGAGAATAAATATGAGAAATTGACAATAGACATATGAAATAAGACTTAGGCACAAATTAAAATCATCTTCTTTCAAATTTCTGAAAAATTTGCTCATTAATTTTTTTTAAAGAGTTGAGAGTCGAAGTACAAATTTGATGTAGGCGATCCAAGATCTTTAACAACTAAGCTTTGCTACACCCACCTTATCAAATTCATTTCCCTTGAAAGGGAAGCGACCACTTCCTCATAAAAGTTCAGATATTAATCGTCAAATCTACAAAATGGCTCTTTGATGGAAAATACCACAAAAAGGAGGAATTGATTGTCTGAACTACTCAGAACTCCCATATAACAAATCAAAACCCCATACATATCACAACAATCGGACCTAGGAAAAGCGAAAAAGAAAGTAGACAGGTAAAAACTAAGGGAAAATGATTTACTGTCTTGGCAATAACGCCGCCCCAACCCTCATCAAATGCCCTCTTCATAACGGTGTAGTTAGTCCCCGGCGGTCCGGACCCGATCACGAATGGATTAGGCATATCCAGGCCGTTGACCTTAACACTAAGGTCAGGCTCTACGGTCGCGGATCTCTCTCCCGCCGAGGATCTCACTACAAGGTGAGATGAAGTTGCTCGCATCCGCCTGCGGCGCGACAACGGCAGCCCTGCCGCTGTGCTCCTCCCCGCCGGAATCCCCAATGATGCCGCCATATGTTTACCCGAAAAGATGAGATAGCTGGCGACGGCAGAATTTTTCTATTACACGAGCAATACGAAAGTTGGAAGAAGGAAGAACGACTCTCGGACAGGAGCTCCTGAGCCGGCTCTTCAGAAACCATCGTGTTGGTCAAAATTTTTAAAATAAGTATGATTAAAATTTTAATTAGCGAATTAAGTATATTTTTAAAAAATTTTAAAAACAGACACAGTAGCTCGTGCGATTGACGCTGACTGTGCAAAAAGATATTCCTGTAGACCTAAACACAGTCAGCACCAGTCGGCTGAAATCAATTTTTTTTTTAAAAATGGCCCGAACCGAGAGATCGAGATCCCAATCTCTCGCACCTTCATTTTCTCACTAGGCGATCCGCCGCCAGCCGCCTATCAGAAGGTTAGATGTCAGATTCCGCCGCTGCCGATCCGCCCCGGGATCCAAGCATTTTGGAAAAAAAGGTATTTTGTGTTTTTTTTAAAATAAACGAATAATATACATTTGATATGTATTTCAATATTTTAGGTATATATATTATGAATCTAACTTTATGTTCGTTAATTTATAAAGAATGAATGCAACGTATTTCATAATTTAGCGGCAAAATTTAAATAAGTGCATCCATCTGTAATATGTAGGAATACTAAATTTGATTTCCTCAACTTAGTGAATGAGTAAGTGAACTGTGATTTCAAAAATGATAGGTAAAAGCTTTTTTTTTTTTTTGGCATTAAATTATCGTACTATTATACTATAAATTGCTTAGGTCACTTGAAATAGTATGCTTAACATATATTAATTTTAAAAATTATGATATCGTTTCTGTAAGGTTTTTAACTTTCCTTCATAATGCAAAATGAGTTTGTAAATAATATTAATGAATTTATAAACTATAAGGTTTTAATTAATGATTTTTGGGGGTGAGAGGTTGTTTGATGTGTCCTCCATCTTTATCCCACTGGAATTTTTATTTCATGAGATTACTGTTTGATTATTAATTAATTAATCCTCTTTTATATTTTTCAGCCGAAGGGCTTGAAACTTGAGAAGGGAGATAAGCGTTTTACTATTTTTATTGTATTTGTAGTTCAGCTTTGAGCTTTTCTTCAAGCAGAACTATTTATAAAACAAAAAGAGTTTAATTGCGACTGAAATATTCATTTAACAGTTCTTTTTTTTATTCTTTTTGTTAGTCATTAAGATGACTCGTTAAATTATGAAATGTATTTTTTTATTCCAATAAAGTTTGAAAGTTTAACTACATCCAATAAAATAACTAATATGATTTTAATGTCATATTTTTAATTTGATAGTTGTGAGTTTAGAAGATGCTTCAAAAAGAAGAAGATCTAATGGAGTTTGAGATTAGGTTTGGATATGAACATCAATTTTTTTTGTTTAAGGACTGTTTGAGATTAGGTTTAGTATATGAATTTGTTCATTATTAAATAGGACTCAATTTAGAATTTGTAATTGAAACGCATTGAATTTTTTTAGTGAAAGGTTATCAATTTTCATTAGTCCTTTAATATGATATTACAGAACAAAATGATGAAATTACTTTAGGTTATCAATTTTTAGTAAACTCATTTGTATATGATTTGATTAATTGTTATTTTCTGTGCATATTATTAGATCTGAATATATCTATATGAAGTGAAGTTATCAATTTAGAATTATATTTTTTATCCTATTTAACCATGACTCGGAAGAAAAATTGTTAACCTTCTAGAATTGTATGCTATGTAGGGGTATAAATGAGTGAGTTGAGTCGAGTTTTGACTTAATTAAGTTAAGCTTATTTAATCATTGTTTAGCTCGAGCTTGACTCAATTTAAAGAAAGTCAAATTCTAGCTCGACTCAAATGCTCGAGCTCGTTTAAAATGTTTAGGAAGCTATCAAATCGATACAGTGATACACGATATATTACAATTTGTCATTATATAAACAAGCTGGCTCAATAAACTGTTAAAACTTTGGCATTTACTTCAGTCAGTTTGCAAGGCAGATCATAAATTATTTGTCATTTATATTTTATAAGATAACTATTAATTTGACAAACTTAAACAGGTATGCTCTTCAGCATTTTCACTTCAGGTACAAATATTTGATTCGAAAATGAGTTCAAGCACGTGATGTTGTGTATGTAACTTAGCTTGATTTTCTTCCCTATGTATACTGGCGGAAAAAATCGTCCTATATTAATTTCTCGCCGGGCTAATTTTAACAGTGTTCAAGATCGAATCATGAGGTCACTAAACGTTGATTCGATACGGTTCAAGATTAATCTCATAAGTAGGTTTCCTGTTGATGCCAGTTTCATTGCTACACCACTAGATGATGACGAAGTCTGCGAGTCGGTAATCAATGCAGCAACTGTGCAACCTATTGTTGTGTATGTTGAAATTGAAATGAAACAAACTGTCGATACCGAAGCGCATGATTATACTGCAGATGAATTCCAGGCAATTGAAACTTCTCAACACCACTTACCGCCACAAGGACCACATCATAGGTAATTTGTTTGAATTGCTTGTTTGTCTTCAAACTTTCACATTAACCTAAAACACTACATTCATATGTGCAGCAGTGAAGATGTAGATATATCAGCATCTCCTATTCGGGCTACTCATATAGCTTCAACTTCTGTAAATATGGATGAGTACCATTCTGATGCAGTGGCACCTCCAGAAACTGGGGATGAGGGATACGAAATAATGCCCAGCATAACGAGTTCAGACACAGATGATAACGAGGGTGAGATAGGTGAAGAAAATTATCCAAATGCTGCAACCAGTCAGATATTAAGAGATTACTCTAACAAAACAGCGACATTTGAGGAGCACATGTTTAGTAACAATAAATACGTTCAATCTTGTCAGTCAACCCAACAATGGGATGAAGAACTAAACTTTGATGGTCTCCCATCAAATTCTATTTTCTTAGAAGATAATTTTATTCCAAATGCAATCTAAGGCGGAATGTGTTTCCATGACAAGAGACACCTAAAGTTTACAAGGTGTGTTGGTCAATCACAAATAATGTGGAATATATCACATGTGATTCTAATAAGTCGAGGTTCACGATACGTTGCATTCATAGCAATAATCCTAACAGGCCATGTTTGTGGCGTCTACATGCTCAGACAAGCAAGAGGTTTGGTGGTGCTTGGGTGATTTCAAGTATGTCAGGGCCACACACATGTTCACATTCAATGAAAGACATGGGCAATGCACGTAATTTATTACTTACATCCAAACTATCGACACTTGGACTTGAAACCTAGGAAAATCATTGGTCAAATGGATTCAAAGTTTGATATTAGAGTTTCATATATGAAAGCATGGGATGCATGCAGGAGGGCCATACAAAGTATATTTGGCAGTTGGGAAGAGTCGTTGGATCGCTTCATGGTTGTTTTATGTTCGTTATTCTTGCACTGTATCAAATTCGTGCAAGCATTCGTGGTCAATTTGAACATATTTTTCGGCTTTGGTCCATCCATAGTTGGTTGGCGCTCTATAGACCGTCAGTCTTGATGGTACTTTTCATTGGGAAAGTACAGTACATCATAAGCCGTGGTATCTTAATAATGGTTTGTTCCCTTTAGCATTTGTGATGAAGCGTAATGCAATGAGTCTTGGAACCGTTTATTAGGACTTTACAAGACTTGGTTCCAATTATATGCACACACCGATTTATGCATTATTTCGACCGATTTGGGTGTGCATGGAGATTCTGGGCAAAACATCGCCACCGCTTACCGGAAAAATTTCAAGAAGGCATGCAGAACTATGGGAATTTCTAATACGGAGTTCATGTGCCAGAAAATATATGTTGCAGGAAATACAACTAATATCCATATTTACACACGTTATATGGCGGATATCAAGAATATTAAACCGGCCGCAGAGTGGCTGCCAAGAAGAGATGTGGCAAAGTGGACATTGTGCCATGAGGGGTTCCGTTACCACCATGACAACCAACACATCGAGTGTTTCAACAAGGTGTTAAAGAGGGCATGATTTACCAATCCGGGCTTTGATCACTTATTTTCTAGTCGGTGGCGCCTTCAACAAAAGACTCGACCGCTTCGACTGAGCAATGATTCATTTTTTTGCTCCACGTGAAGGCTCACCGCAAAATGAGTATGAAGCAAGAAGATGCTCGATCCCCACGGATAAATGTGACCAATACCGGGTTTTCACAATGTCATCCATGTCGTCGCGTCAAGTGAAAGATTCGTCAGACGGTACGTGTACCACAACTATCGATATTCCATGTCCTCATGTTATTGCTGTGATGGGACAGCATCACATAAATCACACAGACTACGTTTCTCCTTACTACACTGTACAAATGTACCGCCAAACATACAAAGCTCAATTTCATGTTATCCCCGATCGTCATGACTAGTTAATATATTTAGTGGGTCAGCACACACAAGATCTTACACCACCAAATGTTAGAAGGCGGACTAGTAGGCCTAGGACCCGGCGATATACAAATAGAATGGACGAGAATATACAACCATCAAACAGAATATGTGGTCTATGCAAAAATTCGGGGCATAACAGACTACTTGTCCACAAAGGCGACATTAGTTTTTTTGTCAAGCATATGTGTTTTACTTGTACTCTGCCCGTCACTGTCTCCTTTCTGTACTTAGAACTTTGCATTGTACTTTTTTTCTTTCAAATATCTGTACTGTATTAATATGTGGTAATTTATTTTTCTTAATTTGATCCTGTAAGCGGGAATGTTTCTTTAAATGCTAGTGTATTTTGAGACCTATGTGTGTTTCCTAGTTGATCATGTACATTTCCTAGTTTTAGTATGTCTGTTATACACTGTGTTTCTTGTTTTGCTCTGACATCTTCTTTCTGTGGCTAGTTTAAGATCGGTGCATTTTATGAAATAAAATAATTATAATACCTTACATGTTTCTACATATGATGATGAAATTGAATGCATTAACTGACCAATAAATTTTCAGGTAATATGGCGACGGAGGAAGGAGGAAGCGAAGGCCGACGACGCCGCACGTGATGAGCCCTATTATGGTCCCGCACTCAAGGTGCATCCGAAACATCGTGGTGCTTTGTGGCGCATATGAGCACACCGATATGATATGTTGTTGTACTATTTGTGACATAGCTGTAGAGTACGATTCTTACACTTTGGCTTACATACCAGACACGATGCCATTGTCGCGTGCCTCCACTGCAGTTGACCGGCAAGAGTTTAGAGTGAGATATCGATCCCGGGCCTCCTTATACATGCTTAGGGCTCCTACCATACCGCTGACCACCTACTATCCTCGTGCTCCTGGAGAGAGACTGATGGTAAGTGTTAAAACAAATTTATGCTATTCATAAATTTATATGTTTAGCAGACAACATATTTTTTTTTCTCCACAGAGGGAACATATCTTGGACACACATGATATATTCTCAGCTTATTTTGGGAGAGATATGGACAGCAGATTCGATCAATACTTATGAGGAATTATGCAGAAACTTAATAAGGACATGCACATATCGATAATGTATAGAGATGCGAAGCTAGTAGTCCTATGCCTCACGCCTTTCACCACATGCTACTGTGATTCGATGCCATCGTCCATGCCAGATGTCGGTCCATACACTTACCCATATAGCACACCAGCTCCGTACTCCAACCAGGAAGGCATGTTCAGTCCATTTCAGTCCTGGCAGGCTGTAGGCTCTTCCATGTATCCTCACCCATCCGTATACATGCCACAGATGCATGCAGTGTACCCCATAGATTCTTCCGCGACCATCGCAGAGATACCGATGTTACACCTCTCGATGACACCGAAAGACACCACTGGATGGAGATGATGGCGCGACGAAGATCACTTACACGACCCCATGAAGCCGCACATTACACACCGTAAAGTGACGACTTCCACCACGCAGACACCCATTAGATGTACTATATATATAAGATCATATGTTACCTTGATGTACATTATTCTAAAGATCGCTTTTTATATTTTTAAGTTCTAGCCACATTTCTTTATTTAATAAATTTATGGGATCAATAGTATCCTATAGGTGATCATAACCAACATATTATTTTAAAATTTTTTTTTATATTTCTATATTTTTTAAAAAATAGTCTAAATATTTAAATATCACTAAGATAAAGAACAAGCACATCAAAATTCTCCAATATGCAAACTACTAAGCATTCAAAATTCAATAATTCACTCTATATTTCAAGCGAGTTTATCTCATATATTTATAAAAAAATACAAAAAAAAACATGAAAATAAAAAATAAGCATTCATTACATTTATTTTTCTATTTTTTAATATGATCAAAGTCTACTAATCAAACAAGATAATTCATAGGTCGACATCAAAAAGAAAGGAATACTCATATAAAAAATTAATGTAGTCATTATCTTCATATAAAATATACATAATACAAAAATGTAAAACTTGAAATGAGAGAATCATAAATTGTCCTTAAGTTGAGTTTTTTATTTTACAAATAGAGCTTATATATATTCCTTATATATATATATATATATATATATATATATATATATATATATATATATATATATATATATATATATATATATATATATATTGAAATTTAAATCATAAATACAACTAAACTCACGTACATTGAAATTTCTTATGCAAGGCATCACAATCTCAATTCCGGGTCAACATAAAAGTCGTGGAAAATTTCGTGCCGATTCTAACGATACCAAGTTTGCTGAATTTCGATAACAAACGACATACACGATCAAAATATCGCTTTCAAAATTTTTTTTATTTAATAATTTCCACCGTTAAGCCTATTTTTAAAATTTTTTGAAAACATACTTAATCCGCTAATTAAAATTTTAATCATACTTATTTTAAAAATTTTGCCTTTTACCTGCATTGCCTTTCTTTAAGAATTTGTAAAAATGCATTTGTTAAACTTAGGATCGTTTCAGATCACTTTTATTTTATTTTTATTTTTTATTATAATTTTATTTTATTTTATTATGTTTTATTTAAAAATAAAATTTATTTAATTGTATTTATTATTTTTAAAAATATTTAAAATATCTTTTAAATATTTTAAATATTTTTAAAAATAACATTATTTATTTTCAAAAATAAATAATAAAACTATATAAAAAATATTTTAAACAAATATATTTCTAACTTAGGATCGTTTCAGATCACTTTTATTTTATTTTTTATTTTTTATTATAATTTTATTTTATTTTATTATGTTTTATTTAAAAATAAAATGTATTTAATTGTATTTATTATTTTTAAAAATATTTAAAATATCTTTTAAATATTTTAAATATTTTTAAAAATAACATTATTTATTTTTAAAAATAAATAATAAAACTATATAAAAAAATATTTTAAACAAATATATTTCTAAAAATAACATAAAATTTAAAATTTAAAATAAAAAATAAAATTGATCCCAAACAATCCCTTAATTGTTCTAACATAAAAAAATAAATAAATTAGTAAATTTATTATATTAGAAATTTTTTTTACATATATTAGAGAAATAATAATTTTAACATATTATAATTAGAAATATTTACATATATGAAATATATAAATTTATTATTAGAGAAATAACAATTCTTATGAGATATATAAAATTTATAACAATTTTCTTCAAGAAATACATAAGAGAATACAACCATAAATCAATTTTTTAATAATTTTTAAATTGATTGTTTATGAATAAAATAAGGAAGATATGTACATACATACCACACAATTCTTATGCATTTACATATCTAGCATTTCAAATTAGATATTTAATTATCCAATATTTTATTATGCTTAAAAAGATTCATTTCACTTTTAAAAAAAAAGTGAGGATAATATTTTTTGATGTGATATTAAAGATTTGAGTATTATATATATAAAAATTAAAATTTAGGTGTTAGATATGTAAATACATAAAAAAAAATAAATACATACAAATTCTTATGAAAAAAAGGACCAACAACACCACGAATTTACGATATTTTGATTATAATCTTTGATTGGTTATTTGACTCTCCTTGAAAATCATGAGCAATTTTATGATTGGAATCTTAATTTGATAAAGCATCTAGAACATTCCTTCTTAGAATTGGCACCAAACAGGAGATAGAATAGAGACGGGAAGACCAAATCATACTGCCTTCTCGCCTTAAAATATTGTCCACTCCTCATAAACTAGGAGTGGAACCAGATCAAAAATCAATAATAATACTGATAAATTCAGAAATCAATATTTTCTGGTTGATCAAGAATTGACCGCTTAATATTTGAGTCAATTCCACCAATAAAATTGACTTGATTCAAAACCGAAATCAATTGAATCCAAAATTGAGATTTTAACCACTAATCTGACTGATTTTGACCTAAAATACATATCTAAATAAATCATTCGCCATGTCGTCAATCGTCAGTTGATTGACAGTTAAGTTTTTTGACCTGTTTAATAAACGAGTCGGGTTCGAGTCCAACCTATTCGGGTTTGGTCAAATTCGGGTTAAATCCGAACCCGATCCCGATCCGCCAACTCGAATTGACACCCCTAGTGGAACCATATTGATTCTTTCATAATCTTAAATTTTTCTTGATTTCTATATTGATATTCAAGATGAAAATTATTAAAAAAAAATCATTTTTATGACGAAAGAAAAGATAATTTCTTTTCACATTTGCATAAAGGCAATTTCAATATTTTTTTTATTTGAATTACAATGATGAAGCCACAAAACTTTTTTCATCTAGTTAATACCAATGAAGATGGTGGTCAAAACAATTCATATATGTTGTTGATGATAATACTTTTTTAATGTATGAATAGTGTTATTAAAAGTTACTATTTTTTATTTAAAATTTTTTCTACTATTTTTTAATTTAAAAATTTTGATAATGAATGACGCCTTTAAAAAAATACTATAAGTTTTTGTTATTGAAATTCAAAATGAGCAAAACTTATGACAACCACTTTTTAAACTTGATATAAGAAAATCAATTTTCATCTTAAATAACATTTCAAAAAGGAATAACAGATAATAAAAAAAATCAACATAAGATGGGCATTGAGCCGTTAACTTGTTGTGCGATTAATGATAAGAAAAAATTACAATTTTTATGAAGAAGCAAGAATCATAAAAGGGTGAATTTGATGAATGAATCTGAAAATTTAAATTTTATGTGCATTATATTTAAATCATTTAATTACATATATAGTTTTTATTTAGAGGTTGTTTGAATGCCTAAAAATGAATATAATGTAAAGTGAATATAATATATTTGAATTACTTCAAATTTTTTAGTTGAAAACTCTATAGATATATGCATTTTTTTTTCTATTTGGTAGAATAAATATAATATAAAGTATTTTTGAGATTGTGAATGATAGACCGCTATAAACAAAGCAGAAGACTTTATCTTGGGTGTATTTAAAATTCACCCAAATCGATTGAATTCCAAATACACCAAAATTGACTCTTCTAATGTATTCTAAATACATGACATTACTTTAAAATTTTATATTACACTATATCAAATATACAAAAATTAAAATCTCCTTCATTTACTTTACTTTACACTCAATACTCATCAAACCAAACAACCCTTAAAGTTAAGTCAACACATTCTTTAATACTCTCACAAATGTTCTATTATATGTAAGAAAATAATTAATTTTTTAATGATATGGTGGCATATAAATTACCCCAAATTCTATTTAGAAGTCTTTTGGGATTTCATTAGAATGCCTAAAAGCATTCTGTAAATTTTTTATTGACATTTCTATACATAAAAATACTAACAAAAAGCAGTGAGATATATATATTTTTTTAAGTTAAAAATATAAACAAGAAGTTTGTTACCACGACTAAAATGAGTGGAGTAAGGCAGCATATTATAACAGCGGTTTTAAAAATACCGCCTATGCTTCTCTATGACAATGTTTTTAATCTCTAGTATTAGTATTAGTTAAAATTACTGCAATAATTAACTTATTATTACAAACAAATCAATCCCCTCCCCTTTCTCGAAACCCTTATTTTTTGCTTTACCATATTCACGATTAGCAACTACATTGCTAGATCTTTTACGCAAGGAAAAAGGACTTGTCATGTTTTTTTTTTTTTTTTTTTCATTTTTTAATTATAGCACGCATGATATTATACATTCTTTGATTTTCTCCTCAACCTATAAGCCTTAGATGCCGAATCTTCCTTTTGCCAGCATCTCCTCCTTCATTTATGTCGGTGAGCTTCATTAGGTATGCTTTCTTATTTTTTTTCTTGAGCTTATATAGTTTTAGAAATTATTTGATTTTCCTCTCCTCCCTCAAACCCTATTTGCCACATCTCCTCGTGGTTGTCCCCCATAGACATAAGCACATGATATTCCTTCCTCCACTTGAATTAAGCACATGACAAGCTCCTCCACTCCTTCTCTGGCCAAAACTGAATTCCATGCCCCTCTAAATGGCCTAAACAACCCATTGAATATGTTGTATTGGATCAAAATGGCATCTCTAAGTTTGACAGTCCGATTGCTTGATCTTAGCCATCCGATCCTTGATCAGACGAATGGGGAAAAAGCGCGTAGCGCTGCCGCTGATATGTTACTACGATGTGATAATTTAAATAGCCTCTCCCATCGCACCACATGGAAAGCGCGTGTCGCGTTAGTCTCCACGTGGTGCCGATGGGATTAACTATTTAATTAAGGGGTTAATTACCTAATTAATCATGAAATCCTCAAATATTTATATCTAAGTGTAGAAAATAAAAAAATGAAATAAATTACATATGAAAGATAATTGAATGTAGAATATTATAAAATTAATTTTGATGGATTTTGAATAGTGTTATTTTCTGAATTTGTGTTTTTTTGGGAATGTAATTAAGCTAATTACTCTTTGATTATTCTATTAATTAATCTCAAACTTCTTATGTGTATTTAGTGGGATGACTTCTACCTCCCCTAATTTTTGTAGGATTTATTAATGGTTTAATTAGGGTAATTGCTAGATTCATTCCTAATTACTCTAATAATTTAATTAAGCCTAATTAAGTGTGTAATAAGTGGTTTAATCTCTTGATTGAGTTGATTAAGGTTTGTTTAAATGAATAGGAGGTTTAAGGAATAATTTGGGATATTTTCCTTAAGTTATTCCTTAAACCCCCTCTTTCTTCCTTAATCCAAATTTAATTAAGGATTAATCCACTAATTACCTACCTAATTAATTTGATAAAATTCTAAAACCTTCTAGAACTTAACTAATTTATCTTGGGTAGGTGTTTAGGTGTTCAATAAACTAAGTACATTGAGGAAATCAAAATCCAATTCACATGTGTGAGAGGGGTTATGAAAGTACTTAAATTAAACCCTTTAGCTTAATTAATCATTAATCATGAGCCAATTGCATTAGGCTCCTTTCTTTCTTAGGTGCATTGCTGATTTAAATTTTTTGTGTGATTTTATGTCATCCATTAGCTCATAATTATTTGGTTAAGTATGCTAAGGTGGTGTAGGTAAAGGGTAATTACACACTTAATTCACACCTTAACCTAAACAAAATATAAAAATCACCTAATGATCATAAAAACAAATTAAATTAACTCACATATGGGGATAATGGGTTAGGACCAGTAAACATTCTTTCACATTTCCTAAATCAAACATAAAACAAATTCAAAACAAAAATCACATTAAACAAACTTTGATTCACTTTGAACTTTCTTATTTCATAGGATTGTCTTTAGGAATTAATTAGAGTGAATGAGTTTACATTGCTTTCATCACTTTATATCTTTCCTAGCATGCTAAATGGGTATGTCATATGAAAATCATGCATCCATACCTTTTAAAAATCAAATTAAAAATAGAATGTTTTCTTTATGTCAAATTGCATGGG
This sequence comes from Cymbidium sinense, assembly GCA_021442155.1. Lineage (NCBI taxonomy): Eukaryota > Viridiplantae > Streptophyta > Magnoliopsida > Asparagales > Orchidaceae > Cymbidium > Cymbidium sinense. The sequence goes on from CM038224.1 coordinate 89,622,469, forward strand.
TTGGCTAATGTAAAAAATATGAATGACTATTATCACTATTAAATATAAAATTATTTTAAAACTTATAAATCAAATATCAAAATTGAAAGGAAAGCTACTTATACTTTATTTATAAGCTTGCATGTGAATATAAAAATGTGTCTTATGTTTGCTTCCTTTCTTTCCTCTTAACATGGATTTGAATAAGATTTGCAAAGTGTATAGTTCTTTTAAAAGAATATAACACTTGCTTACAATCTACTCTTATCCTCTTCCATGTTATAACTTAAGAAGGATCTTTACAATTATACACATAAATTACATAAACAAATCAAAAATTAAATAAACATAAACTTTGCATCTTTCTTTTTCCATTCATCTCTTTCGTACATGCATATGTATTTAAGAAAAGTGGTATATTAGTTTGGATAACCCTGAGATTGCGAGGCTTTAAGTAGCCTTAAGTAGGTCTTGTGTCTTACTCCCCTGGTGCTAAAATTGGTGTTGTATATACTTATTCCTTTCATACATACACATGTGCATATGAATAAAGGATAAAGGAATAACCCTTTTTTACTTAATGAAAATCATGCATCATAAAGCATTCAAAATTTCTTAAGTAACATTTCTTAGCATTCATCATAACGTGTGCTAAACATTTCTATATTTATGTATAGATATGCTTAGCATTCACTCATATGCATGTTATACATGTTGGGAAAGAAATGAAATGGTGTATGTATTATAATATTATTTCACTTTACTTAATCTTAAAATGCCTTTCCTTTTTGAATAGGTTTCTTTAGAGTTAATCTAAACTTAGAATTAATTAAAACGCATGACAAAACATTCACTAATTAAAATCAAACATGAATCTACTTTAGAAATTACTTAGGGTAGGGAAGGAAAGAGAAGTTCTCTTCTCTTTTTTCTCTCTTTACAACTTAGTAATTAATTGTAGGATTCACCTAAACTAAATCAAAAACACAAAATAAAATTAACCCCAAAATAATTAAATAACTTAAATTGAAACCATCCTCTAAGTTGAACATTTTCATACTTAGGAAATCTAAACCTTAAAGCCATAGCTAAGCATACCATTAGGCTAAGTCACAACTTCTAGCTTTAGGTTAGGGTGGTGCATGGTTTGATGTTTTCTTTTATTTTATGATGTTTTGTTTTAGTCTGGATGTTAGGGTGTATGTGCGTAGATTGAATGGTAGGATGATTTAGTCTAATCATTATCTTCTGCAGGGGATTGTGCTTAAGGGGCACTGTAATAAATAAAAATTTAAATGCTTTTGTTGTGTAGGTGCTTATACCCCTAAGAATAATCTAATAGGCCAGGTGGACTTGGTTACCCATGTGTGGAGTGCCATGCTTGGGATTTGTATGATTTATTTAACTAATCTCTATTTTGCAGGTGTTAGTTAGATTTACTTTTCTTTTTCATGTAGTTTTGTAATTATTATTCTGTAATGATTGTTATGGGGGATTAGGATGAGCATTGGTCATAAGATTTCATCTTATGTTCCATGTGAAGCCTTTGGAGAAACTACATTCCAACCATCTAAAAGAAGAATCAAATGAAGAATGAAGAAAGAAGAAATAAGAAAGAAGAAGAGAAGAAAGAAGAAAGAAAAAAAAGAAGAAATGAAGACCCCCATAACATGAATTCCTTGCTTAATTAAAATTAATTCATTTGTAATCTGGGTTGTACTCGGCTACCCAATTTGTTTTCAGATTTATGCGGTGGAGCCCAACCACAAATGGCCTTTTATTCTTTTACGTTAGCTTTATAAAATATTTGATGTTTTGTTTAGCTTGTGCATTAGAAATGACATATTTTTCTAGTTTCTTCTTTGCTTGATGTTTGGCCTAGATGACGATTAGGCTCTTAGAAAAAAATAAATCTTCTGTCAAATTAATCAAATCAAAATTAAAAATAAATAACTTATAACCTCACTTAAAGCCTATGTAAAAATCAAGATAAAAGAATTAGCAACCCCTTAGCCGGATGTGTACTTTCTTTTCTAACATCATGCATAAAAGCATTTGTTTCACTCTTGATTGGAGGGCTTCCACCTTTTCCAAAGAATTTGGCTTGACCTGTGAGAGCCATGGTGGAAACATGCCTCCTTATCTTACTAATTTTGGCCCATAATCTTATTTCTCATGTATTAGGCATAAAAAATCCTAAAACCTATGTCAAATTGATTGTCCAAAATAAAAATAAAATGCAACAAAATTTATATTAGATTTAAGTCATTAAAGCATGCCCTACTTGATCTTGTCTCTTTATGGAGTGTGTTTAAGAACTTAGTCTCTTTCTAAAGAAATAATAACCTTGCTATCTTGCATAACGTATGACTTAGCTACATATTTTAAAATCATTGGAGTAAGTTGGCGACCACCCCTAGGCGGTTGTAAGTCCAATTGTCAGGTGGTTTAAGCTCTCTTATGGAGGTAAACCAAATACCCATTTTTGCTTTAGATTTAGGTCGTGCTTTTGGCCCTCACCAAAGCCCCCTAGATTTAGGTTCTAAGGTTACTTCTCCACTTTGCGGGCTATAAGCATAAATCCTCACCTCTTAGGCATTTCCATGATCTTGTGTCATGGAATCATAAGCCCTA